>BLSH010066462.1:2160211-2175574 GCA_018402905.1 Glandirana rugosa | reverse complement strand
AATATCCACCGTCACCACCCGTGACCACGTTGTTCGTGACAATCCCTACCGTGACCGTCCGTAGTATGTACCCGTGTCACGGTAGGGATGTCACGTATTATAACGGGAATGGACCACCAGATCACCCCCGAGGGACCACCAGGACCCGCCAGAGACACACTAAAAGGACCACCAGGACCCGCCGGAGGAACGCTACAGGCCCCCCCCGAGGGACCACCAGGTCACCCCCACTAGGATTCCCACCGACGCGACTAGGGTAAAAGGCTTCGATCCAAAGCCTTTTACCATGTGATCAGCCGTGACCAATCACGGCTGATCACAGTGTAAATAGGAAGAGCCGTTTATCGGCTTTTCCTCTGCTCAGGTCTGCAGACCTGAGCAGCGGAGAGCCGATCGGCTGCTCTCCTGATGGGGGGGGGGCTGCGCTGAATTTTTATCAGCGCAGCCACCCTTAGGATCACCCCCACTGGACCACCAGGGAGCCCCCCCCGGACATCGCAAGGAGGCCGCCCAGGACCACCAGGAAAATCACACAGAGACCGCCCAGGACCACCAGGGAGCCCCCACTAGACCACCAGGTAAGGGCAATATTATGCACTGTAGGGATGGCACTGTGCCCATGTATGATGCCTGCCAGTGCCATCCCTAACAGTGCTTGTTGCACCAGTGCCCACCACTGCCACCTATAAGTCCCCACCTGTGCCCACCTGTGCCACCTATCAGAGCACACCTGTGCCACCTATCAGTGCCCACCTGTGCCACCTAAAAGTGCCCACCTGTTCCACCTAAATGTGCCCACCTGTGCCACCTAAAAGTGCCCCCTATCAGTGCCCAGTGCCACTTATCAGTGCCGCCTATGAGTGTCCATCAGTGCCGCATATCAGTGCCACATATCAGTGCCCATCAGTGTTGCTTGTCAGTGCTGCCCATCAGTGCTGCATATGTGCCCCATCATCAGTGCAACCTTATCAGTGCCACATCATCAGTGCCAATCTGTACTGCCTCATCAGTGGCCATCAGTGTAGCCTCATCAGTGCCCATCAGTGTAGCCACATCAGTGCCCGTCAGTGAAGGAGAAAATGTACTTTATACAAATTTTTGTGACAGAAACAAAGAAAAATGTTTTTTTTTTCAAAATTTTCGGTCTTTTTTTGTTATAGCGCAAAAAATAAAAACTGCAGGGGTGATCAAATACCACCAAAAGAAAGCTCTATTTGTGGGAACAAAATGATAAAAATTTTGTTTGGGTACAACGTCGCAGGACCGCGCAATTCTCATTCCAATCGCAACAGCACTGAAAGCTGAAAATTGGTCTGGGCAGGAAGTGTTCTAAGTGCCTGGTATTGAAGTGGTTGACAAAGAGACCACAAAGGTTTTCAATTTTCTCATAGACCCGCAGCAGTACAATATGTTATTTATAGGTTTCAGAAGCTTACCACAATATATTTTGATTCAGGCCTTTGGCAGAAACAACATATAAATGTTACTTAAAGTACCTAAGGTATGATCCCAAATAACCCCCTTCCTCATTCCTAAACACTATTCTAACCCTAACACTAGCCCTCTCCATAATAATTAGCCTAATTTTTAAATTGAACATGTTGCTTTCCTTCTAACATTTGCCTAACAGCTAAAATGAACCCACAAACGTCTGACATAACAACTGACATTAACCTCTGCCATTTGAGAAACTCTGCTTGTTCTGCCTCTTAGATCTGACATAGGGCTTGCATGCTTTTGTTACAAAAAGGCACCCAGCACTGGATAAGATAAGTATGCAAAATTAGGGCTTGTTCATGTTAGAAGTTTAGTTTAGAGGTCAAATTCATAATAAAGACTTATTTTAAGGGTTACCCATGAAGGGGGGGATTTAGAGGAGCAGTAAGAGGGTCATTTTTTTTGTGAACTTTAGTAAAACTATTGTTCTAGGAGCTGGGTCACATACTGACAATTGTGCGTTTACGAAACCAAGTCATGCAAATATAAGTTGCTTTTATGAGACATGTTTGTTAACCTACATTATGTGACAGTAGCGTTCCTTTTATATAATAAAGTGTGTTTACTGGATTTCACAATGCCAGTAGGTTCTTTGCATTGTCTAATTTTTTCTGAAGCTGCTAATTTTGAAGGTAAGGTGTCGCCAGTGAATGTAGAAAATTGGCTATAATTACATGAGAAGATATATGGGCTTAATTTACTAAAATCTGATTGTTCACTTTGCAATGGAAATTGCACTTTGCAAGTTAACTTTCCCCAGAGCTTAGTTAAGGAAGTGAAGCTCTGCTTCACTTCCATCATCCAGTCATGTGCAAGGCAAAATACTGTTTTTTTTTTCATTTTTATTGCATGCAATTGGGCATTCTTTGCAAAGTGAAATTTTACCCACTGCACTAAGCTTTGCTTTGCAAAGTGAAGAGCCTATTTTCCTTTAGTTAATCAACCCCTTTGTTTTGCATGCTTTGGTACATGATTGTTTTCAGTATGTATACTTTATTCAAATACACCTGTGATTGCAGCTGCAGGGTCCTAACACTGAAAAATTACTTTTGTAAGCATATTTTTTGAAGGGCGGATTTTTTTTTCTTCTGCTTTTGTGAATAATGTTAGGTGTAATGTACATGACTTGCATAAGCTTTATTAGGCATAGCTATAATTGCAAATGGCACAACGTCCACCATTACTTTCTGTGGGCACTGAAAAAACTGTGTCTAAACATACCTAGCACAGCTACTTCCACTGATGTATAAGCTATTTACTGATGCTACATATCATACGGAATAAAGCTAGAGGACTTGAACCCCAATGGGAATTTACTGCTATCCAGGGGTCAATTTGAGAAATGTACCCTAATTTCCTGCATTGCTGACAACAGTTTCACCAGGCAAATAGAGAGGGAACATTTGCAACAGAGGCACAGCCTACAATAACAATTTGACAGGGGTTCTAACCTTACCCTACTTTTCTAACAAAAAGCAATTTTGCTTGTGTTGCTGGTGGAAAGTTACCTGCCTGGTAAAATGTTTTCAGCAGGAGAGGAAGGGAGGATATTTTTCTTTTCTAAATGTGCTGTAGACAACAGTGGAAATTTTACAGTGGTTTCAACCCTTCTACAACCCTACCAAAAACTAAGAAGAAAATTTTGACTGGACATATACTGTAACTATATACTGTAAGTAAAGATTATTTGGTTCAACAGCAAGATCCTGTACTGTCAATATCTCACAGATTACATATCAATTGCTTGTGTCTTTATCATCCTATTATGACTATTTAGGGAATGGTCCTCCTCATCTTATTAATCAATCAGTTCAGGATTGTCAGGGTTATTCCTTCCATGAGAGGATATTCAGATAAGTAGGTCATGTTGTGGTCTGACCAATCTAACCTTTCAATTCTGCAATTTCTACTGTGCTGACTGGGGCTAATGAGCACACTTCAAGTAACCCATAAGGCCATAGCTTAAAAAAAAAGACAAAAACGTATACATATTATATAACCTGTAATGCTCATACGGATAGCCAGGAATTTTTAAAGCCCAAGTCCAGGAAAATTAAAAATTATCCCCTACAGTAGGGTGGCACTGCAAGGGTTAATTGCTTGTTTAGGTCTTGGGGACATAGCAAACAGGGTCTACTTACCTGGTCCTCCACCGTGCTAGACCGGTCTCAACAGCAAATGCTCCTCTAGGCCTTGATTTCATTACTACCAATCAGTGTTAATGCAATACCAATTCAGGGCCCAAAGCTCTGCATCGGATGTAATGGCACATAGTGACAGTCCACTGCCAGAACATGGGGGAGCGCTAACTGCTGGCAGAGCAGAGAATCAAAGTAAGTAAGTCAAAGTACAAAAACTCTCACCTAGAGCAAATGAGCAGTTAACCCTTGCAGTGTAACCCCACTGCAAGATAATGAGTGCAGTCCCACTGCAAGAGATCATTTTTACGTTTTGCAGAGTTGGGCTTTAATTAGCTTATGAAACGAGAGGTACCTTGCCAAAGACCTCTGAAAAAATGTTTTATTAAACCATCTTATCACAGCCTAAAATGGCAAAGGTTTGGGGTCACACAAGCATGTCACATGCCTGAAAAAGGGAAAACATTGTTATTTTACACTGTGATGTTATAATTGAATAAAATATGTGTACTTTTTTTGGAGATCCTTGGTGTGCTGATGACATATCTCTTGTTCTAGAAGAGCATGTGCAGCACCAGCCCATGGTACCTGTCAGCATCCCAATAGAACTGTAGAGAACAATTTTTACCCCAAATGGGACTTTGTAGACAGGCAATGGGAGTAGTAATGGTAGTAGCGAAGTATTTAAAATATAACAAATTTTATTAAAGTCAAGGATAAAAAATTCCCAATAATGGGGACATAATATAAAACCACATGTGATGTATACAATACACAGACACCCTGGTCATGGAATAAGCTGGAGCACTGAGTTGGCTGTGATGGAATAGGCACTGGTATTACAGGGTGTTCACAGCTGACCATACCCGACATGTTTCCAAATTCTTTTTCCTCCTTCAGGGGAGAGGATAAGGGTGCAGTATGTCTATAATTACAACAACATACATAATTATAATACAATACACAGTACAAGTTAGTAGGTCTGTAGACTATGTAAATGACAGAAAAAGGCAGCATCCACTTACAAATCATCATCATGAGTGTCCAGACAACAGTAGTAACGGTAGTGTGTTCCAACAGAGTATCCAGACTGGCCTGATATTTCCAAAGTGAACGTGGCCACAGGAGATCAGCTTTGTGTGACATGCAAGGACCGTAACCAGTAAAATATGAGTAGTATTTAGAAGTATTGGTCAAAAATCTATGAGTGAAATATAGCAAAGTAATGATAAAAAAAAACCCCATATATGCATATGTGTACATACATGTACCAACGCACACACATGCATACAAGGTAGATGGGTAAAAAGGCCAAGTGGACCACATAGTACATTCACTGTGGAGAGCAGAGTAGTAGAGTCTGGTCTGGAGCCGATGGAGAATCATCTGGCTCCATTTTGGCTGTCTCTGCATTTATAGTCCAGATTGTACCAAGTTATATTAACAGAAAAGGGGAGTTGGGCAAAACACTGGGGTGGGGGAATGGGAGGACTAGAGGAGTGCAGACTGCCCGGTCTTTCACAGTGGATAGGTGCCCGCTTTGCATCCGCTCCAGTTGCACTGCCCAGCACACGTAGGCTCCCCTGTTTTGACCGGGGCGCCTACATGAATGGCTGAGGGAGGGAATATTTACCATCTCCCGTGCTGCCATGGTGATGGCCTCGCGTTTCTCCCTGCCCTCTCGTTGCGTCATCCGACTCGGCCATTGTCATGTGTTGGCAGCTTTCATTCTCCTGTGCACCCTGTCATCACGCTCAGCGTGATGTGACCATACCATTGAGAGAGGAAGCCGGAGTAAACCCAATGGTGCCCTTGTGATCTATGACTAGTCTAATAATCTAGTTCCAATGTTACTCTTAGGTATGTTCAAATATCCCCTTTCCTAGCATTAGTATCTGCTGGAATATTTGTTATTCCTCCCATTCCCCCACCCCAGTGTTTTGCCCAACTCCCCTTTTCTGTTCATATAACTTGGTACAATCTGGTCTAATTGATTCTAGTGACCATATAAATGCAGAGACAGCCAAAATGGAGCCAGATGCTTCTCCATTGGTTCCAGACCAGGCTCTACTACTCTGATTTCCACAGTGAGTGTACTATGTCCTCTTGGCTTTTATATCTACCTTGTATGCATGTGTGTGTGTGTCAGTACATCTATGTACACATATGCATATACGGGGTTTGGTTTTGGGGTTTTTTTTCTCATTACTTTGCTATATTTTACTCATGGATTTTTGACCAATACTTCTATATATTACTTGTATTTTACTGGTCATGGTCCCTGCATGTCGCATGGAGCTGATCTCCTGTGGCCATGTTCACTTTGGAAATATCAGGCCAGTCTGGATACTCTGTTGGAACACACTACCATTACTAGTGTTGCCTTGACACTCATGATGATAATGTGCAAGTGAATGCTGCCTTTTTCTGTCATTTACATAGTCTACAGACCTACTAACTTGTACTGTGTATTGTGGTATAATTATGAACGTTGTTGTAATTATAGATCTACAGCACCCTTTCCCCTGAAGGAGGAAAACACAAAAAAATTCTGAAGCGTGTCAGGTATGGATCAGCTGTCAACACCCTGTAATACTAATGCCTATTCCATCACAGCCGACTCAGTGCTCCAGCTTTTTTCATGACCAGGGTGCCTGCGTATTGTATACATCACATGTGGTTTTATATTCTGTCCCCCTTATTGGGAATTTTTTATCCTTGTATTTAATAAAATGTGTTATATTTTAAATACTTCACTACTATCATTACTACTCCCTTTCCCATTGCCTGTCTACAAAGTCCCATTTGGGGTAAAAAAATGTTGTCTATATCTCTTGTTCTGCTGTTCTAGCTGGTGGTTGCTGCAGCACCCACTTACTTTACAGCCAGTTCCAGGAACATGTGCATTAGAAATATTTCTCTGTACTTAGTTGGCTCATGGACACTAAAAGGGGTAACATCTGGGTGAATACTTCACTCATTCTCACCTTGCTCCACAACCTATTAGCTGCCTCCTGCTCTTTTAGTAGGGTGAACAGTCCAGTGTCCTGTTCTAATTTAATTATAACATCTCTATTTAAAGCCAATACAAACACAGTGGAGTGCATGGCATAATGCATAGTCTATTCTATTTCAGGATTTCTGAATTCACTGTACAGTATGTCACTGTTATTAATTTTAACCAACTTGATATTTGTGAGCTGTGTTTGGGTGCTTGTACAGCTCAAAGTTTTCTTTTCCTTCTTTATTCTCTTGATAAGACTATTCCTACAGCCGGCACGAATGAGCCTGAAAAAGCTGAAAGTGTCAGCATCTGAATCATTCCAACTTCTGTTACAAGATCTGCTGTTTATTTTTTTCTTAGTTGAATGCCCATGCTTTGCAATGCACACTGATTATTTTCTGTTGAAGCCAGCAGGCACAAAGCCACCTCATTACCCTTTTACTGATGAGAGGTAGCTTTTGAAAATCACTGCAATCTCGCTGTTATACTTCTTCCATGATCTGTTACAAGTCCAAGGCCCAGTCACTGAGCAGGAAAGGTTCACCAGCATGCCTTTTCTTGTTGTCTGCTAATGTCTGTGCTCATGTTTCTGCCAATTATGGAGTTTAGAGAGGCTAATCTCACATCAGCTTGTGTTCTGAGTTTCTTGAGTTAAAAAGTCTTCTATTGGTCCTTCCATAATTCACCTTTTGTGCAAATTACATATTTTGTCCGTATGCTCTGTTTAAGCTAATTTGGACTAGTTAATGTAAAAACTGCCAATGCATTTACACAGACATAAGGTGCTGACAATTTGAACTTTGTTGATTTGTAAAGCAAAATTGTCTTAGTAGTTTTTCTTTCTTTGACAGATGTGTCCCCAATAATTGTGAACATGGTGGCAAATGCACACAAACATGGGATACCATTACATGTAACTGTGAAGGTACTGGGTACACTGGAGCCACATGCCATAACTGTAAGTATAAGACTTTTGAAATATCATTTATGTATTTTGTAAAGTGGAGCTCCAGTCAAATGTTTTTAGTTAGAGTGGAAGAAGTGTTAAACCTCTGTCAGGTGTATAGAGTGCTCGGTGTACCCCATCACTGCCTGTGTGATCTACGAACCAAAATGTGAAGAAGAATCTCTCCAATGATGGCAAAAACAGAAAAAAAAGCATACAAACCTTTACTATGCTTTAAAAAATAGTTTTTGCAAGAGCATGGTTAACATTTGTTTTCATAATCCATCTGTTTCCCACTATGATGACTCTGCATTCAGTATTAATGTATCTTATGACTTCGATTTTTAATCAGCACAAGTTGCATTTGTGTTAAAATCAAAACACCAATACACAAACATTTGATGGTTATTTTTACCACATAAAACAAAATATTTGTAAAAAAAATTAGTCTTTTTAGAGAACAGAAGGAATATGTGGTTTTAAATCAAGGGGATTTATTCTCCTATGAAATGTGCTTTTAGAACATCTAATCTATTTTAGATCTCAGTCTATTTTTTTGGACTTCTTGAGACACCTTTGAGTGGAAGGCAGTATTAATATATGGCAGCTATAGTACTGATATATTTCTTCATCTCATAATAATGATAAGTGCATAGAATCTGGCAATTGGACACCTAGATGGTCATGAGAGCCAGTACATGAAAGTAGATGGGATATTCAAGCTCCATGTAGCTCTAACCTGACTCATAAGTGTCTGTTGTGAAAGGTATGGGAATAAGAAGTCTACATATCATTCTATTCTGTTCAGCCAAAACTTTGTCACTTGTTAAAAATGTATAGTTCTCTGGATCTTCAGTTATCTCTTCTATATTTCCTCCACATGAATCCCAGAAATGCATAATTTATAATGTGTTTAAAAGTAAGCTCAAGTTATACCAAACAGATTTCTGAACAAGTTCTGTTTATCCAAAGTTAATGTAATCAGAATTCATTTCATACATTCACATGTTTTATTTAAAAATATATTACCTTGGGGCTTAAAGAGAATCACCAGATCTTACTTTTTATATTTAAAGGATAAATAAACCCAAGAACAAAAAGGCAATATATTGCAGGCTACAGTCTTTAGATGTGATGGCTGCACCTGTTTTCTTTTTACGCCAAGAACATTTTAATCAAGTTCACAAAATATCTGTTTATCTTGCAAAAAATACAGTGTATTTGGCATTTTCTGCAAGTTGCACCAAAGACTATCTTCCTTCCTAGCTGTCTTCTGTAAAATACTAATTACCCTACCCCCCATGTAATGGGTAAGGAGAGATACAGCCATGTTTGTAGTCCATATAAGGAGATCAGCCTAGGGTGGCAATTGTGGTTCTCTTTATAGATACACTGGAAGAGTTACATAGCCACCCAGGAACAGGAAGTGTGTTATTTGCAGGATTAACAGGTGAATATAAAGCCAAAAAAGTTGCAAAGGGACAATGAATGCAGCCATAACTCCAAGCACTAATAATCTGCAATATATTACATTTTTTCTTTTGGGTTTACATACGTTTTAAGCCCTGTAATAGCAGTGCTAAAATGTAATTTTTTTATCCCCTCCTTTTGTCTTTAACTTTTTTCTTCTTTTCATTTAGAAGCATAGTAAACTTTGTATGTATCCGACATACTGTATGATACTGGGCTGTTGTGTTCTTGCCTATGCCAGCACCAGCCATGGATCTCTCTGTATGCCACTACATAAAATGCTGATATCTGTGGCATCCAGTACTGCTCCTTTATTTGCCTCACTATTTGTAAATTAGGCTACCCATCACAGCAATGTATTAAAGTGTATATAAACTGAAAATCTATTTCTGTGTTTGGCATCATGTATCACTGTAAATGTTCCTTCATTTGGCCTTTGGACTGCCAACAGGTCTTTCAGATTGACAGTTAAACATGTGCAGTTCATTTCGTACCGAATTAAGATTCGGACGAATTACAATAGTACCAAATTTAAAAAATTCCAAAATAACGAAAAAAAATTCAGACGAAATTCTAATTCAAATATTTTTCTAATTGTTTTCAAATCGTTTTCAAATTTGAATAGTTTCCCAATTTCCAAAGAAAATAAAATAGAATAGAAAATAAATAGACTAAAAAAGAATATAAGAGAAAATAAAAAATAGAATATAATAGAGTAAAACAGAACAAAATAGAATAGACAATAAAAGAACAGAATAGACTAGAATATAATAGAAACAAATAGACTAGAATAGAATAAAACAGAAAGAATTTAACCATCTTCTGAAATTTGAATTTCAAGTTCGAATAAATTTGAATTCGAATACATAAAAAAAGAATAGAATAGAAAAGAATATAAGAGAAAATAAAAGAACATGATAGAAAAAAAGAATAGAAAAGAATAGACTATAATAGAATAGAAAATAATATAATTAACAAAAAAACAGAATAGAATAGAATAGAATAGAAATGATATAACCATTTCCCATATTCAAATAGAATCAATTAAAATTTGAATAGAAAAGAATAGATTAGAATAGGAAGATGGTTATAATCTGTTCTATTCTATTCTATTCTGTTCTGTTGTTTTCTTTTTCTTTTCTACTCTATTCTTTTCTTTCTATTCAGATTTGAATTGATTCCATTTGAATTTTGGAAAATGGTTATATTATTCCTGTTCTATTCTATTGTTTCTTTTAATTGTATTCTTTTCTATTCTATTCAAATTTCAGAAGATAGTTATAATCTATTTTGTTCTATTTTTATTCTATTCTATTCCTTTCTATGCTATTCCATTATATTCCGTTCATTTATTTCCCATCCTATTTTGTTCTGTTTTACGCTATTTTATGATATTCTTTTATTTTCTGTTATATTCTTTTCTATTGCATTCAATTTTTTTTCTACTATATTCCTTTTTTATTGTTCTATTTTATTTTCTTTGGAAATTGGAAAACTATCCGAATTTGAAAACTTTTCAAATTCGAAAACTATTCTAAATTGATTCTAAAAGTTTTCGAAACGATTCGAAAACAAATAAACGAATTCCGAAAACGCATGAAACAAATCTATCTAAACAAATTTATGCATATAAGGAATCAAAATGAAACGGAGCAAATTTTTTCGCTCTGCACATGTCTATTGGCAGCTAACAGCCAACTGAAGGAGTGCACAAATCGAATAAACAATGTTGCCACTAATTGCAAGGCAATAGATTAGTGTTGTCAGCCTGCTGCTGTTATTTGCAGGATCCAGGGGCTAAAAAGTTTGCAACTAAGTACAAAAAAATTGATTTTGGGTTTACACATACTATAATTATGAAGTGCAGGTGTAGGCAGGCTCAAGAGCAACGTCAAGATCCAAAGTTACTATATTGCCATCAGACCACAATGGACATATCTACCTGTAGTTTAGAAGCTTCAATTTGAGCACAGATCCCTTAAAATATAGACTGAAATATATATATAGATATACCATATTTGCCGGTGTATTACATTACTTTTTATACTTAAAAACATCCCCAAAAATCAGGGGTCTTCATATACGCGGGGTATAAAATGTGAACCCTTACTTTGTTTGGGCCAAGCTGGTCCAAAAATGAATGTTCCTAATCTGTCAGCCCACTGGATGTGCGGTAATGCTGTATGTAGCTTTAACTACAAACAGTATACCACGCTGAGCCAATCATGGCAAGCGGTGTATTCTATTAATGAATACAAAGCCTGCTCAGATTGGCTGAGTCAGAGAGGCGGACTGATGATGTTACAACTTCTGGCAATCCGAGCAGGCTTTGTATTCATTAATAGAATACATAGCTCACTGTGATTGGCTCAGCACAGTATACTGTATGTATACTGTATACTGTATGTAGCTGACGCTACCATAAATACAGTATTACTACACATCCAGCGGGCTGACAGATTAGCGGGTATAAGCAAAATGGCTGGTAGACAAGAATCCATCATGGCTCCAGCAAGATGAAGGAAATATGAAGCCAGTTTCAAGCTGAAAGTTGTAAAATATGCCAAGGAACATATTAACTGTGCTGCTGCAAGACAATATGGAGTAACAGAAAAGATAGTCCGAGGCCGTAAAGCAAATGAAGATGCATTAAAGAGTATGCCAAGGAGTAGGTGTGCATTAAGAAGAGGCACCCCGCATTGGCCAGCACTTGAAAATCACGTAGCAGACATGGTCCATGAGCATCGCCAAAATGGTTATGTAGTGACACAAAACAACATACATATGTTTGCACTTCAGTGGGCCACATCTAACCCAGATCACAACAAAGGATTTAAGGCCACTGTATCCTGGTGTACTAGGTTCTTGGAAAGGCATAAACTGGTACTGAGGCAAAAGACCAAAATTGCAAAAAGATCACCTGTAGATCTCAATGGCAAAGTAAATAATTTCCATCGATATGTAATAAAACAGCACAAGGAACATGGCTATGCGTTAAGTAATATCGGAAATATGGATGAAGCTCCTGAATTTCGATATGGTTGGAAATAAAACTGTCAGTTCAAAAGGTGCAAAAACAGTGTTAATTAAATCAACAAGACATGAGAAGTCCAGTTTTACAGTGGTACTAGCATCTACAGCTGATGGCGCCAAACTAAGATCAATGCCAAAAATCAAGTTCCCTGTTGGAGTTTTTGTATATGTGAATGAAAAAGTCTGGATGGATGAAGAAGGGGTAAAGCTGTGGCTTGATAATGTATAGAGTAGGCTACCGGGTGGACTTGGGGAGAACGTGGCCTACTGGTGTGGGATATGTTCAGGGCTCATTTAACTACCAGCACAAAGAAAAGGCTGGCAAGAATAAACACGGATGCCGCAGTTATTCTTGCAGGATTGAAATTGTTGGTACAGCCACTGGATGTGTGATAAACAAGCCATTTAAAGATCGCATTAGAAAACAGTGGAATGAGTGGATGGTTAGCGGCAAAAAGTCATTCACAAAAGGAGCAAACATGCGTGCTCCACAGTTGGATGTTTTGTGTAACTTTCTCATAAAAGCCTGGAAAGATATTGATGCAAAAACAGTAATCAAGTCTTTCAGGAAGTGTGGCAAATCAAATTCATTGGATGGTATGGAGGATGACTACTTGTGGCAAGATGAAGGGGAAGCCGAAGCTGAAGCCACACTATCTGATTCGGAATTAGATCCATATGATGACTGTCTTACAAATGTATCACAAGGTGTCATTAATGAACTTATGATGTCAGAGGATGAAAATGATGAGGATTTTAAGCACCGGTAAGTTATAACCATTTTCATTAAAATTATTTAAATCAAATCCGATGTTTTTAAATGGTGATGCCTCAGAGGGGGGGGGGGTAGTCTTATATGGTGAATATAGCCCAAAACCTATGTTTTAACTAGAAAATTAGGGAGTCGTCTTATATGCCCAGTCGCCTTATACGCCGGCAAATACTGTATATATTGAGTATATTATTTATATCACACATATAATTAACAAGTGTATTGTCTGTCTTTAAATAAAAATGACATGTTCAGGACTTGTTGCACTTTCTGTCAGATGTGGAACCAGCATTCAACTGTTGATAGTTTTTCAAAAGCTGCTTCATTAAAAAAACGAGAGATAATCCTTGCATTCTTGTACATTTTCTCAAAGCATTATGCTTAGACATCTAGAACAATACCAAACGGCAATAAAACAGCTGTACCTGTTCAGCAGTATCAAAGAGGATTTAAAGTCTCTTGTTCTGTCTTCCATCTAACACTTGAATAAAGCTATTGGATTACAATAACATAGGTCATCGGGAGACAATGGCCTGAAGAATTTTGCCAGTATGATACACCATTGGTTTAAATGTAATCCTTTTCCTTTGTTATTGCTTTCTGAAGGTATTTAAGATTAAAAATAAGGAAATTAATTACTGTTTTACTTTCATTTTTCTTACAAACAGGGAACGGGCTGTGACTCTGATTCACCATAAAAAAAATACACTCAACTTTACACCTGTAAAATTATAATATTGCTTATTTTAAAGCTATAATTTTAGTGACAAAAATAAAAGAAATGTCCTAAGGAAATATTTTTATCATACTGTGTCTCAAGCTGTTCTTCATCCGCCTACTTTTTTGTTTGCTAACATGCCATCCACTAAAAATAATAGGATCAACTGACAGAACCAGCAAGAGATCTTTTACAGAGATGCCAGCATAAGCTAAAGGAAAATGTATGGAAGTGAAAATAAAAATTCACCAGCAAATTCTATAATAAGGACACACTCTCTTTAAATTAGTTTTTATTGTCCAAATTAGTTAAAAACAAGCTTTTTTTTTCTACTTCTAAAACTATTGTAAATAGTATTTACTTTGCACATGTGTGTCTAAATTTGTGGTTTGGCTACAGTTTTCCCTTAATTAGACAAATAAAAATAAGAAATCCTAACCAAAAAGTGCTAATTTATCTACTGTGTGATCTTAGCATCAAATGATTGGTAAGCGTAGCACGATCTATACCAAGGGTAGGCAACCTTAAAGAGGTGGAGACCTGAACAACATGGGAGAAGTCAAAGATCACCAGCGCAATGTCGCCTCCTCACACCTGATTTAAACCTCTAATTGCCATACTACTGTGTCGCAATCGCATGCATTGCATGGCAATTATGGGTTTAAATCAATTGGTGAGGAGGCAACATATCACCTCCTTACCATCTGTCAAATACACTGGGATTGCTTTTCAGAGGAGCAGCAGTGTCTGCTTCACTTGTGAAATGAGCCCTTAGTTGTAATCGTCAGCGGTACCCTGCATTCTGAAAGTCTACAAAATCCGCAGGACATAAATTAAATCTATAGCTAAACGCAGCAAGCCCACAGGAAAGCTGCAGGTACACTACACTACACCCGCTGTGTGGGTAAAGCACAGCACATTCGTGTGAAAGCAGCCCTATACTATTATGCCCAGTGTATTGCTTCACACTTACCTGCAGATCTCTTCTTTCCTGCTGTTGGCACCACTCTGGAGACCACTAGCAGGGATAAGAGATGGAGTGCAGTTGGTATCACTCCACATGGAACAGGAGCCAGCGCTACAGAGTAGGCATTGGCTTATGTGGTTCTTGCTCCCTGCTACAGCTCCAACCTTATAAGTAGTAGTAGTCCCTCTACATTGCACTTTGATGCTCTGGAGCAGGTCAGCAAGCCCAGAACGTGATCTACCAGTCGACTGTCAGCGATCTACTGGTAGATCCCAATCTACAGGTTGCTGACCCCCGATCTATACATATATGCCAAAAATCACCCTGTGTGTGAATGGCAGTAACTCTCCAAGTGTTATCGCAATATTCCAAGCTTGTATTTTATTATCTCTTTCCATTATTAACCACTTGACAACTGGGCACTTAAACCCCCTTCCTAACCAGACCAATTTTCAGCTTTCAGTGCTCTCACATTTTGAATGACAATTACTCAGTCATACTACATTATTACCTTTCTCTATTATTTTATGTTCGAACCTTATAACGCTATTGTGAACCTCTCAATGACGGTAAGTGTGTGTCCCACTAAAAACCGTATATACATATCTAGCCCCCAGTCGTTGGACATCTAACCCTAGATGGTCATCTAGCGACTGTCAGCTGACCATCTAGTGCAAGACCCGAACGACTGGACGAGGTCTCGTAGTTTCACGTTACATCTCCCTGATGATGATGAATATTCCAACCTCGACATCGTCCCTCGTTCTTGGTGTATTCGGTTACGGATGAGACATCGCGACCGAGGACAAGGTACACCT
>BLSH010066462.1:2124677-2157869 GCA_018402905.1 Glandirana rugosa | reverse complement strand
TTTACATGTGATGCTCCGTCATTTGACGGAGCGATCACATGGTAAACGGCCGCTCCAAGCGGCCATTTACCGGGATCCGTGATGCGCCGGGTCTCATAGACCCGGCGGTCATGGATGCTCCCAGGTGCGCGCCCCAGGGGGCGCGCGGGAGCGCGATTGTGGGAGGACGTTATATAACGTCCTCCCACAACAATGGGTGCCACTTGCCGACGTGTATCTACGATACACGGTCGGCAAGTGGTTAAATGATTAGAAGTTATTTATTCAAACAGACATATAAACAAAGACTGTAGCCTCCAGGACAGTCTCTGTTTCACAGAAGGTTTAATAAGTCATATCAAAATAGTTAAGATTTGGCCTAGTCTGGTAAATATCACACAGGTCTATTAGTACTTACTGCAGTACTTCCTATATATTTAATCTAAGTGATGTGTTCTTCTCCATACACAGATTTCCTTTCCAGCTTAAAGTGATTGTAAAGTCTATTTTTTTAAAATAACAAACATGCTATATTTACCTGCTCTGTGCTTTTGCACAGAGTGGCCTTGGTCCTTCTCCTCTTGAGTCCCTCCTCTGTGCTCCTGGTCCCTCCCTCCTGTTGAAAGCCCCCACAGCAAGCGGCTTGCTGTGGGGGCACCAGAGCCGAGTCACAGCTTCGTGTGTCCATTCAGACATGGAGCTGTGACCCGTCCCCACCCCCTCTCACTCCTTATTGGCTGACTGACTTTGATTGATAGGAGGTGGAGCCAATCACACCACACTGCTGTCTTAGCCAATGAGGAGGGGAGTCCTGGGGAGCTGAGACACTCTCGTAACATCGCTGGATAGAGATGGGGCTCAGGTAAGTATTAGGAGGGCTGAGTGGTACATAGAATGCATTAAGATACAAAAAACCCTTCTGCCTTTACAATCCCTAAGTGGTGATTGTAGATGCAACAGGGTCTTAAACTCTCATAGGCTCTGCTCCACACATACATTAGTTCCACACACTCTACAGTGGCAGGTCTGAGTGTCTGCTTATCCCAATTTTTTACTGTGCATCTGCAGGCAGTTCCCCTTAACCGCAGAACATAATGTGCTGCAATGTACACATTGTCATGCATTGCCATGTGTTACAAGGCACTGCATTAGGTAGCCAAACCAAAATGAATTGTCTCTAACTACCTGAATTCAGGAGAACCTGGGGAAAGCTGAATATTTTTTTTCACAGTGCAACACACAGGATACCTTGCATTGTGCTGTGCTGCAGTGTATTACAGTGCACCTGTATGTTGGCGTTTCATGTGGGTACCTTTTACAAAACAAATTGTTGTTGCTCATAGGACAGAAATTACCCAGAAGGGGGCACCATCATCCAGTAATTTGCAAATAGAAAGAAAGAAGGAGGTACAGCCTCAATACATACACTATCTCAGTACCCAAATGGAAAAGGGATTCACACGCATTTTTTTTTAAAAAGCTTAAAAACAAAGTTTTATTACAGACATCTTAAAAAACACTTTTTTGCTGTCATCTCCCCTCTGGCGCTATTTAACTTTTTCTTGTGGTTTTTAAGGTTAATATTTGCTTTGTCAAGCTATTGGTGGATACTTTTTGGGGTGTTCTCATTGCAGTCACTCCCCTTAATCCCCCCCCCCCTTTTTGTTAACCACAGTGTTTCATGTTTCCCTCCTTTTTCTATTCCCTTCCCCATTCCTTTTCTTCCTCTCTTTTTTTCCCTCTCCTTTTTTATTTCCTTTTCTCTCCTTCCTTCTCCCTTTTCCTCCCTTCTTTTCCTCCTAACTACCCCTTCTCCCTTCCCCCTACCCCACTTCCCTCCCCCCTTCCCCCTCCCCCTTTTTATTTCCCTTTCACCCCCCTACTCTTTTTATTTTTGACTGTATATTTGGCTCATTTATCATCATCATGTGAGGTGCTGCTGGATATATATTCTCCACTTTCTTTGCTTCCCATGTCCATTCCAGGGGGGTTTCTTGGCATCTTTTTCAGGTGCTTCCGCGCAGCCCTTCACCCACTTTTTGTTGTGAGTAAGCAGTTATATAGCCTTCTCTATGGTATTGAGCTTTTCATGGTACTTATATTGAATGTTAAATTGTGTGTTAATCAGGGCTTGAGTCCTGTGGGAATGCGTGGGGTCGGCATTCCTGCACTTTTTCCACAGCAGGAACACCGTCCCCCTTTAGCAGCTGCCGCCACATTCTGCATGACTGGCAGTGGCTTACCAAGGGTGGGGGTGATGTAGAGCGGGCAGGCACTCCCACTAAAATGCCAATCCCCCGCTGTGCAGACGTTTAGAAAGAAACTGTTTCCGGGCTCCTGCGGTCAAATGGGGCCGGGGGACAGAAAGCAGACTATTTCCTTATTTTCGGCTTTAGGCGGATTAATCTGCCCCAGTGCCCCTGGCCGGTGTAAATTAAACCACCTAAAGCAGGGATCTCCACACTGCATGACCTTCTCTCTAGCTGTACCCCCAAAACAATTAATTAGCTGATCGAAGAATACAATATTCCAAAAAGCCTGCATTTCACCATCGCAAGAACACAAAAGTTCCTAAGAAGTCACGCTGTCCCTACACTCAAAATTCCTCAACCAATATGTGACTACTACAAATCTCATGCACCCGAAACCAAAGGCATAACACTCTTTTACAACATGCTTCAGAGAAAACAGGCCTGCCGCAAAATCAATACCCATTTTAAAAGGGAAAGAGATCTAAAAAAGTCTTTCTCAGAAGCCCAATGGAGAGCAGCATTTAAGAACATTTCCAAGGCCACACACAGTACCAGTCACTGGGAGATGATGCTGAAAATACACAACAGATGGCAGTACATGCCACACAGACTGGCCCTCATCTTCCCCGGGTCGTCACCCGATTGCTGGTGCAATTGCAGCCAACACGGCCTTCTGTTGCATGTATTCTGCTGGGAACCAGGTCTTCCAACTAATATCCAAAATAACTGGCTGCTTAACCAAGCCTAACCCAGAGTTAGCATTGCTCCATATCGGAATAGACAACTTTCCACCGGAAAGCAGAGTAGTAACTACCCACATCCTCCTGGCCACACGCGCATTGATACTCCAAAGCTGGAAAGGAGACAAAGCCATCAATTGGTCCAAAGTAAAACAACTAGTTCAAAGACACTACACCCAGCAATGCCTCATAGCAGTTAATTCACTATCGGGACTGTCCTTTGACAAGATTTGGAGCATCTGGACAACATATACGGGAAATCATGACCAAGGTGTCACCCATTAAAACCCAACTCTGACTTTACTCCAAACCCCCCCAAAATTGAATAGGTAACCAGTACATTATGGTATAATTGCTTTGTTTTGTTCATGTCCTCAAAACAAATAACAATTAATTGAATTAAAAAAAAAGTAAAAAAAAAAAATGAATCCACCTAAAGCCGAAAAAGAAGAAATAGTCCACTTTCTGTCCCCGGCCCCAGCTGAACACAGGAGACCAGTAAAAGTTTTTTTCTAAACAGCTGCACAGCGGTGGATTAGCATATTAGTGGACAGATTTGAGAGTGCCTGTCCACTCTACCTTGCCCCCTCCAGTTTCCTGCAGCCCTAGTTGCCCAACTGGCGGTGCCCAGGAGGAAGCGAGAGGACCAGGTGTACCAGTGGTGCACAGCTGGTCCCAGGCTCCCAGCTCATGAAGAACCACCTGCACCTGGACCCCAGGTAGAAGAAGCTGCGCAGACCAGGTGCTGGTTGGAGAGACTAATGGTCCTTTCACACAAGCTTGTCCGTGTATGGACTCAGCTTTGCTCAGTAGGGATCGATCCGTTGATCCCCGCTGAACAGGTGGATGACAGGTCCATCTCCGCTCACTGTGCGGAGATGGACCTGTCAGAGCGCCGCTCTCCTCTATGGGTGCTCAGATGAAAACAGATCCGCCTGTCCATTTTCATCCGATCCCATCCACCAGACGGATGGAAAATAGGGTTTCCATCCATCTGGATTCCTCAGACAGGATCGGATCAGATATCGGCGGGTGTCAGTGGACATGTCACCGCTGACATCCGCTGCTCCATAGAGCTGAATGGAGCATCCAATCAGGTCCGCTTGAAAAACTGACAAGCGAACCAGATCAGATTGCCCGTGCGAAAGGGGCCTAACAGTGCTGCATTTGAACTCTTGGGTAATAGCAAGCAAGTTTGGAGTGACACATCTGAGGGCCCCCCTGTTGCCCCCCATTCATGGGCACTGGTGAGGCTGCATTAATGGGCACTAATCAGGCTGCATTGATGGGCACTGATAAAGCTGCATTGATGGGCACTGGCGAGGCTGTATTGATGGACATTGATAAAGCTGCATTGGTATGCACTGATCAGGCTGCATTGATGGGCAATGGTGAGGCCGCATTGATGGGCATTAATCTGGCTGCATTGTTGGGCAATGGTGAGGCTGCATTGATGGGCACTGGTGAGGCTACATTGATGGGCACTGGTAAGGCTGTATTAATGGGCATTGATAAAGCTGTATTGATGGGCACTAATCAGGCTGCATTGACAGGCACTGGTGAGGCTGCATTGATGGGCACTGATAAAGCTGCATTGATGGGCACTAATCAGGCTGCATTGATGGGTACTGGTGAAACTGCATTGATGGGTACTGATGAGGCTGCATTGATTGACACTAATCCGGTTGCATTGATAGGTACTGGGGATGCTGCATTGATGGGCACTGGTGAGGCTGCATTTGATGGGCACTGGTGAGACTGCATTTGATGGGCACTGGTGAGACTGTATTTGATGGGCACTGATGAGGCTGAGTTGATGGGTACTGGTGAGGCTGCATTTATGGGCACAGGCTGCAATAGATGGGCACTGGTGAGACTGCATTGATGGGCACTGATGAGGCTGGATTTGTGGATTTGATGTGCACCGGTGAGGCTGCATTTGATGGGCACTGGTGAGGCTGAGCAGATGAGCACTGATCAGGCTGCATTGATGGGCACTGACCAGGCTGCATTGATTAGCACTGGGGAGGCTGCACTAATGGGCACTGATCAGGCTGCATAGATGGGCACTGGTGAGGCTGCATTGATGGGCACTGATCAGGCAGCATAGATGGGCACTTGTGAGGCTGCATTGATGGGCAGTGGTGAGGCTGAGCTGATGGGCACTGATCAGGTTGCATTGATGGGCACTGATCAAGCTGCATTGATTGGCACTGGTGAGGCTTCATTGATGGGCACTGGTGAGGCTGCATAGATGGACACTGGTGAGGCTGCACTGAGGAGGCTGCATTGGTCGGCCCTGTGAGGTGCATTTCTGTAGGTTAGGGTACACTAGTGTTGCCCTCTTAAGAGTAAACCACAGTGAATCACTTTTCAGGGGGTGCTTGACAGGTGGCAAGGAAGCATTATATTGCCTCCTCAACATCTAATTTAATCCCTAAAAACCTGCACCACCTCGCTGCATCTGCTTTCATTGTTGGGGGGCAGATATAGGTTCTGTGTCTGATATAGGATACGAGTCCTGACAATCTAAACACCACCGTACAGTGTATCTCACCGACCGCTCATTAGAGTCTGAACGTCACTTCCGGTTGGGCGTGATGTACAATGTGGTGAGGGAGGGATTTTGTGTGAGTTCCCACACTTTTTTTCCCAGGACTTGACCCCTGGTGTTAATGTGTACTTATATCTTATCTCAGATAAATACTGGCTCCTCCTGAGGAAGCGTTGAATGTCACAAAACATGTAGAGGAGCAACCGCAGCTTTTTCCCCACCATCTACATTTGGAATCTACGCTCCATTGTTGGATGCTAGTTACTAGTATAGGGAAAGTGGCACTGCCTAATTTGAGCCTGAAACTGTAAATGCTTTTGTTTGCTATGTGTTTATGTAAGATGTCTGTAAGAAAACAGAGATAGTCCATTTTCAGTGAATGACAGTACAGTGTACCAACAAACCTAACCTGCATTAGGAGAACACCCTAGTAAGAATGGTCTGTGTAAAGCACAATCTGATTTCAGTCATAATTTCTATAATCTATAACACTGCTTTCCGGCCATCTTCTTACATGATATATTTTAGTTAAAGTTCAATTTTATCTTGTTTCATGTAGAGCAGCGATGGGCTAATGCCCCCTTCAGCTTTTTAATGTTTAATGTCTGCTTCCTTATTAAAGTGATTTTTCTTGTATTAGTGCCCCAGATACAAGAAGTGAGGGGAAATCCCAGTCACAGCAGAGGTCCCATGGCTGATGGCTTATTTGTTTTGTTTTTTTTCTTTTTTTGTAAATGTTGTTGGGGGGTCTATCATCCATCTAGGGGATACTCTGCTTAATAAATGTGTTTTTAGATATACTGTATATATATATATATATATATATATATATATACAGTATCTCACAAAAGTGAGTACACCCCTCACATTTTTGTAAATATTTTATTATATTTTTTCATGTGACAACACTGCAGAAATTGCACTTTGCTACAATGTAAAGTAGTGAGTGTACAGCTTGTATAACAGTGTACATTTGCTGTCCCCTCAAAATAACTCAACACACAGTCATTAATGTCTAAACTGCTGGCAACAAAAGTGAGTACACCCCTAATTGGAAATGTCCAAATTGGGCCCAATTAGCCATTTTCCCTTCCCGGTATCATGTGACCTGTTAGCATCATGTGACTTGTAAGTGGTCACTGGAAGTTCAAGATGGCACCTCATGGCAAAGAACTCTCTAGGGATATGAAAAAAGAATTGTTGCTCTACATAAAGATGGCCTAGGCTATAAGAAGATTGCCAAGACCCCAAAACTGAGCTGCAGCAGTGAGGCTAAGACCATACCGTGGTTTAACATGACAGGTTCCACTCAGAACAGGCCTTGTCATGGTCAACCAAAGAAGTTGAGTGCATGTGTCTTTGTGAAATAGACGTATGAGTGCTGCCAGCATTGCTGCAGAGGTTGAAGGGATGGGGGGTCAGCCTGTCAGTACTCAGACCATACACCGCACACAGCAACAAATTGGTCTGCATGGCTGTCATCCCAGAAGGAAGCTTCTTCTAAAGATGATGCAAAAGGAAACCCACAAACAGTATGCTGAAGACAAGTAGACTAAGGACATGGATTACTGGAATCATGTCCTGGGGTCTGATGAGACCAAGATAAACTTATTTGGTTCAGATGGTGTCAAGCGTGGGTGGCAGTAACCAGGTGAGGAGTACAAAGACAAGTGTGTCTTGCCTACAGTCAAGCATGGTGGTGGGAGTGTCATGGTTTGGGGCTGCCTGAGTTCTGCCGGCACTGGGGAGCTACAGTTCATTGAGGGAACCATGAATGCCAACATGTACTGTGACATACTGAAGCAGACCCCAAACACACCTCTAAGACCACCAAAGAAGTTGAGGGTAAAGGTGATGGACTGGCCAAGCATGTCTCCAGACCTAAACCCTATTGAGCATCTGTGGGGATCCTCAAATGGCATGTGGAGGACTGCAAGGTCTCTAACATTCACCAGCTCCATAATGTCATCATGGAGGAGTGGAAGAGGACTCCAGTGGCGACCTGTGAAGCTCTGGTGAATTCCATGCCCAAGAGGGTTAAGGCAGTGCTGGAAAATAATGGTGGCCACACAAAATATTGACACTTTAGGCCCAATTTGGACATTTTCACTTAGGGAAGTACTCACTTTTGTTACCAGCGGTTTAGACATTAATGGCTGTGTGTTGAGTTATTTTGAGGGGACAGCAAATGTATACAAGTTGTACACTCACTACTTTACATTATAACAAAGTATCCTTTCTTCAGTGTTGTCACATGAAACGATATAACATATTTACAAAAATGTGAGGGGGTACTCACTTTGTGAGATACTGTATGTATATATATATATATATATATATATATATATATATATATATATATACATGTTTCTTGTGACTTAAAATAATGAATCTCAATACCTTGTTTTAAAAGCTCTTTTTTGTTTTAAATATTTCAAATGATTTTTATTCTTGCTCTCTATATAAAGAAACGTAGAAGTTCTCATTAGCCTTGGAGTCACTGCACTACCAAAAATTATTGATGTATTATTCATATTATGCGCTCTTGGCATCACTTTGTTTACAATTAATATGTTTATTTGCTGGGTTTTCCAGGTTTTTGACACTTTAATAGGTTATATCAAAACTAAGGAGAAATTAGCATTCCTGTTTTCAGAATGCAATATATTTTAAGATTAAAATTTAGAAAGTCTTTTAATTATATAATGAAACCTTGCAAGAGCATGTTAAACATATTGGGCGAGTGGGTTGGTCTAGGGTGGCGGGATAGTAGTAAATCAGCTTCTAGCTTCAGCTTGTTCAGTTAATCTTTGAAAATGAATGCTAGAATTTGGCTGTTATGCACAGTGGCTCCAGATTCTAGGTGCACCAGTCTTAGTAAGTTCCTCTCATTGAATAGATATCATAGTAATTCAATTATTTTTTTTAATATCCTTTAAGCCCCTGGCTTGTTTTAATTGCAATTATTTGTATATGCATTTAGTATAAATATGTTTGTGGTGAATGAAGTAAAAACTACAAGTTGTATTGCTCATAATATCTGCTTGACAGCATTAAAAATCATTTTTATAAAGAACATGCCCTTATGAATTATATAGAAGCATGTACAAAAAATACATATGCTGAGGCTATCTGGTACTTTATGAAAGAAATTCCTCCAGCATGCTTTCAGATGCACATGCTCCTTGCATATGCTAGCAAGGTTTGGTGGTGAGCTATACTATTCTGCAATTAACTGTGAATATTAAAATTAATTTGTGTCCAAAAAATACATTAAAAGATACTGTCTGTCCCTTTAAATCATACAATGAATCATACAAAAGAATGTGAATGTGTGAATAGGTAAACAATGCCTTGGAAAATACAGTCTATCTTTTTAAATCATACATTACTAAAAAGAAAAAAAGTCCATCCACCAAAGTCCTCTGCACTTCGGTGGATAGACTTTTTTTCTTTTTATTAATTTGCAGCTAATTACTAATATGGATATTGTCTATTGATTCACATATTCACATTCTCATATGAGTTATTGTATGATTTAAAAAGATAGACGGTATTTTCAATCAATTGATTATGGTATCTAAATCCATGTATGAGTGAGCACCATTTCTTCTTCTTTGCTTAATACTTTTTTTTTAAATAGCAACAATGTCATACTAACCTGCTCTGTGCAGTGGTTTTGCACAGAGCAGCCCCAATTCTCCTCTTCTCGGGTCCCCTGCCTGTGCTCTTGGCTCCTTCCTCCTGCCAAGCGCCCCCAAAGCAAACAACTTGCTATGGGGGCACCCAAGCAGGCTAGAATGCATGAAGGTAACAAACCTTGAGCTTTTATAACCTGTTTATTACAGGTACATACATATGCACAAACACTAACAATTTTGATGCAGAGGTCAGACAGCCTTTATGAATTCCCCCATACCTTTAATCACATTATCATAAAACCCCAAATTCATTTGAAGGGCTCCATGATGATCTCAGCACAGCTGTCAAAGGACTTTAGGTAGAAGAAAAGGGTGAAAAGTTAGATTTTTACACTTGCTTGAATTGCAATAAGAGCAAGAACTAAGATATGCAAAATTGCACTTATATTTTAGTTTGGTGACAATCGTATGTGGGAGATATCCACTCCTTTTGAATAGATTTCTTATTTACTTCTGTGTCTCTGGAAGAGGAAGTGAAGTTAAATATCATTGATGGAACACAAAGTGAAAAGTTTCTTAACCATGTTCTACTTTATCCAAAATCTAGCTTTCCATACTGTACAGGACACCGGGGATGTATCCTAGAAGGCAGGTACATTCCACGCAATATTGGAGCCATGGTCCCTTTAACCAACCAACCGGAAAGTTTTCCAGCTTTAGGACCAGAGCACTTTTTGCGATTTGGCACTGTGTTGCTTTTTTTCCCACAAATAGAGCTTTCTTTTGGTGGTATTTGATCGCCTCTGCGTCATTTCTGATCGCTGCTGTAAACAAAAGAAGAGCGATCATTTTGCAAAAAAAAACACATTTCTTACTTTTTGCTAAAATTCAAATACAAAAAAAAATATAAAAAAACATTTTTTTCACCAGTTTTGGTCGATTTATATTCTTCCTCATATTTGTGATTAAAAAAAATCACAATTGGCGTTCATTGATTGGTTTGCGCAAAAGTGGCCGCATTTACGGATGATTATAATTAATTTCTGGGGTTTTTAATTTTTTTAAATTTTTTACTAGTAATGGTGGCGATCTGCGATTTTTAGCGGTACTGCGATATTGCAGCGGACATGTCGGACATTTTTGCCACTTTTTTGGGACCAATGACATTTATTCAGCGATCAGAAATTTAAATGTCCACTGATTACTGTATAAATGTCATTGGCAGTGAAGGAGTTAACCTGGGGGGGAGAGCTAGGGGTTAACTGTGTTACCTGGGTGTGTTCTTACTGTGGGGGGGTTGGGCTACCATGGGCATGAGAGATCTAACTGATCCCAGTGACAGGGATCAGTAGATCTCCCATGCCCCCACTGTCAGAATGGGGAACCGCCGTGTTTACATCGGCGGTTCCCCGTTCTTTCCCTGTGGCCGCTCATCGCAGCTCGCCGGCGGACATCGGGTCCACCCGAGCTGCAGGCACACTCCTCAGGAGTGCAGCGGGTGCACGCGCGCCCCCTAGCGGCTGTTCGCAGATCGTCGTCTTTTTACGGCGATTCGCTCTCAGCATCCCGACTGCCGCCGTGAAAACACAGCACTCGGTCGGGAAGTGGTTAAGAAGGACGGTTGCAGAGTCTCAAACCCAGATTGCTAGGACTTTGGTACCTATGGGAAGGGAGGTCTGAAAGGCAGCAGAGACTCAGTGCACTTGTGTCAAAGAAATGAGAGAGAGAGAGCGAGAGCTCACAAGCTGGACAGCAAGCGTGAGCTCTCTAAATCAACTGACACACAGGCTGCTGAACCCCTATGTCTGGCCAGCCTGACACCCTGACTCTGGAGGAGCCTAACCAAGCCGTGAGACTGGAGACTAGGGGTGAGCCTGCTGTTTTAGATATCAATACCAGGATTCTGGACTATGTATTTACTTTGGCTGAAGAAAGCTGTCTTTTGATTTTGTTTGCTTCAAAATAAATGAATTGTTTGCTTCAATAAACTGGCCGACGGTCATTACGGAGCTGTTTGGAAGCATTTTAAGGGCCAGTACCCACATTTGCATGTCCTGCGTCAGGACAGCACAAGCTCTGAAAACCTCACAAGGCGACATGGAGGAGGTGATAAAAGCCCTGGCTCAGAGTACAATAGCCCAGCAGCAGGCCTCCGCAGAAGCCAACCGTCGCCATGAGGAGGCAATGGCCCGGCAACAGGAGACCACACGCTTGCTGATCACTCAGTTCACAGTCCAGCAAGAAATGACTCAAGCGCAGGTAGCTGCTTTACAAGAGGCAGTATAGCATCTTGCACAGGGACGATAACGCACCGTTGGGATCTCTAGCAATCAGGTAGCCATAAAGGCCAGTCACTACCTGCAAAAGTTGATGCCTAGTGATGATGTGGAGGCATTCATGGATAATTTTGAGAGAACAGCAGAAAGAGAAGGATGGCACCCAGACCAGTGGGCTAATATTGTTGCTCTTTTCCTCACTGGGGATCCCCAGAAGGCATATTTTGATTTGTCAGCTTCTGATGCCAAGGATTACAAATGGCTGAAGACCAAAATCAAGGTAGGAAGTTTCACCTGGTGTCAGACCATTCCCCATTGACCTGGATGAGACAGAACAAACACACAAATGCCAGAGTTACCAGGTGGTTTTTGGCATTGCAAGAGTTCAAATTCATAGTTGAACACAGACCAGGAAAGCAACAGCAGAATGCGGATGCCCTCTCTAGGGTACACTGTAGGGTGTCCCACATTGCCTCAGACACTTCTGTGTTGAGGCAGAGGGGGGATGTGTACAGGACACCGGGGATGTGTCCTAGAAGGCAGGTATATTCCACCCAATATTGGAGCCATGGTCCCTTTAAGAAGGACGGTTGCAGACTCTCAAACCCAGATCGCTAGGACTTCGGTACCAATGGGGTTAAGACCCGGGGAAAGGAGGTTTGAAAGGAAGCAGAGACTCAATGCACCTGTGTCAAGGAAGTGAGAGAAAGAGGGAGAGCTCACAAGCTGGACAGCAAGCATAAGCTCTCTGAATCAACTGACACACAGGCTGCAGAACCCCTTTGTCTGGCCGGCCTGACACCCTGACTCTGGAGGAGCCTAACCGAGCTGTGGGATCAGAGACTAGCGATGAGCCTGCTGTTTTAGTTATCAATACCAGGATTCTGGACTATGTATTTACTTTGGCTGAAGAAAGTTGTTATTTGATTTTGTTTGCTTCAAAATAAATGAACTGTTTGCTTCAATAAACTGGCTGGCGGTCATTACGGAGCTACCCCCAGGTTACAATACACTTTAAATGCATCTTTATTATACAGGTAGACATATAAGAAAACTTGAGTGGAGTTGGAGTGATTTCATTTTCTTTGGGGGTGTTCTAAAAAAATCACCCTAGAAAATAGAAAGGTATTTCTCTCCAGCCAATCAGAGCATTCCATCCTTGCTTTTCTGAGTGCCTCTTAGAATTATCACTGGGTTATCACAGAGGCTAGTAGCCATTGAGAGTAGTTCAGCACTGAGGCTAATTTATTAAAGGCAGAAACTGGTTTACTTTATTATTCAATCATGTGAAAAGCAAGCAGTTTTAAATCTCTACATATAATTGCTTTTGATTCATCCAAAATTAGAGATAGCTACTGAAATGAAAATAAGCAGATCTCATAATCCAGCCAGTTAGAATAATGTGTTATCCATCTCCTCCCACTTTTTTTTTTTTTTTTTGAGCTATTGGAGGTGTGATGTTTGTGATTCTTGACACCAAATAACATGCTGAGGAGAAAGAATGAAATGATTTTAAGGTTACATGAAATGGTCAATTTAGATGTAGCAACCAATATTTAAAGAAGTTATAGCAAAAACACAAATTGTGAGCATCTTTTTCAGAATATAAATAGAAAAACAAAGTGTATATCCTTCTTTGTAGCCCCTAAAATAAGGTTTCTTGGAAAATAAAAAATGTCTGTACTCCTCTATAAAAACATGTAATTTATTAAGTCCCCTGAGTGGTTCATCTAGAGTACTTTTTGTGTTATTGTTATTGCTAGTATTTCTTACTGTATGTACATTTTCTGCAATTTGTTATCTAAAAAAATACTTGCTAGAAATGTAAGCTCTTAGGCTAAATCTGCATTTGAATTAAACTGTAACAAGCAGAACTAACCCCTTGGACCTTTCAGAACTACAAGAACTGCTGGATAATAACCTCCAGTTTTGGAAAAACATGTACAGCAATACCTGAGAACAATTAGCAATTTCTAAAATGGAATGCATTACTCATTTGTAATATGTCTGATATGGCCTTAATTCAAATTTCTATGAAGGTCTTCAATATCATTTATAATTATATTATTGCTCAACTAAGATTATGGCAATGAGAACAAAGGCAAGACACCTAAATTATATTTAAATTCATATCCCAAAGTAATTAAAATTAAATTACAGTTCTGCAGGATATAAGGAAATCAAACAATTAAAGTCATCAATGCAGATTTACCATAATATTTTTCTTAATGCCTGTTAAAGGTGAGGCAATAGTCTCAATTATAGAAAACATTTCCCTCTTTCACATGAGTAATATCATTAGGATTGCTGGACAGATGTAATTTGTAAAGCACTGCTAATACAAAAGTGTTTGTAAAGATATCTAATAAATGAAACAGTGAATGGCAACATAACTAGAAGTCTAAAAATAATCTGGCTTATTATTGTCTACTAAAATGATTTTGTTCAAGATTGCTTTGTTCACATTTTATTATAAAATGCAATTTGTTCAACATTTTCATTTTAAAATGCTAAATAATTCAAACTTATTCACACATTTTCAAGAGTATGTTTTGCTTACAATTAAATAGGTTCAAAAGGTTGAAAAAGTTAGCTTTTTTAACTTTTATATGTTATATTCTATGAAATTATTTTTTATTTTCATCCCTACTGCTACTACGCAACTATGTATGTATTATTATATGTAACCCAACATTTAGTAGTTTTATTTCTATTAATTAAAGTGGAAGTTCAGGCAAAACCTTATTAATGCTAAACCTGCTCTCTGCCACATGCTAAACCTAATCTATCTAACCCCGTAAAAAAAAAATCACTATACTTACCTGTTCTGCAGCCGATTCGGTCCAGGTCCAGTATCACCTGTCAGCGGCAATTTCAGTATGAAGGCGGGTGCAGGAGAGGCAGCCGACAACAGAAGCTCCATAGTAGGTCTATGGGTGACATCACTTCCCAGGCATTTCACAGCTGTTGTCTCCTTCACACAGCTTCCACCGCTGGAAACCGGGCTGCAGAATAGGTAAGTACAGCGATTTTTGCTTTATTAGGTTGGATATATTAGGTTTAGAATGTGGCAGAAAGCAGGTTTACAGTTAGTTAGTTGCCTGAACCTATACTTTAATACTAATCCGGTGTGTTGCAATACAGGAGTATGTTAATGGAAGGAAAAAGCAGAGTGACGGAGAAATAAGCTCATTGGTGTGGTACTTTTACTTTCACTGTCTAGTCACAAAGTAGGGTGAGAAGGAGACCTGTAAGTAAAAATGGAACTGTAGCAAAGAAACATCAGGTCCCCTTCCCTGCCAGGCAGGACTGGGCTGTGAGTTAGAGCTGTAAAATCTCAGGACATGGAGGACAGAAATAAACATCCTTTTCAATGCCTTTTTACCTTCTCTTTTCCATGTAACAGATTTCCTTTTGTTTCCTGTATTGTGGGCACAAGAGGTAATGATAGAAACTCTCTCCGGAATGAGGAATTCTATTATAGGCAGATACTACTGGAACAGGTATCCCCATTTAAAGATTTCCCCTTCATTTCTGTTCTGGTGAGACCTCACGATTTTGGAGTTTCTTGTTACTTTCTGTCCCAGTGATTTACTGAGGGAAATAGAGAAGGTAAATTGCCCCAATGGAGAAACACAAACAACAATTAAAATCTGACAAAACCTTCACCACTCTTTACAAGTGTTATAGCGCTTTTCTTGTTTTTATTTCTGTAAGTGTCCTTATTGGTGAGATTTTTTTCTCAATTCGAGTCAGGACAGGAGGTTGGAGAAAAACTCAACAATGTGTACACCGAGAAAACCCAAAACACATTTTAGTAGAGTGGGGGAAGCGTTCAAAATTCTGACAGTCATACATGGCACCTAAAACCTTCTTGTCTGCTTTACTACTGAATAATGAATATTTGAAGTGGACCTTGTGTCTGAATGCAATGTATATCTATGAGGAAGAGGCTCCCCCACCTCCATGTAAAAAAAAACCTAAGAAAAACAAATAAAAACATTGGTGCACATTCTCAATATTTGTGATCTTCAGTTCTTCCAGGATCTCATTGGTTGACTGAAAGGCATCACCCTCTCTGCTATAGTCAAGAACATTGTAAGATAACTAAAGTTAGCTGTAGATGAATCAAAATTGGCTAGTTCAGCAGGAACAAACCAAATTTTGTTACATGTTTGGTTGTGCCTGTTCTACAGAAGTCGATTGTTACATCAGTGTATTCTGGCAGCAGAGAGTCCTTCTGTGAGAATATAATGTGCCAGCAGGAAAGATTCCTCCATCCACCTCGTTGTGTGGATAGAGGAATCCATTCATCTATGGCCAGCTTAACTTTTAGGTTTTTTTCCCATAGTGTTTTTACATGGAAAGCTGAGTAGGTGGAGTGGGCTTCTGATAATTAAGTTTGATTTAACCGCTTATGAACCGGAAGGATTTCTCGTGTTAGGACCAGAGCACTTTATGTGATTCGGCACTGCATCGCTTTAACTGACAATTGTGCAGTCTTACGACGCTGTACCCAAATAAAATTGATGCCTTTTTTTCCCCACAAATAGAGCTTTCTTTTGGTGGTATTTGAACATCTCTGCGTCATTTCTGATCACCGTTATTAACAAAAAAAAGCGTCAATTTTGAAAAAATTCTGTGCAATGTGTTAAAGTGACGTGAACCTTAAACTGTGGATTCCTAAATTATAATAAATAGTTCAGTCTGTGTGAAAAAAAATATAAAAATAAAAGTTCATCCATATTCATCATCATAAGGTAATTCAGCTGGATATAGGTCACAGACGGTATCAGGTCAGAGAGTAGAAAATGTGTAGACTTGAAAGAATCCAAACCCAAATGAATGGGAGGCTTACCAGACATAAGATAAATTGTGCTCCAATATATCAAGACGGTCCAGGAATCACAGGTCCTAAGAATGCACGTCACACAATCCTAGGACAACCCGGGTTGGTCTTGCTTGTAAGACTGGCAGCCACCGGTTGGTTATCGGACTCCAAGTGTCACATCATCATCCAGCAGAGGTATTGGAGGAGGAGGCATTCACCATCAAAAATTTACCTCTCGCAGATAATCTCAATAGTGGAGGTATACCAAAGGAGATAAAAAGCTCCAAATAGTGTAAAAACCTCTTTGGTGAGGTATATTTATTCAAGAGAAAAAACGTATAAAATTGTGATAAAATAAAATTTACAAACGCAGCAGATTGGGGTTAATAACCCCCGACGCGTTACGTCTTATCAGACTTCATCTGGATGTCAACCCCCAGATGACGTCTGATAAGATGAAATGCGTCGGGAGTTATCTGCGATCTGCAATTTTTATCAGGACTGTGATATTGCAGAGGGCATGTTGGACATTTTTGACACTTTTTTGGGACCAATGACATTTATTCAGTGATCACAAATTTAAATATCCACTTATTACTGTATACATTTCATTGGCAGTGAAGGGGTTAACCTGCAGGGGGCTATCTAGGGGTTAACTGTGTTCCCTAGGTGTGTCCTAACTGTGGGGGGGCTGGGCTGCCAGGGGCATAAGAGATCTAACTGATCCCAGTGACAGGGATCAGTAGATCCCTTACGTGCCACCTGACAGAGCGGGGAACCACTGTGTTTACATTGACGGTTACCCGTTTTTCCCCTCTGCCAGGCCATACTGCTGCAGAGTGTGGCGGGCACGAAAGCGCGCGGCCACCGCTTATAGACGGCGATTTGCGCTACAGCACCACTCTGCAGCAGTAAATGTACGGGAGCCGGACCGGAACCAGTTAAGGTCTGCTTTGAACAACCCCAAGAATGTCAGAAATAATAAACCCTGCAGATATGGTACAGGAAGCAGTCATAAACTGCAGACATGTCGCATGATGATATAACTAACACTAGGATAAAGAGCAAATATCGGAGAAATCTTGAAGTCTCAGTGATTGGGGGTACTTAATCTGGAAGAATACACAACCATATATCTGTTATGTAGTGGTATAAACAAAATGATCAAGTAAACAGAAAGTGCAACTTGAAGTTTACTGTATGAAGATAAGTTGAGAACATCAATAAAATGGTGTGTATGTAAAAAGCATAAGCCAAAAATGTTCAGGCAGTAAAACTATTGTGGTACAGGAGTGTCTAGAGGTACTTTAACGCGAACAGGTGGTGGTACATTCCAGAATAGCAGTATCTAAGAGAACAGAGTATAAGAAAGAGTCACTAGTAATAAACTGCATAAAATGGTCTAGTGCAAACACTGTTACTTTCAGCTCCTGGTAGGATAACATATCTCTCACAAGGAGTTTGGCTGTAACTGATAGCCCAGGTGGTAAACCACATAGATCTCTGAACAGGATCCACAGAAAGGAGACAGAAGGGATTTTCTTGTCTGGATGTAGAGGTAGTGGCAGAAGTCTGGTGGATGAGTGTACAAAGAGGCAGCTGCAGATACAGGACGACTCCAGTGGAAAGTCAATTTTCCAGGGCCAATTATCACAGTCCTTACCATAGTGACCATGGCCTAAGATGAAGCTGAGTGCAAGCTGTGTGTTCTTGTGCTTTCATCCAATGGGTCGCATTCCCAAAACAATGAATATCCACCACTTTGTGACAAGAGGAAACAGTAAATCGTATAACTGGGTGTTTCCAGGGGTCCTTGTGGCAGCCCACTGGCTTGTAGGAAAAGGAAATTAAAAGGGCCTACACTCACTTCTAAACTTGTTAGTTAAAAACAGACTCCATCACATATTTATTGTACTGTATATAGATGGGGGGGGGCAAAGCAACCAGGGTATAGATAGACCATGACATAGCAGTATACACAGTGAAAGTGTCTGTATGCACTTGGGGATACCTATTAAGGGAGATGTATATAAAGCACTGTGAGAACATTACACATCAAGGGGTGTGAGGAGATGTAAAGGGTGTGAGGGGATAGATGGAGTATGCTCTGTAGAGCTCTGCGAAGGGAGTGAGTTCTGCAGAGCTCTGAAAAGGGGTTGAGACTTCAGTGGTTTTGGTTTGTATACAAAGCTCATTTTCTCGATTTAATTCAGGATAATATAAATAGCAAGATTTTGTGGATTCTCCCAGCTGTAGTGTCAGTTACCCCTAGCCTCTGCAATTTCTACTCCTATGTAGTATAACACTTTAATCTTCTCATTGGCCCTTCTGCCACCTCTCCCCTTCATACACACACACCACTGGCATGCTTGAGGCAGAGCCTTTTTTACCTACCCATCAACTCAGCCCTGGCTGGTAATATAAAGAGTTTTTATTAAACGGTAATCTAAAAACATTTCTTTATTATTTTTAATGTGACATACTGTAAGTGCTCAATTAATCCTTTAGTATCTTTTTATATTTTAAAGTATTTTATTAGAATTGGATGTACACAAAGACAAAAGAATATAGCAGCACGTAAGTATGTTATTAAACACAGTCCGTGAACAACTGAATTTTGTGATGTATTCTGTTAAAAAAATTCAAAGTGTCAGAGCAGTCTGGATGACTTTTGCTTGGGAGCATGCTTGCCTTTCATCTTATCTTTATCTGTCAGTTCTGCTATAGAAATTTTAGCCTTCAGAGTCTATGTTTTGTTTGATCTGTTAACTAATTAGGGACTGACAACAGAAAATGGGGACTTTATAGTTTTGATTTGTATTTAGTATTATTTTTTGCTAAATTTTTATATTACTTTGTTCCTTTTTATGAAGCTTGGATCTGTGTTTCATATGTGTCACTGTTGCCAATCTGCAACTAAAGTGAATGGTTACAAACCGGTTCCTTTAAAGCTTCTAATTTTAATAACTATAGGGAATCTATATTGTTGTTGGGCTAATCATATCAGTTATATATTGTTAATTCTTTATTTTACTAATAAACACTTAATAGAGGTGGAGGTTCAGGATTCACAGGGCAAGATATACCCTCTAGTCATTAGCAGTGGACATTTGAGGGACTCATTCATATTTTTTCCTATTGGTAGTGGGGTTTTTTTTCCATTTTTGGAGCTGTACGTATTAATTTGGCAGAGTACTATCGGATACCATTTATTATGCATGTATGAATATTAACTAAGTACTGTATAGTATTATTTAATATACATTTATTTGTTCACCTTTGGGTGGAGCAATCACGTATTACTATATTATTGGTATTAAGAGAGTTTAGCTCTTACATGTACATCTTATTAAGTGGTTGTTTATATTTTAAGGATATTCAATTTTGGGTGTAGCACATTCACATTATTTTGAAAGCATAGTGGGTACTTGGATACATCAAGTAGTTGTCATTTAAATTGAGTTTCAGTTTTGGGTGGAGCTCATGTTTATTACATGCAAACATCATTGATCGTATTGTGTTTATATAAGGATTGGTAGTCAAGCCATCACACTTGTTCATTTGTACGTTGACTTTTGAGTAGAGCACATATCTGTGTGTATTAATTGAGTGTGAACTACACAGTGGATGTTGCATATTTCCTTTTAAAAACACAGTTTTTACGTTTGAGTCTTAACCATAATTAATAAAGAATAAAAATATATTCAAACCACTGCACATCCCTTTTTAGTATTACCTAATTTTCTAAATGACAGCTGAAACATTTAGATTTGTGTGGATTATTGGCATTTCCTTATTTCTGGTCATCATGTACTAAGGATGTCCTGCTAAAGACTTTGTGCAATGTACTAAGGAAATAACTTCTTTTGGATTTGAGAAATATTGAACTTCATAGCTGTCTGAAAATAAAGCTAGCAAGGAGATGGCTGCTCTGACAGATGATGCTTTTTATTAAGTCTGATTTACCTAATATTTACCTTCCATGTTCTGAGGATATCCCGTATCATTTCATCAAGCAGACACAGGTCAGATGAGGGAGGAATAGGGTCTCCTTCACTGCGCAAGCATGTTTATGCATTAAGGAAGTTCCTGTAACTGGTTTTAAGTGCCATGGGGATTTTGCAGAAAGAGCACCCTATATTACCATCATCAATACTACTAACCAAATACAAGCAGTGCTTTCATTGGGAACTGTTTCTTTCAGAACCATGGAGAGCAACTGTCAGCAAGTTCACACGCAGTGGAAATATACTTCTTCACAGATACTGTACAATTGAGAGTTGATGCCTGATCACCAGCTGCTGTATTCTTCTGGTGCACATTCATCCGATTGTAAATAGGGTGCTCCATTTAAGCAGCAGAAAAGTGGACAGTTCCAGTCAGTGTATGTGAAGTATTGGCAGTGAGTGAATAGTTAAGCATGATTGTTAAAAATACGTGTCCCCAAAAGCTGCAGAAAGGGAGCAAGTAGCTGGATACAGATAAACTTCCTTTCAAATGGAAAGAGTGTCTTCTGAAAGCAATAGGGACAGGACTTAGCAAAATAAATAATGAAGGTTGTAAACTCCCCTTTGGGCACAATATTTGAGAGTGCTATAGCTAGAATGTCAACAATGAATTCTTCTTAACTGAAAATTCTGCAGCTGTATTTTCTATTGAATAGATCTTTCGTGAATGATATACATATAGGTTTTCTCTTTAGTTTTTTGAATTATAAGGTAAAATTGCAATGGCTGTGAAAGTTCAGAAACACAAATAGGAAATGAAGGAGAATGCCAGTTAATCATATTTAAAAACCAAGTAAATAACATTAATGAATTCACTGGTGAATTTTACAGTGAATCCTTTATATATACACCCGTATCAATTTAGCTCCTAGAGCTCTAAATTCTGTTGCTCAATTAAAGTATGCCTCTCACAATTGTCTTTTGACTGCTGATATGACTGCTGAATGTGTCAAAAGGTAAGCTGGAGATGCCAAATTGTAAATGTGTTGTATCTGAGAACTAAACTATTGGATTGAACCCAGCTACTGCATAGACCAACAAAAGGCTAATTTATGCAGGGAACAGTAGTGTTACTGACAGGAAGGTAGAACATAAACAAAGTAAAACACTGAATTTAAAAGAGAAAACATTGAAAATAACACATACATAAAAGAAACCTAACAAAATGTGTTAAGCTAAATTTAGGTCTCTAAGGTATTACAGCTCCTTCAACCAGAGCCGATGCTGGTTTGTGGTTGGCATCACAGGGAGTCCAGTACTATTTGCCATTTATCCGAGAAACAACATTATTTTGCAAATGTCAGCTGTGGTGACTGTGGCGCTGATTTTACTATTAACCAAACTATACCGTGTTCATGCTTTGGTGTTTATTTTAAATGGGAGAGCATATTTTATATGATAAAAGAGGAATTTGTTATTTAACCTCCTCGGCTGCAGCTCACAACACATGTTCTCCGATTTAGAAGTGTCAACGCATAAGTATCCTAATAGTCAACATCATTCTGTAAATTACATTAGATAACATTAATGTATACTTTGGTCAGATACATGAGCTGGGTTGTTTTGAATGTAATCAGAAGATGAACATTCATGGAAGTTTGAAATGACTATTAGCAATAGATTATTGCAATAGATTAGTGTTTCAATATAGTGCTATAAAAGGCTATTGACTTTGTTAATTCAATGTAATAAAATAAACTCTATTGCTCCAATGTAATAAAAAAAAAGAATGATCTCACCATCAAATCAGTGCTAATTATCCTGGAGAGCAGGAGACTAGATGGTTGGCTTAGGGTGATGGGAATAGTTCAGTCTTGAATATTAGAAGCCCCCATGAGTGAGTTGTGCAGAATTACATTGTCCAGGAGCCCCGAACCAAGTAGATGAGCAGTGTTTTTTTATTTTTTATTGCTGTGTTTTTATTTTGTCTTTTGTTTTTATACCTTGTTTCTATTGATTCATTGTATCCTGAATAATGCGCTCAAAATTAGTATGATGAATATAATTGTTGGTGTGTGCTTGACCACCACCAAACAGTGCATTAGTTGTCAGAAGGTGATCTCAGTTCCCTCTGAAAGGTTGAAGCGACCCTGTCACTGTGAAGAAAAGGGGGTGCCTTCAGGTATGAAGTGTAGGCCGGGGTTGTACCGCATCATAATGGGCCAATAAGAATGTGTGTTTGGGTGGGACTTTTAGAATGCCCTGCTACATGTATGTGCCCCTTTAATTGTCTGCGATTAAGGAAACCAGTAATAGGTAAACTGTGTCTGGTATCTGGATCCCAGATTTGCTGACTACACAACAATATACAGTTCAAATGAAAGACAAAATAATCTATTAGTGAGCACATAATCTATTAGTGAGCAAAAAACAAATCATTGAAACATGCGTGCATAAGAGAACAAACTAATAGCTAACTTTATACTAGGGAAGGGTGAACACCCTTTGAACACCCCTATGAACACCCTTCAATGCACTGAGTACTGCACAGTGCATTCTGTGCCCTGATTGGGCAAAGTTTTTTTGTACGCTGGTTGTTAAGGAGCGGGGCTGGGAAGCTGGCCATGGCGTTCTTAACAACTGATCAGTCATCAGCTGTCTTGGGTTAACTGACTGACAGTTGAACAATAAAAACAATAAAGAAAAAAAAGGCATGGGGTCCCCCTCTTCAGTCAATACCAGGCCCTTCGGGTCTGGTATTGATTTGAAGGGGAACCTCACACCAAAATGTATTAAAAAATGGGGTCCCCCAAAATCCATACCAGACCTTTATCCAGGCATGCAGTCTGGCAGGTCAGGAAAGGGGGGTGAGCAAGTGTCCCCCCTTAACCATACCAGGCCACAGGTCCTCAACATGGCGAAGTGCTCTGCCCCCACCCTAAAGCACCTTGTCCCCATTTTAATGGGGACAAGGGCCTCTGCCCGACAACCCTGGTCTGTGGTCTTTGGGTTCTGCGGGCATGGGGCTTATCAGGATCTGGAAGCCCCCTTTAACAAGGGGGCTCCCAGATCCACCCCCCCATTCACCAAAAAAGTGGCAAAAAGTAATAATCACTAGAGAGAGAGTTTTTGATAAACCCTTTATTAAAAAATAAAAAAATATTCAATGTAAATCCATCGTCAATCACGCCACCCACCAGACCCGAAAAATAGAAAAAATGAAAAACGGTTCCGCCTCCTGGGAGGCCTCCCGCTGAATGCCTCATTTCCACTTTGAAATTTCTTATATAACATACACAAGTCTGTGACAACAGAAAGGGGGATGCCACTGGGTGACCTAGCTAGGTGGCCTCGCCCTTTGCTCCTTGTTAGCACATGAACTGATTGACTAAGGTACAAATTATTACAGAGCTGCATTCAGTTGTGTCTATTATGTCATTCAAGCGCATATTTAAATATATCTATAAACAATAACATTTCATTCTACATTAGTAGAGGCTTTATATACACTGTGGAGATTTAGCTTTTCATTGAATTCATGTTATGCATGATTTGGACATTTTTTTATGCTCTTTTTGCACGGAATGCACTTTAAATGTGGTTTTGCACAATTTTCTGATTTATGAGGTTTGCTATTAATTATTATTTATAATGCACAGGGAGGCCCAACAGGAATTATTTTTATTCATTTACCTTTGGATGTGGGAACACATTACACTGTTTGCAGCCCCCTGCACACTTAACAAGGGTTAAATTGTAGAAGTCAGCGCGGGTTACATAATTGCTTTCAAAGACTGTGGATTGTGGAACAATTCTCTTAAGAAGGACCCTCCATCTTATGGACAACCCCTCTTGCCTTGGCATTTTGGGAATAAATGCATGAAGCCCTGCAGTTCAGCTATGATGTTATTTTACAAGTATCTAAGCTTGTGTCAAGCATGGCCATAATGTCTGTCAATCCATTAAGAACATTAAAAAGTAGACTTGGGGTATTGCACAAAAATCAGCATATCTCCTGTACATGGTTGAAATGGAAAACCATACCAAGCTTTGCTCCTTTTCCTTTTCCTTCATAGAAGGTTACCATGCTTTGCTTGACTCCCTTCCACCTTATTGCTCTCCCGAGTGATCTTGTGGCCCACAAACTTGACAGGTATCAATTCCTACTGTTCCTTCACCTTGTAAAGACCTTAATGACCCTTCAGTATCCTCCAGTTGTTTTGGATCCTACGCATGGTACTGACCTTTATGCCTACCCTAGTAACTTTTTTCCAGACCTTCACTAAAGAGAGTCAGCATCCTGCTGCTCTCCATACTTATTCGAAGCTCCTATCATCTTTACTCATTGTGAGCCTTTGTCCCTTACCTAGTAGGAATTTATGCAATTGTTGTGGTATTCCAATTGCCATGGTCCCTTTTCCCATGCTATTTTATTTATTTTATTTATTTCAGGTACTTGTATAGCGCTGTCAATTTACACAGCGCTTTACATATATATTGTACATTCACATCAGTCCCTACCCTCAAGGAGCTTACAATCTAAGATCCCTAACCACATACATACACATACTAGGACCAATTTAGACAGGATCCAATTAACCTACCAGCATGTCATTGGAGTGTGAGAGGAAACCGGAGTACACGGAGGAAACCCATGCAAGCACAGGGAGAACATGCAAACTCCAGGCAGGTAGTGTCGTGGTTGGGATTTGAACCAGCGACCCTTTTGCTGCCAGGCAAAAGTGCTATCCACTACACCACTGTGCCGCCCATCCCTCAATCCTTTCTTTTTATTTTCTCTCTGTGAGAATCTGTTTTTTAACATGCACCAAACTGGTCCCTTGGACCAGAAAGTCATACTAACTTTTGCCTGTATTCTTTCTAGGGTGGAAATTATCCCTTTCCCCATCCTGGGAGTTTCTCTTCATGCATGTACATACTTGCTTACTCCTTGAGTCTAGTTCTACAAAACAAACAGTTTCCTAAGTGGACAGGGGATCCTTCTGTTGGTTGGTCTCTTAATCTGACCTTTGCTAGAACTTATCTGAGGGTTAGAAGATCTTCATCTCTGGAAAATTTGAGAACTCCCCCTGTATCTGACAAGGTGACCTATTTCCTGGATAGCAGTTCTGGCTCCAGACATTTTTTTTGGGGGGGGGGGTGCTGTACTGAATCTGGGAGAAGAGAACAAGAGGGGTGCTAATGCTGCATGCCACCTATCATACACTTGTGGGTCCAAAGAGGGAATGTGGCTAGAAAGTAGAAATGGCCAGCAAGTGGTTGTTCTTCATGGTCTATGGCTTGCAGTGTGACACTTTTCTCCCTTTGTACAGACCAAGTAAGGCCTCAGGGTAAACTGAAGAGATCATGTGAATAAAATAAGCCTAGTTGGGGAAATTTTAACCCTCACTTTGTGTCCATTTTACCAATAACTCCATCACAGCAAAATGATTAATTCCCAGAAGTGCAAAATGAATAACTCCCAGCAGTACACAATAATTAACCCCTGGTAGGACACAGCAATTACCCCCAAGCACAGCACAGTAATTAACTAGGGCAAAGGTCAATATTTAACCCCCCAGCATGGCATAGTAATTAACCCACAGCAATGCACAGTAATTAACCCCCAGCATCACACAGTAATTAACCCCCAGCATGGCGCAATAAATAACTCCCAACATTGCATAATAAATAACCCTCAGCATGTCATAACAATTAACTCCAAGCACAGAATAGTAATAAACCCTCAGCACAACACAATAATAAGCCCCTGGAATGGCACGACAATAAACTCCCAGCACAGCACAATAATAAACCCTCAGCAAAGCACAATAATAAACTCCAACACAACACAGTCATAAACCCCCAGCATGGCACAGTAATAAACCCAGAGTACAACAAAATAATACTTAACCTCCAGCACTACACAATTATTAACCCCAGCATTGCACAATATTAAAACCCCAGCACAACACAATAATAAACAATCAGACCAAATAAGGCCTGGGGGTGAACTAAAGAGACCGTGGGAATAAAATAAGCTTAGTTGGCTAGCGATTAATAAGCTAGCAATGATAACCCCCATCTTGTGTCAGTTTCCCCAATAGCCCCTATCACAGCAAAATGATTAATTCCCAGCAGCTCACAATAATCAACCCTAGTAGGACACAGCAAATAGCCCCAAGCACAGCACAGTAATTAACTAGGGCAAGGGTCAATACTTGTACCGGGTCAATACTACTGTACCAGCATGGTGCAGTAGTTAATCCCCAACATTGCACAATAATTAACCACAAACAATGAACAATAAATAACCCTCAGCATACCACAACAAGTAACTCTACACACAGAACTGAATAAACCCCCATCACAACACAATAATAAACCCCCAGCATGGCACAATAATAAACTCCCAGAGCAGCACAATAATAAACCCCCAGCACAACACAATAATAAACCCCAGCACAACACAGTCTTAAACCCCCAGCATGGCACAGTAATAAACCCCGAGCACAACACAATAATACTTAACCTCCAGCACTACACAATTATTAACCCCCCAGCATTGCACAATAATAAACCCCCAGCACAACACAGTAATAAACCCCCAGCAGTATAGCATGTGTGTCCCCTTCATTGTACAACATACAGCATAGCATATAGAGTAAAGAGGTCAGCACTATATAGCATATAGAGTAAGGCGTCAGGCCTAATTATAACATTAGTTTCTCAAAGTGCCCTCCTACATTGATGGTCAATGATCAGCAAATGCTCTTACATTGGCGGTCAGTGTGCACCTGCACAATGGTGGTCAGTGTGTCCCCATACAATAGTGGTATACCCCCCTCTATACTGGTAGCCAGTGGCCCTGTATGTTGATGATCAGTGGCATACTTCTGGTTAGTGGCCCTGCACACTGGTGGTTAGTGTACCCCTGTATACTGATGGTCAGTTTCCTGCATACTGATGGTCAGTCCCCTGTATACTGGTGGTCAGTTCCCTGTATATCGGTGGTCAGTTCCCCTGTATACTGGTGGTCAGTCCCCTTGTACAAAGGTGGTCAGTTCCCCCTGTTTACTGGTGGTCAGTCCCCCTGTATGCAAGTGGTTTGTTCTCCTGTATACTGTACCAGTGGTCAGTTCCCCTGTATACTGGTCGTCAGTTCCCCCTATATACTGGAGGTCAGTCCTCCTGTATACATGTGGCCAGTTCTCCTGTATACTGGTAGTCAGTTCATGTGTACACTGGTGCTCAGTCCCCTGTATACTAGTGGTAATTTCTCCTAAATAGTGGTGGCCAGTTCTCCTGCACATTGCTGGTCAGCTCTCCTAAATACTGGTGGTCAGCAGGGAGGTCATTCTGTTACCGATCTGGTTAATGAAAGATAAATCCTTGTGACTGAGCTCTGGTCCTTTGAGGGAGTCTTATTACATTTTTTTCCATTCCTATTCAATATTCGTCTAATAATCCTAGTACCAGGATTTTTACCGTTAGCTCCATATAGAGGATTCTGTCCTCTCATGGCTAAGTCTTATGATCTCTAGAATCCTATATTTCATAAGGGATTTGGCAGGTTTGCAGTGTGGCTTTTACAGCCCAAAACAGTTATCGATTTGCATTGGAAGGACTCCTTTTGATACTTCTGCTTCACTGTCCTTGTACACCAAGTTTTGTTATGATATCATCTCACTTTTGCCTACTTTTTATATAGGTGTTATTCATCACCCCACCATCCAAGGTAACATGATTCAGGGCTACCACCCTTCTATTTTTCCTACCTTAAGGTTTTCTTTTACCTCTCTTTATGTTGATTCTCTTCTAAAAAGGCTCTCACATCCATGCATGTCTCTTTAAAAGATTATTTATCTATAAGGTAACATCCTTCTTATGTTTTACCTCCCTCTCCCTAAAGTGAAAGGTTTAAGGGATTCTATCTGCAGTTGTCTTTTTTTCTAGACATACTGGGGGTGATTTACTAAAACTGGTGCACACAGAATCTGGTACCAATCAGCTTCTGGGTTTTATTGTTGAACCTGAAGTTAGAAGCTGATTGGTCACTATGCACAGCTGCACTAGATTCTGTGTGCACTAGTTTTAGTAAATCTCCTCCACCTTGTCTGTCAAAGCTTTCTTCCCAGAAGTCAAAGGTTAGATATAGTATGCTAGGGTTAAATCAATACACTAGTAAACTTTGCTTCTTGTTGACCCCCTTGTTATTGATCCATGTTTTTTTTTCCTTTTCCACAATACTAAATGAGGCCATTCATTCTCCAGACCGCACTTTGCATTTACTAGTACCATCCTCCTAGGCCATAGCAATTCCTAATTTGGATGTACTTGGTTCTTCTAACCTTTATTAAGGTGTTGATCCATTCAGATAATCTTTGCAATATGAATTTCACATTTGTTGGATTTCTTTATTTAATGGTGGCTATTACCCACCATCACTTGGAATGCTTTTAAATGTCCTTATTGACTAAGAATTACTAAATTCACTTGTCCCTCAATGTACAATAAAGGAAAAAATATATAATTTTGTACTTACAGCAAAACCTTTTTCTTGAAATCCATTAAAGGACAAAGGTGCTTTACATACTGCTTGTTCAAAAACTGCTACATAAAGGTTGGTGCTGTAGTTATACAGAGGGGTGGTTTAATGTTTTTGTTTGCCAGTGTCCCAACCTCCTGAAGTTAACAGGATAGCCCAATTATTAAACAATTGACAAATTCCTATGTCCCTTATGATTTTACTGTAAGTGCAAACGTCATATTTTTGCAATTATCCAATAGATATACACAACACAACACTTTCATGGTACACTTAACAGATTAAAGGAATCAACTAAAAGAAAATCAGTGTTAGAATTTACCTATACTTTGATTTTAATCCACGTGCTATACAATGTATAGCACACATTTAAACTTCTGTAAAAAAAAAATATGAGTTATTCATGTATATTGTGGGATATGGATGAAAAGAAAAAAAAATGAAAACTGCTTGCTCACATTTTATGCCAGGTTTTATTTTTCTAGCAGTAAGCTAAAATATTTTGAACCAACTGAGTAAAGTTCCCTACTTCAAACTATTCTTTTAAGTGTTTCCATCATCAGCATGACATAATCTTGAAGATAACAAGCTCAACCGTGCAGCTTCTAACTATGACACATATGCTCTGATGATCTTGCTTGCAAAGTAACCAGGACAATGCCTCTGAAAAATTGTGTTAAGTAGCACAAGCTACTATACAATTCTGCAATTGATTTAGATTAAAAATGTATAAATGCCTATTAACGTAGAGCCAAAAATAATACTCTCTGAGCTCTGTATGTGACTGTCTAATATATCTCCCTACGAAGCAAAACCAGCTGCTTACTTTGTATAATTCTTAATTCAATTATGCAGCTCTGCAGTAAATACAACATTTTCCATGAGATTTCTTGGGACACGAGACTCAGTATCATACTGGGTACAAGGCAATGCTTTTGCCCCCTACGACACCTAATAAGTCGATTAGAGATTGTTTACAAGGAGCCAAACATGTATTTGTATCACAATTTACACAGTTTAAATAACAAACTGCTCTTGAACTTAAAAAGAAGCTATACTTCTTTTATATTTTTCTTTATTCACATTATTATTTAAATGTTTTCCCTTTTCAATCAGGAAAAAATAAAATATTACATATTATATATTAATTAATATATTATTTTACAGTTAGAAGGTGGCACATTCCAATCAAAAGCATGAGATAGCAGAGTACACATGTAACTGAATGACCCCACCACCACCTTAAAGAGGAGCTGTACTGTATAAGGTGTATCCCAGACAAGCAGGAGGCAAAAGACTAGCCTCCAGTATTGCTAGTGGCTTCCCTGCTGCTAATCTTTCCCCATTAACTAGATTACCATGCCTTGTTCCACACTTTATAGAGGTGGCCATCTTGATAGAGGAGCAGCGCTGTTTTTACTCATGTCAGTGATGCTCCCACTATGGCTGGTGAGCTGGTAACTGATGGTAAAATGATCAAGAAGCAGCAGGAGAGGTACAGAAAGTACAGATCCCAGGATGAAGTAAAATAGGGTAGATCCTTGCACTGCGGGTTCTTGGACAAACCCAGCAAGCAAGAATGGCGAACAGTACAGTAGTCACTAGGGATGAGGTACGGATTCGTCACTACTATGGGCTTCAGGCAAAACCTGCGGGTTCAAGATTCACAGTCTAGGCAATGTGCTGATTTGCCTAGAAGAATTTTTTTTTGTAAAGCATAATGCACTGCATGGCCTATGCATATGCATAGTTGCCTTAGAAAGGTCAATGAGGAGACTCATGGTTAAGCTAGTCCCTTCACTATAAAGAGGGAAGCAGAACAGCAATTGCATAATTCAACTAGTAGTTATTGTAGGGAAATCTGGCAAACTACACAGGGAGAGATCATGATATCCTCCATTCTATTTTTTGGTTTATGTAAGGTCTGTGTTCAATATTAGCTACAAGGCTTCCCTTAAAAATAATGATTTTGCTTGGGGGTTGTATTGATTTTGAGATATATTGTTTTTTACTTTATTTTAGGTTAAACTGCTTTTTTATTTTAGCTGCAAGGCTCCATTGTTTACTTCAACGGTGGTATTTTGGCACTTAAATTTCTACAGCATTTGTGGTTTTTTTTTTAAATTTTATGTTGATTGTGCTCTTTACACATTTTGGGATGTTCAAAGCAAAGCATTCGCTTTTTACTGATCATCTGTACTTGTAACTCCCAATTGTTTGCAGTATGATACTGCATTGTTTGAAAGAAGAAAGAAAAACACTACACATAAGAATAGCGTACACCTGAACAATCATTATGCTCTATGACTTACATTCACTGCACTCCATATCCCCACAGATGAGTATGCATACACCAATTGGGCCTACTACCTCTTAATAAAACTGTCCTACTGCTGGCTGATTTTACACTGCTGTGTCATCTGCTATCCAAGTATTCTTGTAGTAAAAGACCTGCCAGTATTCTTTTTCTTTTGTCAAATTTGTTTGTTGCCTTTGAACATATAATATGTGAACAGGCCGCAGATATATCGGTACAGAAGGTTGGGAAAGCATCCAGTTACAACGATTTAGAAAGTGCCTGTAGGAATCATTGGTACATCAGCAAACTATACAAGGAGTCAAATAGGTAATATGTTGGATCCTGAAAAAGTAGGAATCAGAAGGCCAAAAGAAGTAACGATACTTACGAGTACAAGTCAACTCACTAGTGATTAAAAGTCTTGCAGTCCAAACATAAAACGAAGAAGCTGATGCAGGTTATTACATATGGAGCAAAGGGTATAAGAGAAAAAGGGTGAAAGAGAGAGAAATAAGGAGACAAGAAGAAGGAGTAGGGGGAGTGGGACATAGAAAGGAAGATAACCCTGAAGGAGGAGAGGAGTGAGAAGAGTAAAGTAAGAATCGAAGATAACTTCCAAAGAGGTAGTGCGACTCTAGATTACGAGATATGGAGAGGTAAGGGAAAACAGAAGGGGTTACCAAGGTATTAGTACAGAGTCATCAAAATCCAGACTTAACCACTTCAGCCCTGGAAGGATTTCCAGCTTTAGGAACGGAGCCCTTTTTGCGATTCGGCACTGCGTCACTTTAACTGACAATTGCACGGTCGTGCGACGTTGTACCCAAACGAAATTTGCGTCCTTTTTTTCCCACAAATAGAGCTTTCTTTTGGTGGTATTTGATCACCGCTGCATCATTTCTGATCGCCGCTATAAACAAAAGAAGAGCGACAATTTTGCAAAAAAACCCAAATTTCTTACTTTTTCCTAAAATACAAATCCAAAAAAAAAATATAAAAAAACATTTTTTTTCACCGTTTTTGGCCGATTTATATTCTTCCTCATATTTGCAATAAAAAAAATCGCAATCGGCATTTATTGATTGGTTTGCACAAAAGTGGTCGCGTTTACGGATGATGAGAATTCATTTTTGGGGTTTTTAATTTTTTTTTATTTTTTACTAATAATGGCGGCGATCTGCGATTTTTGCGGTACTGCGATATTTCAGCGGACATGTCGGAACATTTTGACACTTTTTTGGGACCATTGGCATTTATACAGCGATCAGTGCTATAAAAATGCACTGATTACTGTGTAAATGCCATTGGCAGTGAAGGGGTTAATCTGCAGGGGGCACTCTAAGGGTTAACTGTGTTCCCTGGGCATGTTCTTACTGTATGGGGGACTGCCTATCTGGGGAAGGGAAGTGGTCACAGCCTTTACGTAAAGGAAGGCTGTGATCACAGCCCTTCCCCCTCACACAGAGCGGAGGTCCGTGTTTACATACATGGACCTCCGCTCACTCGCTCCAGGGGGGCCATCGCGGGTAGCCAGCGGCAATCGAAGCCGCCGCACCCGCTCCCTGGCCCCCCTGGACACAGTGAGCGCGCAGGCGCGCCTCCGGCGCGCGCGCGCTCACTAAACTCGTTCCCGCAGCCGCTGTCGTATGACGGCGATTTGCGGGAACTAGCCACTTTGCCGCCGTCAGATGCCGATCGGCGGTCGGCAAGTGGTTAAGCAATGCTTAATCCAAGGTTGCCAGACTTTCTCGAATTTATGCAGCTTATCATTTTCAATAGCTTCCATCGTAACATGGATTAAGGCCTTATTCATCCTGTGTTTATATACAGCTACAACCAAGGATGGAGATTTCCAGGCTTTAGCGATAGTTTGTTTAGCAGCTGTTAAGAGCTAAAAGAGAGACAGAACTGGCTCCGCGTCAACCCTTCCGGTTTTATATTTAGGAGGGCTGGATCTGGCTGAATAGTAGTCTCAAGTGCCTTTGAAGCTATATCAAAAATGGCCTTTCAAAAGCTGTGGGCTACTGAGCAGTCCCACCCTCTTTTTCTTATGACCACCCTGACGAGTCATCGGGTGTCGAAAACTTTCCGGTAAAAACTATATCGAAGTTTCCGTGAACTCTGA
>BLSH010066462.1:2096174-2110120 GCA_018402905.1 Glandirana rugosa | reverse complement strand
GTATATACAGCATTCACCAGATAGAGGTATATACAGCATCCACCAGACAGGGGTATATATAGCTTAACCAGATAGGGGTATATACATCATCCACCAGATAGGGGTATACAGCATCCACCAGATAGGAGTATATACAGCATCCACCAGATAGGGGTATACAGCATCCACCAGATAGGAGTATATACAGCATCCACCAGATAGGGGTATACAGCATCCACCAGATAGGGGTATATGCAGCATCCACCAGATATGGGGTATATACAGCATCACCAGATAGGGGTATACAGCATCCACCAGATAGGGGTATACAGCATCCACTAGATAGGGGTATATACAGCTTCATCAGATAGGGATATACAGCATCCACCACATAGGGGTATACAGCATCCACCAGATAGGGGTACATACAGCATTCATCAGATGGGGTATACACAGCATCCACCAGATAGGGGTATATACAGCTTCCACCAGATAGGGGTATATACAGCATCCACCAGATAGAGGTATATACAGCATCCACCAGATAGGGGTATATAAAGCATCCATCAGATAGGGGTATATATAGCATCACCAGATAGGGGTATATACATCATCCACCAGATAGGAGTATATACAGCATCCACCAGATAGGGGTAAACAGCATCCACCAGATAGGGGTATATGCAGCATCCACCAGATAGGGGTATATACAGCATCACCAGATAGGGATGTACAGCATCACCAGATAGGGGTATACAGCATTACCAGACAGGGGTATATACAGCATCCACCAGATAAAGGTATATACAGCATTCACCAGATAGAGGTATATACAGCATCCACCAGATAGGGGTATGTATAGCATCACCAGATAGGGGTATATACATCATCCACCAGATAGGGGTATACAGCATCCACCAGATAGGAGTATATACAGCATCCACCAGATAGGGGTATACAGCATCCACCAGATAGGGGTATATGCAGCATCCACCAGATTGGGGTATATATAGCATCACCAGATAGGGGTATACAGCATCCACCAGATAGGGGTATATACAGCATCACCAGATAGGGATATACAGCATCCACCACATAGGGGTATACAGCATCCACCTGATAGGGGTACATACAGCATCACCGGAAAGGAGTATATACAGCATCCACCAGATAGGGGTATATAAAGCATCCACCAGATAAGGGTATATACAGCACCCCCCCAGGGCAGTCGGGACATCAAATATCCGCACTTACCCCATCTAGGAACCAGGCAAGTAGCGGTGTCCGGCAAGCAGGAATGTGCTGTGCTTTGGCGGCTTCACCGTCCTCCTCCGAGAAAGGCGTCCAATAGGACCGCCTGTCTTCTCAGCCAATCAGGAAACCGGTAACATACCCGCGCTTTCTGATTGGCGGAGAGGCCATTCAGTGTTTGAAAAGCAAATATTCATTTTTTTTTGTAACACCCGTGAGTGGGCTTGCGAGCACAATGCTCTGCGCTGCAAGCCACTCTATTTTGAAGCCTATTACAGCCTATGGATCTAATCAGTTGCTTCAAAGAACCCCCCCCGCCGCTGAAATTCGTGCATCCGGCGTCCTGAAAGAGGCCGTACGCATGAATTAAGGGGTGGCCGTGGCAGCCATAGATAAATTAATCTATCCATTTAGGGGGTGGTGAGGATAGAGGGGGCGGTGCCCATATTCCCTTAATGGACAGGCCGCCCCTGAGTGCCATGTTTTTTTCATTAAGTATTTCACCTTTTACATCCTTTGTCACATCTCAATGCTTCTGATCTCATCCCTCATTTTCAGCCACTTCCTGTACATTTGCTTCGGCATGGGCTGAACGTGGTTGCTCAGGAAGTGTTTGCTTATAGTGACAATGGAAGACGATGGCTATGCAATGTGTGTTGGCTGTTGAAGTCTTTATCATGGGCACATATGACAAAGTGAAAGCGCAGAAGCACAATTGGGAACATTTTCAATCTACAACAAAAAGTGTCTGATGAAAGACCTTTATGGCATGATGACTAGATTAGTGAAAGATGCCTATCTAGAAAGTTTGAAAACAACTTTTTAAATTACATGAACATCTTAAAGTGTATACACTATACTTTTAGTTGAGTTTGGATCTACTTTAACCTTTACTATGGGAAGCTTGAATTATTGTTAATGCCAGTAATTCTGATTTTAGGCAGGGAAGCAGAGAAAACATGCAAAAATGCTGATATTCCTACAGTATTTTCAAATGAAAAAACCTGGAGAATCTATTAACAGTTGAGCATGGGTACAAAAATCCATTATTCCAAATCAAACACAGCAATTGGTAACTGTCTCACTGGAGTTGAAACACTATTCTTTAAGTGGGCCATGTCAGACTTACTTGCATATCCAGTTTCTCTAATAGCATTTCAGGCAACTCAAATGTTATGTTCACGTCTCATTTTGTGCCAGGATTCTCAAAATGAATATTACTTTCATTGCCTTCTTTTATGACCCTCTAAAGTATTTTGTTCGACCCCTGGGCTAGACTTCTGTACACCTATCATTTCTGTGAATCCCCATGTTTGCTTGTGCTAAGTATCAGTCTGCTAGTTTAAATTAATACCATATTGTCTGTATGCTTTAAACTCCAATATCTTCCTGCAGGGCATACATGATAATTGAAATCCCTTAAAAGTTCATTAGTTAGCAGCAGGAGTTGGTACAATGGGTTTTCAGAAATGCTGGTATATACTATGGATGGAAGATGTCTGTATTAAATTCTTTCTGGTACTTCTAGCAAAATGCTTGCAAAAAAGTGCAACATTTCAAGTAAAAGTATGCCTGTGTTTTAGGTATGGCTAAGTGATTAATGTTACTGTACATTCATGATAAGAACCAATGCTGACTGACTTGTAACATGTTCTATAAAACCTTTTTTTTTTTCTTTTTCCTTTTTAAATCACATTAGCTCTGTAAAAATCTACCTTGCCCTTTTTTTCTATGTGGTTTTAGAGCTTTCATTAAAATCCCAGGCTAGCATAAGCCTTTCTTTGTTTGTTTGGTTTATAAACAGAGAAAAATAGAAAAGTGACGGCAGTCCATCGAGTCTGCCCTTTTTTTTTTTTTTTTTATTTAATTTTTTTTTCTTTTTTTTTTTTACATTAACCTTTTTGTCTGACTATGGATTTATGTTTATCCCAAGCATGTTTGAAGCCATTTACTGTTGACTGTCTCACAACCTCTGTTGGTAGTTTATTCCAATCATCAACCACCCTTTCAGTAAAATAATACTTTCTAAGATTAGTTTTGAACTTCCCCCCAGTTAGTTTGAGGTCATGTCCCCGTGTTCTTGATTTTGGTTTCATATATTTTAGTGAGAATATGCAAGACATGAATCATCCCTGAATATGTGCACTCTAAAGTCAACTGTCTGGAATAGACATGTGCCGGATGAAAAAATGTATTTAGTTCCATTTCGATTCGTTATTTAACTAAATTTGTTTAGTTAAATTTGTTGCATTCATTACATTCATTTTCGGGATTCTTTCTGTTTCGTATTTGAATTTAAAAAAAGTGACCGAATTTGATAAACTCAATCACATTCGAAAAAAAATCAACTGCATTTGAAAAAATTCTACAGCATTCAAAAAATTTCTATCGGTTTCGAAAAAGTTCTATCAGACTTGAAAAAAATTCAAAATTCGAATTTCAGAAGATTGTTATATATTATATTCTTTCTATTTTAGTCTATTATTTTCTATTGTTTGGCTATTATCTTCTTTTCTATTCTAATTTCAAATTCAAATTTATTCTATTCAAAATTGGTATTTCAGAAGATGGTTATATATTCTATTTTAATCTTCTGTTCTATTATTTTTCTATTCAATATTTTCTATTTTATTCTCTTATTTTCTATTCTATTCTTTTCTATTATTGTCTATTCTATTATAATCTTCTCTATTCAAAATCAAATTCAGTCTATTCAGAATTGGAATTCATTCTATTCTATTCTTTCTGTTTTATTATACAGTATTCTTTTCCATTGTTTTTCTATTCTATTCTTTTCTAATCTATTGTATTCTCTTATGTGCTATTCTATTCTTTTTTTTAACCTTTTCTATTGAAATTCGAATTTGAATTCATTCTATTCGAAATTAGAATTTTCGGGAAATGGTTGCATATATATATATTCTATTTTATTCTATTCTGTTCTATTGTTTTACTATTCTATTCTTTTGTATTATATTCTTGTATTTTCTATTCTATTCTATTATAATCTTTTTTATTTATATTGCATTCTATTCCAAATGAGAATGCCAGAAGATGGTTATATATTCTATTTTAATCTATTCTGTTGTCTTTCTACCGCATTCGAAAAAATTCTACCACAATTGAAAAAAATTCTACCGAATTCGAAAAAATTAAACTGCATTTGAAAAATTTCTATCAGATTCGAAAAATTTCTATCGGATTCAAAAAATTTTTACCAGATTCGAAGAAATTCAAAATTTGAATTTCAGAAGATTGTAATATATTATATTCTTTCTATTTTATTATATTATTTTCTATTGTTTTTCTATTCTATTCTTTTCTATTTTATTGTATTCTGTTATGTTCTATTCTATTCTTTTCTAAACCTTTCTATTGAAATTCAAAATTTAAATTCATTCTATTCGAAACTCGAATGTCAGAAGATGGTTATATATTCTATTTTAAGCTATTCTTTTCTATTGTTTTTCTATTCTATTATTTTCTATTTTATTCTCTTATTTTCTATTCTATTCTATTATTTTCTATTATATTATAATCTTTTCTATTCAAGTTCAATTTCAGTCTATTCGAAATTGGAATTCATTCTATTCGAAATTTGAATTTCGGAAGATTGTTATATATTATATTCTTTCTATTTTATTATATTACTCTCCATTGTTATTCTATTATATTGTATTCTCTTATGTTCTATTCTATTCTCTTCTATTATTTTCTATTCTATTCTAATCTTTTGTATTCCAATTTGAATTTATTCTCTTTAAAATTCAAATTTCAGAAAATGGTTATATATTCTATTTTATTCTATTCTGTTCTATTTTTTCTATTCTACTCTTTTCTATTCTATTCTCGTATTCTCTATTCTATTATCTATTATATTCTAATTGTTTATAATTCTATTCATTATATTCGAAATTCAAATTCATTTCAGAAGATGGTTATATATAAATCGGATTTGGATGTTCTTTTCTATTCTATTCTTATATTCTCTATTCTATTCTTTTCTATTCTATTCTAATCTTTTCTATTTGTATTTATTCTATTTGAAATTTGAATTTCAGAAGATGGTTATATATTCTATTTTAATCTATTCTGTTCTATTGTTTTTCTACCGCATTTGAAAAAATTCTACCGTATTCAAAAAAATTCTACCAAATTCAAAAATTAAACTGCATTAAAAAAATTTCTATTGGATTTGAATGTTCTTTTCTATTCTATTCTCGTATTCTATTATTTTCTATTCTTTTCTATTCTAATCTTTTCTATTTGTATTTAGTCTCTTTGAAATTTGAATTTCAGAAGATGGTTATATATTATATTTTAATCTATTCTGTTCTGTTGTTTTTTGTATTCTATTATACACTCTTATTTTCTAATCTATTACTATTCTTTACTATTCTTTTATTTTTATTATATTACTTTATAATTTTATATTCTTTTTTAGAAAATGAATGTTTTTTTTCGAATTTTTTTCAAATTTGTTTCCGAATTTGATTCCAATTGTTTTTTAATTCGATTTGAATCGAATTTCATCCAAATTTTTTGATTGAGATCGTTAGTTAGGATTCGTTTAATATCGTTGTAATTCGGTAATTTGGATGCATCCGAATTCCTAATAATGAAAAATTTGTCAAATTTCAATTCGAAACAATATGAACTGCACATGTCTACTCTGGACACAAATAGCAGTGGGATATTGTCAGGGCTGAGCTAAGCGTATGCAATGGCTGCCCTTCTCCAACATCTGGTGATCTTTTTTCCCAGTTATTACATGTGGGTGGGGCAATAAAGATAGTACCAATTATAAGTCTTGGCATTGAAAATATTGGATAATTTCGGTATGCTTGTTATCATTTTATCTTGGTTTGTTGTTAGGTTCCTTCTTGTTGTCCTTAAGTAAATTAAATAACCTTATGTGGAGGGGCATGTCTGGCTGTGGACCTACATGGACATTTGTGGCTGATCTCCAGACCTCTTTGGGTGCATATAGCTAACTTTAGAGGTCTCACTCATAACATTGGAAATCATGCCAAGGAAAATAAAGTCTCAGAGTGCCATCTGAAACCAGACATTCAGCAATTGTTTTAATTTTACAACCTCCTATACAGCATCATCCCAGGCTGATCCTAAGAGGGCCCTACACCTTCTTCTTCTCCAAAGACAGGATCACAACAGCACATCAGGGAGGGCAAGTGGAGTGCCAGTATACCCTTCTGCTGTATGGGTGACCATCCAGATTCACAGATTAACACCCCTTCCCTGAGTGCTTTTGACTCGCCTGTTCACTCCAAGAGCCCGGGGTCCTCCCTAGGTGATTCATTACCACTACAGGCTCTCAGGGATATGCAAGGTCTGGAGCTTGAACAATGGGTGAATTGCATTGAAACATCAATGAAAGGGGAGTTGGATACTATCAATATGCAAGTCATCACAAATGAAGCCAGAATATCAGCCATAGACACTGCACAGGAATTACACATTACAGCATTGGAGACAACAACCAAGCGAATACAAGATAAACTCATTCACCTCCATTTGAGGATAGACAGTAGCAAGAACAGGCAGAAAGAGGATTCCCATTCTGAAAACTTACCTGGACCATGAACTGGACTGTAAAAACTGCATCCCTAGACCCTGGGCCAGAGATGGGACTTTCCAAGAGATGTACTCTTTAACCTCCCTGGCGGCATAATTATGTCAATATTTTGTTTGCCAAAGCAGTATATTGTTTTGCATAGAAATTTGTTGTTTTATATTGTAGGCCTGTAATTTTTAGGAATAACTCACTTAAATCTGTCCAAACAAGAGCCTAGTAGACATTACGGGTATGAAAGTTTGAAACACAAAATCATAAATTATAATATAATATATTATGAATAATTATATAAAAAAAATAATATAATAAAAAATGTAATTCAATAATATAATCAAACCAAAAACACTGAAATTTGTACAAACTAATCAATACCGCTCAATTCTGATGCCAGTGTTTCATCAGATCAGTCGACCAGTCAAATCTGGTATTGGAAGTGACCTGTATTTTCAAATCCATCAGATGGTTTTGATGTTGAATTGCAAAAGCAGCAGCGATCCGTCAGATCAGCAAAGCTGTCACATTAGCAGGCTTGCCCCTGCTTTTACAATTCAACATCAAAAGAGTGTAATATATTTCTAAATACTGTATTTTACTATATACGCTCAGTTTATTGTTACAAATAAATGGTCAAAGCAAAACTTGCGTTGGTGTAATAAGATGTCTGCTTCTTACTGTATTAGTAATGTGGACGAGTGAGAAGTGTAGCAAGATGGCGGCGACAGAACGTCACTTCCTTTACAAGAAGTGAAGGGTCAATTAATCCAACAGAACACAGCAGGGGGACAAGGTAAATAATGCTACAGTGTAATCCCGAGTGTGGCTCGGGGTTAGCGCTTTTGGTGCTGAAAATTAACCACCAGGGAGGTTAAAGTTCATTATTTTGACTTAAAGAAGAAGGTGATGCAAAGAGCTTGGCACTATGGCCCGCTTGAATTTAAAGGAACTACAATTCAGCTTTTGCCTGATTTGTCTCACATAATCCTGGCTATCCGTAGAATAATCAGACCTCTTCTTGATTACCTAAAAGAAGTTGGATTGTCAACAAATGGGACCATCCATTAGATACCATCATCAAGAACGACAACAATCAGTTTGCACTTCACACCCAGGATTAACTGCCAGAGCTATTTGGTTTCACAGATACTGCCCTGATATTGGTTCCAAAATGGCTTGAGACAGCCTGTGAGGATTACAGATCCAAACCAAATCCTTCTACTTTGCATCAATGGAGCAGGGGCTCATGCTCCAGAGCTTCCAAAGCTCCCTCTGCTCGATAACATCCAACCGCTAACTAACCTGTAGAGAGGATGAAAGCTTGCTGCCTGTTTCAATCTGCTCTTGCAATACTCCCCTCTGGTTAGGAAAGCTAAATTTTGATGTGCCTTATGTCTAACCAGTTGGCTGTGAGTGCCTGGAGTTTGGGCTTTCAGCCTCTTTGAAACTTTTACTGCACTTTGTCCTTATTCATTTTCTGCTTCGTGGTTTATGTGTGGCTAGGTGGAATCAAAACATTATTTAATCTTATGGATGGATTTTTTCTCCTTTGGACCTACTCAAATGTTGTTTCTGCCTTTTTATTCATATGTGTTCCCCAAATGTTTGAAAAACTTAATGTGAATAAATCAGCAGAAGCAGATGACTTACACCCAAGAGTCCTCAAAGAACTTAGCCAGGTTATTTCTAGACCATTACTCCTAATCTTTAAGGGCAGCTTACTGATTGGAATAGTGCCAGCTGATTGGCAAAAAGCTAACATTGTACCAATATTCAAAAAAGGGCCAAAATACTGTATATACCTGGAAACTACAGACCGGTAAGCCTAACATCAATAGTATGTAAACTGTTGGAAGGAATGATAAGGGATCATATTCAAGAATTTGTTGATGAAAATGGTATCATTCATAGTAACTGGAAATGGGTTTATGGAAGATCATTCATGCCAAAACTTCCTATAAACATTCTATGAGGAAGTGAGCTGTCATCTGGATAGAGTAAGGCTCGTGGACATGGTATATCTGGATTTTGTCAAAACATTTGATACAATAACCCATAAATGTCCATTTTTTTTAGTTGGCATTGATGAGATGACAGTGTATGTACCTAGATAAAAACTGGTTACAGGAGCATGTCCAGAGGACAGTGTATATTCAGAATGAGAGGGGAATATAAATAGTTAAATATCAGTGTTTGCTGATGGCACAAAGCTAAGCAGGATAATAACCTCACAACAGGCTATAGCAAGTTTACATGAAGACCTCAATAATATATAGGGGTTCGCAACTACTGTACATGGCAAATAAGGCTTAATATTGCACTTGGGAAATTAAAATATGAATGCAAGTTACTCTCCAGGGGAAGATCCGCTGGGGGGAGTCAAGAATGGAAAAAGTTATGTGGGGTCCTAGAAGATCAAAGGCTCAGCAATAGCATACAATAACCAGCTGCAGCAAGCAAGGCTAGCAAACTATTAACATTAAAAAGGATATCTACTCAAGAGATAAAACTACAATTCTACCACTTTACAAAAGTCTGGTACGGCCACATCTTAAGTATGCCAATCAGTTCTGGCCACCAATCCTCAGGAAGGAAACTGGAGAGAGTCCAGAGAAGGGAAACAAAGCTAATAAGCAGACAGGAGGACCTCAGTTATGATAAACAATAAACATATGCCCCCTAAAGAAGAGAAGCTTAAGGTCACAATAAACAAATATCTAAATGGTGATTTTAACATAGGGAGAAAATTATTCAGTCCCAGGTCACTTATGAAGACATGTGAACACTCAATGAAGTTGGACGGGAAGAAATTTAACCCTGAACTGCATAAGGGGTTCTTTACTGTTAGAGCAGTAAGAATGTGGAACTTCCTTCCACAATTGGTGGTTTCAGCGGGGAGTGTTGACAATTTTAAAAAAATATGTAGATGGTCATCTTAGCAGGCACCATACACAGGGATATGGGAAATGATAGAGACATACAGTAGATGCACACACACAATACTTATTCAACCACATCAACTAAGTAACTATGTAATATGTGGAGCTTTTGAATTACAAAATAAACATGGGTAAGTCAGAAGCCGTGAATGTGAACTTCATTCAGACTCCTCAGTCTAGTTTGCGAGCCGTTCAAGCTAATTTTCCATTTTCATGGGCAGCCAATAAAACAGATATTTGGGAGTATACATTACTCAATAACTTACAGATATTTTTAACCACTTCCCGCCTGGCGTATTAACAAATGGCATCCGGGCGGATGGTTCATTATCCTGATTGGACGTCTATTGACGTCCTCAGGATAATCCACAATCGTGCTTACGTGGGGGCAGGCATCATGGTGATCGGTGGTGTCGTGGGTCAATCTGACCCACCGCATTACCGACCGTCGAAGCCTTTTACCATGTGATCAGCCGTGACCAATCATGGCTAATCACAGTGTAAATAGGAAGAGCCGTTCAGCAGACCTGAGCAGTGGAGAGCCAATCGGCTGCTCACCTGATGGAGGGGGGCTGCGCTGAATGTTTATCAGTACAGCCCCCCTCAGGTTCACCCCACTGGACCACCAGGGAGCCCCCCCTGGACACCGTGAGGAGGCCGCCCAGGACCACCAGGGAGGGAACATGGAGGCCGCCCAGGACCACCAGGGAGCCCCCACTAAGCCTTCAGGTAAGGCAATACAGTGTACTGTAGGGATGGCACTGTGCCCATATATGATGCCTGCCAGTGCCATCCCTAACAGTGCTATATGCACCAGTGCCCACCAGTGCCACCTATCAGTGAGCACCAGTGCCACCTATCAGTGCCCACCTGTGCCACCAATCAGTGCCCACCTGTGCCACCTAAAAGTGCCCACCTGCGCCACCTAAAAATGCCACCTATCAGTGCCCAGCAGTGCCACCTATCAGTGCCCATCAGTGCCCAGTGTCACCTATCAGTGCCGCCTATGAGTGTCCATGAGTGTCGCTTATCAGTGTCACGTATCAGATCCCATCAGTGCAACCTTATCAGTGCCACCTCATCAGTGCCTATCTGTACTGCCTCCTCAGTGCCTGTCAGTCTAGCCTCATCAGTGCCCATCAGTGTAGCCACATCAGTGCCCATCAGTGACAGAAAACAAAGAAAAAATTTTTTTTTTCATAATTTTCGGCCTTTTTTTATTTATAGCGCAAAAAATAAAAACTGCAGAGGTTATTAAATACCACCAAAATAAAGCTCTATTTGTGGGAACAAAATGATAAAAAGTTTGTTTGGGTACAGCATTGCACGACCGCGCAATTCTCATTCAAATCGCAACAGCACTGAAAGCTGAAAATTGGTCTGGGCGGAAAGTGTTCTAAGTGCCTGGTATTGAAGTGGCTAAAGAAATATTTCTTCTGATGTTAGCAACATGGTTTGGTAGAAACAGTATATTAAAAATGAACATTCTCCCAAGAATACTGTATCTCTTGCAGATCCTTCTGATCTACATTTCCAAGGCTTTCCTGCACTCAGTTAACCACTTGCTAACCACCGACCGCAGTCTGACGGCGACAAGTAGCTCGATATCGCAAACCGCTGACGGCGGCTGCGATATCCCTCACTGTGAGCACGCTCGCGCGCTCACTGTGTTGGGGGGGCCAGGGAGCGGGTAGGGGGGACTGCCGGCTACCCACGATGCCCGCCCCCGCAGTGAAAGAACAGAGGTCTGTGTAAGTAAACACGGATGTCCATTCTGTTAGAGGGGGAAGGGCTGTGATCACAGGCTTTCTGTATATGGAAGCCATGATCACTCCCTTCCCTCAGCCAGGCCAGCCCACATACAGTTATAACACAGTTAACCCTTAGAGCGCCCCCTCCAGGTTAACCCCTTCACTGCCAATGGCATTTACACAGTAATCAGTGCATTTTTATAGCACTGATCGCTGTATAAATGCCAATGGTCCCAAAAAAGTGTCAAAATGGTCCGACATGTCCGCTGAAAAATTGCAGTACTGCTAAAAATCGCAGATCGCCGCCATTACTAGTAAACAAAAAAAAAAACAGAAATGAATTCTCATCATATGTAAACGTGGCAACTTTTGCGCAAACCAATCAACAAACGCCAATTGCAATTTTTTTTACCAAAAATTTGAGGAAGAATATAAATCGGCCAAAACCGATGGAAAAAATGTTTTTTTTATATTTTTTTTGGATTTGTATTTTAGCAAAAAGTAAGACATTTGTTTTTTTTTTGCAAAATTATCGCTTCCTTTGTTTATAGCGGCGATCAGAAATGACGCAGAGGTGATCAAATACCACCAAAGGAAAGCTCTATTTGTGGGAAAAAAAGGACGCAAATTTTGTTTGGATACAACATTGCACGACGCGCAATTGTCAGTTAAAGTGACGCAGTGCCGAATCACAAAAAGTGCTCTGGTCCTAAAGTGGGAAATCCTTCTGGGGCTGAAGTGGTTAAAGCAGAACTTATTAATTTCTTCTGGGCATATGGAGAGAGCAACCCTAAAATGGAGAGAGGGGCAGCATTGGAAAAAAATGGTTTTATTGGAATGATTTCCAATTCTCCCAGTATTACCCCCCTTATCTCTGTCGCTCAATTTTTAGTGTTGAGTTGGTTTCTCAGCAATTTTGTACATGAGAGTGGAAGGGGTGACTGCATCCAGGGGTGTACACACAGAAATGAGATAGATATTGGCGCAAAATGGGCATGAAACAAACAGTCTGTAAATGGGCAGTGGGGATTACTTTGAAAGAGAATAGCTCTTGTGCTAGAGTCCTTATGATTAAAATAATTAAAGTTTCTTTTTTTGGCATCCAGACCCAGCTCACCGAGGCAGCTCCATGTGGAGATAAGAAGCAACTCTGGAAAGGGAACAGGAGAGAACACAGGGGTCTTCTAAGTGCAGCTGTTTAGTAAAAACTATTTATTGGCAGTAGATTAAAATTTTTAATCTACTGCCAATAAATTGTTTTTACTAAACAGCTGCACTTAGAAAGCATCTGTGTTCTCTCCTGTTCCCTTTACAGGGGTGTACACAACCTACCCTTCGGTTGCTATCTTACTTGTTGTTTTACATACCAAAAACCTCTTTACTACTACTTAATTGAATCTTATGATTATTATCAGTGCCTGCTGCAGACAAGGACCTTACCTTGAACTTTAGCTTAACCTCTTTTATCGGGTGGTGGAAAATTTTGAGGATGTACATTTTTCATGTGTGTGAAGATGTGCTAAGTTCTCAATCTCCTATGTGGTGCATGTGTATTATGTGACTGTGTAGAAGGATTCAATGATAAATAAGATTTTTTTTAAAAATGAACCAATGTATATCTTATGTTATTTAGTGAAGGCCTTTTCCACCTAAATCTGATATTTTAGTAGTTGCCTGCCAGCTAAATTACATGGTAGCTTTTTATATCCTATATAGATTTTTGGAAGATTAAAAGGTGCAGCGCTCAGATAGTCCAGAAACGTTCATGTATGTAAATATACAGATCTCTGATCCCACCACCAGGGTGTTCCATATGAGGGAATGTCTCCAGCAATAGGTGCAAGCTGTATTCATAAAGCCACCACCGTCACCCATACATACTGGTTCATATAATAACTATATAGATTTTTGTTCAGGCTGTGGGATAAATCAAACAGATTCCTCTATTCATGCTAAACAGCACAGATAGATGAACTTTTCACAGTGGGCTTTGTTGTGTACTATAATTTGTCAATCTTGATGTTTCTGACAGGGCCACCTATAGAGTAATGACCAGTTTAATGATCCCCAGGGCACTATGGTTTATATAAAGAGAAAGAAGAGCAGAGCTACTTGCTTTGCAGCTCCCTTTGTCTGATTAAAATCTAAGAACTGTTTAATATCATGTGTTGTTTCGGGTGACACTTTTCAAGTAGATAGACACGACAAATCGTACTTATCTCCTTAGACAAACTAAATAGGGTGTCGGACTTGTTTTTAGATATATCAATAATATACTTGGTCATACATACCCACTGCCACCACCGAAATACTTATGTCGAACGTGGATAACGACCTCTGTAAGGGAGTATACCTTGTGGGACCACCACCCTAGTCTCTAGACATATAAATGTATGTACTTGCAAAGACCTGATAGACTCGCGACGTGGAAAATTA
>BLSH010066462.1:2079774-2090754 GCA_018402905.1 Glandirana rugosa | reverse complement strand
GCTGGGGAAGGGAAGTGGTCACAGCCTCCATGTACAGGAAGACTGTGATCACAGCCCTTCCCCCTCACACAGAGCGGAGGTCCGTGTTTACATACACGGACCTCCGCTCACTCGCTCCGGGGGGGCCATCGTGGGTAGCCGGCGGCAATCGAAACCGCCACACCCGCTCCCTGGCCCCCCTGGACACAGTGAGCGTGCGGGCGCTCACTAAACTCGTTCCCGCAGCCGCCGTCGTATGACGGCGATTTGCGGGAACGAGCCACTTTGCCGCCGTCAGATGCCGATCGGCGGTCGGCAAGTATTTAATGATTGATTTAGGTACCATTACTGGCGAGTGTGCCAGTACATACAAGCATTTGGGTAATATTACAGTTTTAATCAGGTTTATTCTTCCCACAACTGATAGCGGCATTTTAGACCATATCTTCAATTTCTGTTTTATTTGTTCCATTAAGGGGTATACATTAGCTTTTAATGCATCTTTCGAGTGTAGAGTAATATAAATTCCCAGGTATTTGAATTCATGCACTACTCTAAGTGGGGAGTCTGTCCCATCCTCTGTCTGTATTTTCTGCCTTAATGGCATCGGTACAGATTTTTGCCAATTTATCTTCAGCCCGGAAAAACCTCAGAAGACTCTATTATGTTCATAGCCTCTTTTAGTGTGTTCCACCACCACATTATGGGTGTCAGGTCTGAGCATTCCTAGATGAACAGTTTCCTGGAAAGTGGATTGGTTGTCGTGGGCCAGTTGAATGGCCCCCAAGGTCTCCCGATCTGACCCCCTTAGAATTTTATCTTTGGGGTCATCTGAAGGCAATTGTCTATGCTGTGAAGATACGAGATGTGCAGCACCTGAAACTACGGATACTGGAAGCCTGTGCTAGCATTTCTCCTGCGGTGTTGCTATCAGTGTGTGAAGAGTGGGAGAAGAGAGTTGCATTGAAAATCCAACACAATGGGCAGCACAATGAACACATTTTATAAGTGGTCAGAAACTTGTAAATAACTCATGAAAGAATAAAGTTACATTAAAACCAAGCACACCATTGTTTTTCTTGTGAAATTCCCTATAAGTTTGATGTGTCACATGACCCTCTTCCTATTGAAAATACAAAAGTTGGATTCAAAATGGCCGAATTCAAAATGGCCACCATGGTCACCACCCATCTTGAAAAGTTTCCCCCTTCACATATACTCATGTGCCACAAACAGGAAGTTAATATCACCAACCATTCCCATTTTATTAAGGTGTATCCATATAAATGGTCCACCCTGTATATCCATCCTTGTCCACAGACAATTGGATATCCAAAGAAATTATCATTTTCTGACTCAGTTCAAATGTGAATTTAAGGTTAAAGTCATTGACTGAAATTTTCTCAAAAAACTGTAAAAATTCTTGTTTTGTACCTGTCCAGAAGATTAACACATCGTCAATATAACGATACCATGCTGCAATACAGCCAAGAAAAGAAGATAAGGACAAAAAGTTCTCGTTCCCAGCCCCCAGGTACAGATTGGCATATGATGGGACACACCGTGTCCCCATTGCTACCCCCTGCACCTGGAGGTAGTGGGAAGAGTCAAACATAAACACGTTCCGTGTCAAAATAAACTTTAACAAATCCAGTACAAAAAGATTATATTTCTCAGCTGAAGGACCCCTTCCTTATAAATGTTTTTCTATGACTTCCAAACCCTTAGTATTGGGAATGCTGTTATAGAGACTTTCAATATCAAGAGCAATAAGCCAGACATTTGCCGGTAAGTGGATTCCATCACCCATGCGCAAAAGATCGATGGTATCGCGTACATAAGAGAATAGGGCTATCACATGAGGTCTTAAATAATTGTCCACTAAAAGACTGGCATTTTCCATCATACCTGCACATCCCGATATAATTGGATGACCCGAAGGTTTTGTAAGGGACTTATGCACTTTAGGTAAGGCATAAAACGTGGGTAGCTTGGGATCTTTTGTATTAAGAAATGACAATGTATCCTTGTTAATAGTTCCTCTATGGAGCGCTTGCAAAATCAGGTTATAATATTCATTTTCGTACTTAGTGATCACTATTTTAGAAATGGGATGATACCATTCCTTCTTTAGTAGAATGTTTTTACACATGGATTCATAGTCGTTTGTGTCCATAACTACTATATTCCCCCCTTTATCTGCCATTTTAATAGTGATACTAGTATTCGATTGTATAGGCTTTATTGATAATCTCTGAATTTTGGTTAAGTTTAATTGATTAGGGACATTGACATTCATTCGTTCTATCTCTTTAGTAGTCTGTTGAACGAATGCCCATATGTTTGGGTTCATATTAAGCAAAGGGAAAGCAGTCAACTTAGGTTTGAAAGAGGTTGGTGGGGGGAATGAGATCCCCGTTACCGAGATAGCGGGTGGGGCCGAAAGCAAGGTAGATCCATCATCAACATGGCCTTCCTCCCATAGTTCCATCAATTCCAAAAGGGCCTGGGACTGTCCAGGTCCGATTGGGATATGTATTCAGAGGACTGTGAAGCTCCTTCAATACAACAATGTGCTGACGACAAGACACGAGTGGTTTGCATGCTGTGCAATCAGAGCCTGAAGCGCCTCATAAATGTTCTAAACTTGAGCGCAACCTGCATGACCAGGCATCTACATGCAAAGCACGAGCTGCAGTGGAATAAGCACCTCAAAATCCAAGAAAGGTCTCGGGCTCCTCCTGTTTCCTCTTCTGCTGCTGCCTCGGCCTCTTCCTCCACCTCTACAGTGCCAGTGTCACCTGCCACCCAGCAAACAGACGATTTGACAGCAACGCCACCATGTCCGACACTGTCCCCAAGCATTTCCACATGGTCCCATGGAAGCTTACAGCTGTCCATCTCCCAAACACTGGAGAGAAAGGGGAAGTACCCCCCCTACCCACTCGCCATCCCTGGCCCTGAATGCCAGCATTTCAAAATTCATGGCCTTTGAAATGCTGTCATTCCGTCTGGTGGACACAAATAGTTTTAAAAACCTGATGGCGGTGGATTTCCCACAGTACGTGGTTCCCAGCCGCCACTACTTTTCCATGCGAGCCATCCCTTGCCTGCACAAACAAGTCGGGGACAAGATCAAGTGTGCACTGCACAATGCCATCTATGGCAAGGTCCAAATAACCACTGATACGTGGACCAGTAAGCATGGGCAGGGACGCAATATCTTGCTAACTGCACACTGGGAAAATGTAGTGGCGAGTGGGCCTGAGGCATATAGCAGTTTGGCGTATGACCTTCCCCCACCGAGGATTACAGGGCATTTCTTTTTGACTCCTGTTGCCTCTTCCTCCTAATCCGCTTCCTCCTCCTCTACCACCTCCTCATCCGGTCAGCGTAACACCTTCACCACCAACTGCAGCACATCCAGGGGGAAACAACAGCAGGTTGTTTTTAAACTGATATGTTTGGGGGATAAACCCCACACTGTGCAGCAGCTGTGGATGGGCATTGAACAACAGACCGATGAGTGGTTGTTGCCACTGAGCCTCAAGCCCGGCCTGGTAGTGTGCGATAATGGGCGAAATCTCGTAGCAGCTCTGGGCCTGACGCACATCCCTTGCCTGGTGCATGTGCTGAATTTGGTGGTGCAGAAACTTCTAAAAAACTACCCAGATATGTCAGAGCTGCTGCAGAAAGTGCGGGCCGTCTGTGCGCGCTTTCGGTGTTCTCACCCTGCTCCCCTCTCTGCGCTGCAGCGGAACTTCGGCCTTCCCGCTCACCGCCTCCTATGCGATGTGCCCATAAGGTGGAACTCCACATTGCACATACTGGAGAGACTGTGCGAGCAGCAGCAGGCAATAGTGGAGTTTCAGCTGCCGCATGCACGGGTCAGTCGCTCTGCGGAACAGCACCACTTCACCACCAACGAGTGGGCCTCCATGCAAGACCTGTGTACCATACTGAGGTGTTTCGAGTACTCCACCAACATGGCCAGTGCCGATGACACTGTTCTCAGCGTTACTAACCCACTTCTATGTCTCCTTGAAAAAACACTTCGGGCGATGATGTGGAAGAGGATGTGGCACAGGAGGAAGAGGAGGAGGAAGAAGGGTAATTTCCACGGTTTTTAGGCCAGTCATTCACAAATGGTTTGGAGGTTGGGTTCCTGCACCAGCATAGGCCAAGTAAAAAAATTTCAAGCCAGGGCCCAGTTCTGGAGGATGAGGAGGAGGAGGAACCATGTTCACAGCAGGATGGCACCCAACGCAGCTTTACTGGAGCGTGGCTGGGGGGATACGGAGGATACAGATGATACACCTCCCACAGAGGACAGCTTGTCTTTGCCTCTGGGCAGCCTGGCACACATGAGCGACTACATGCTGCAGTGCCTGCGCAACGACAGCCGAGTTGCCCACATTGTAACTTGTGCTGATTACTGGCTGGCCACCCTGCTGGATCCCCGTTACAAGGACAACATGCCGTCCTTAATCCCCTCACTGGAGCGTGATCGGAAGATGCGCGACTACAAGCACATGTTGGTAGCCGCGCTGCTGAGGGCATTCCCAAATGACACCGGGGGCTCAGTGGAAGCACAAGGTGAAGGCAGAGAAGGAGGAAGAGGTCGCCAACGCATCTGTGTCACTGCCAGCACCTCAGAAGGCAGGGTTAGCATGGCCGAAATGTGGAAAAGCTTTGTCAGCAGCACGCCACAACAAACAGCAACACCAGCTGATAGGCAACGTCTTAGCAGGAGGCAGCATTTCAGCAACATGGTGGAACAGTATGTGTACATACGCCTACACGTACTGACTGATGGGTCTGCCCCATTCAACTTCTGGGTCTCCAAATTGCGCACATGGCCTGAGCTTGCCCTTTATGCCTTGGAGATGCTGGCCTGCCCTGCAGCCAGTGTATTGTCTGAACATGTGTTTAGCACGGCAGGGGGCGTTATCACAGACAGGCGCTGCCGCCTGTCCACAGCCAACGTGGACAAGCTAACCTTTATTAAAATGAACCAGGCATGGATCCCACAAGACTTGTCTGTACCATGTGCAGAATTGCCATTTATACCGGCCTCACACAGCCATTGGTATACTTAAGTGAACGTATTCTTTTTTTTTAAATATGTCTCAATATTTTGGGGGCTACCCCATTAGAAAAAAAACAAACAAACAAAAAACAGTGTTGGCTACCTCCTCCTCCACCGCCACTTCCCCCACCTACACCAGCACGGTCACCGCCTCCTCAACCCCTACTTCACATCCACCTCCTCTTCCATTTTTATTTTTTTTATGTGATTTTAAGTTATTTCCCTATCCATATTTGTTTGCAGGGTGTTACTTGTTCTACTCTTACCCCCATTTTGCTTCCTTTTGCACCCCTCTAGCCCTTTCCAGGACTTTTTTAGAGCTATTTTTGTGTCCAAAAGTTCGGGTCACCATTGACTTCAATGGGGTTCGGGGTCAAGTTCGGGTCAAGTTCGGGTCAAGTTTGGGGCCGAACTCAAACTTTTTTTGAGAAGTTTGGCCGAACCTGCGGAACCCGAAGATCCAGGTGTCCGCTCAACTCTACAAATTACCTATTTTGGGAAATATAGTTAGCCAAATAACAGGGCAAGCAAAACATAACTTAAACATGCTGTTTACCCTTAGGGTTTTAGCATATAGATTATTTCAATTTATTATATTCCCATCACTTCTGAAATTGTACTTTTTAAAATAAATACAGTATCTCACAAAAGTAAGTGCACCCATCCCACTTTTTAAAATATTTTATAATATATTTTCATGTGACAACACTGAAGAAATGACACTTTGCTACAATGTAAAGTAGTGAGTGCACAGCTTGTATAACAGTGTAAATTTGCTGTCCCCTCAAAATAACTAAGCACACAGCCATTAATGGCTAAACCACTAGCAACAAAAGTGAGTACACGCCTAAGGGAAAATGTCCAAATTGGGCCCAAAGTCTCAATATTTTGTGTAGCCACCATTATTTTCCAGCACTTCCTTAACCCTCTTGGGCATGAAGTACACCAGAGCTTCATAGGTTGCCACCGGGGTCCTCTTCCACTCCTCCATGATGACATCCCAGAGCTGGTGGATTTTAGAGACCTTGAGCTCTTCCACCTTTCATTTGAGGAGGCCCCATAAATGCTCAATAGGGTTTAGGTCTGGAGACATGCTTGGCCAGTCCATCACCTTTACCCTCAGCTTCTTTAGCAAGGCAGGGTTCATTTTCGAGGTGTGTTTGGGGTGGTTATCATGTTGGAATACTGCCCTGTGACCCAGGTTCCGAAGGGAGGGGATCATACTCTGCTTCAGTATGTCACAGTGCATGTTGGCATTCATGGTTTCCTCAATCGACTGTAGTACTCATTTTTGTGAGATACTGTACATAATTTTGTCTTCCTTTACAGGGTCTTCATAATGACACCTACTACGACTGCTAAGAAACAGGCATACATATAATATCTATGTACAATAATGGTAGAAGCATAAGACCCACTTTAACTGTCAGCAGTTGCAAGCCATGCCCCTGCTTTTTCTGGTTGCCCAATGGAAGGCATCTTCATTTCTAGCCAGTGGCTTGGTGCTGCCTGTTCCACATCCTCTGATTAGCTGGCAGGGCTGTGCGCCCTATTTGATAATTACAAGACCAGGGCTTTGACTCTTGTCTTACTGGTATGCATACTAGCCTTAAGAAAAATGCAGATGCGTCAGGTGAAACTGCTAATAAGATTTGCTATTTTTTGTAGAACAGGATGTGAACAAGAAACTCTTATACATACCCAAGGGAAGGGATCTTAACCACTTCAATACCGGGCATTTTTACCCCCTTCCTGCCCAGTTCAATTATTAGCTTTCAGTGCTGTCACACTTTGAATGACAATTACTCAGTCATGCAACACTGTATCCAAACTAGGAAGAAACAGAAGAGAGGAGGCGCTTCTAAGTGCAATATTCCAGTACACTTTATTAGAAAAAAGGTTAAAAACACTCACAAGATAACTGTGTAAAGAACACATCCAGCATCCAATACAAGAGGGAACCAAGCGCTCATCCCATCCGACCGGGTGGTCCTTCGGGACAATAGTCATCCAAAACAATAGTTCGTCCTGCACGCTGTATGATGGAAGGAGCCGGCTCGCGGAGTGTAGTTCAGAAGGAGGCTGGGAGCGCAAACACTCGGCACAGGCAGGATGGCTTCACAGTGGTGCGACGCGTTTCCTTGGCTGGCAGGCTCCAATGACGTGGGAGGCTGCGCCACTTCGTCAGGCAGTCGGGGGTGGATGTGGAGTGACATTTTTTTACCAAAAATATGTAAAAAAAAATAAATATTGGCCTAACTGATGAATAAATTCATTTTTTATATTTTTTTTTGGATATGTATTACAGCAGAAAGTGAAAAAAAATGTATTTTCGAAATTGACACTCTTTTTTTGTTTATAGCGCAAAAAAAACGCAGAGATGATCAAATACCACCAAAAGAAAGCTCTATTTGTGGGAAAAAAGTATGTCAATTTAGTTTGGGTACAGCTTCGCACAATTTTCAGTTAAATTGACGCAGTGCCCTATCGCAAAAAAAATAGTCTAAAACACCCTGCATGTCTCCCCTGTGCTCCACTGAATGTTTTACAACGCAGATCACATTGCAAAACATCTTTTCCTGGCTAAGATAACCTAGTAGCCTGGGACACAGAGAGGCTGACCACGAATTGACATCAGAGACGTCGCTTTCCGGGACACAAAAGAAGGGAAGAAGAGCGAATGTCCACTCATCTCCTTCCCCTCCAGCCGCCGGAACTCGCCATCTTACTCCTGGGCCCGCAGACTGGCAAGTGTAGCCCGGAAAGCATGGAGGGACATAGTGGCCGGGGGGGGGGGGGGGTCGCTCGTACCAGGGGGTTGTGTGGGCAGGAGTCTGCCTGTCAGTTTCACACACAATCCCCTCACTGTCAGGTTGTAAACAAACCTTCACTAACCTCTGTTGCTGCAGGCACTATGGAGTCTTCCATAAAGTTTACAGCAGAAACATTGAGGTCATTCAAATTGTTCTCTCATCCACTCTTTCAGAAGTGATACAGCAGCCTTTTAGCCTTCTAATATAAGATGGGAGCAGGGTGAGCAGAGCTAATGTAGGAGCAACTTTAATGACTTTACTTCTTCAGCTGTAAACTTTGAGCATGAAATCAGCTGAAATGAGTGCAACTGACCCCCTGCACCCATTTAAGCAGCCTCTGTCATTCCACCCATTTTATAGAAGTCAGCCAATGACTTTCCATTTTGTTTCATAATCAGGTAATATGAAAACATACAATTGTGCTCATAAATTTACACACACTGACAGAATTTATGATTTCTTGGCCATTTTTCAGAGAATATGAATGATAACACAAAAACATTTCTTTCACTCATGGTTAGTCTTTGGCTGAAGCCATTTATTATCAATCAACTGTGTTTACTCTTTTTAAATTATAATGACAACATAAACTACCCAAATGACCCTGATCAAAAGTTTACATGCCCCAGTTCGTAATTTATTATGGTATTTGTGCATGAGGCTCTTTATCTTCTCAGATGGTAAAGCTGCCCATTCCTCTTGGCAAAAAGCCTCCGGTTCCTGGAAATTCTTGGGCTGTCTTTTTGAGATCTCCCCAGAGTGGCTCAATGATATTGAGTAGAGTTGAGCGAACCCGAAAGTTTGAGAAAAAGTCCGGGTTCGGGTTCTGGGTTCTGGTATTTTATCACGCATGTTGAAGTTGATTGATAATAAATGGCTTAAGCCAAACACTAACCATGAGTGAGAGAATTTTTTTTTGTGTTCTCTTTCACATTCTCTGTAAAACGGCCAATAAATCATAAATTCTGCCAGGGTATGTAAACTTATGAGCACAACTGTATACTGGCATCAAGTTCTGCTTCAACCAGTCACCGCTTAGTTTATCATAACTTAAGGGGTCCCTTCAGGGCAGGAATTTGGGTGTTATCATTGCTGATTGATCCAAGCCCAGGACAATCATCTTTTCTTTGTTTTACTTAGTCTGAAACAAATATTCAACCGTCATTGGCTGCATGCTTGTTCTGGGTCATTAATTCAATAAGCAATGGAGTCAAGAAGACCATAACAACCCTTGCTCTTGCTCTGTTAAAACATGGCAGTAGTGGCAACCCCCTCATTTATTCCTTTACTGGTTCTTTTAAATAGATATTACAGATTTGAACTAGAACAATGATAAAGTAAATGCTGATTCAACTTTCTGTCAGTGAATGTATTCTGTTACCAGATAGAAAATCACAGCAAAACTTTTCAGTATATTATATGATCTAAGACTTCATGACCCTCACTTTTTGCTTAGCTACATTTGTTTTCTAGTAATGAAAGTGGATATCTTTAAACCAATGCACTTTACTGCTTCTGAGTCTTTGCAGTCCCCATAAGACCTACAATATTATTGCAAAGCAAAGTGCTGTGAACTGTGTTATGAAAAGAAACTAACTGCCCATAAAAGCACAGGCCATGACATTTGTATAGGTGTCCATGGAAAACTTAAAACTTTTGTAAGATGTCCGAGGTGAGCAAAATAACATTGAACTAATATATATGGTTGTTATATAAATTTTCTGTTACATTTACACAATACCAGCAACTATACACATCATTTATTTGTATCTTTACTAAAAGTTATGCTGAGTAAAAAAAGTCATATTTTATTATAACAGGATAAATACATGTATAATTCACAAGACTTGTTTTTAATATTGTTCTTAATAACGTTTTACTGCGAACAGTGGAACAAACTGGTCAAAACAAACCAGTTTGCCCACCATAGCTCCTGGCTTCTGTTTGTGAACAAACCAGCTAGGAATTATGGACGACTTCATTAACCAGATATGGTCATGACTATTTAATGTACTCCATATCCATTCCACTGGGTGGGAAGAGATATCTTGTGGGGGGGGGGGCTCTTATTATAAAGGGTGTTTTCAGATTTTAAGAAGTCTCCCCAACAAATTCCAACATCCTGTTGGTGACTGCATGTGTGGATAAGGTCCTTGTCTTCTCAAAATGGAGATGGGCACCTTGCAAGGGTGAAGCTTGACCACCTTCTCTCTTAAAAGTTACCCTTCCAATGTGGAATGCATTTAGTCTAGTTTTGTTCAAAAGGGTTGGGCACAACATGGTTTCTATCTTTGCTTTACTGGCTTTCTATGCTCCATGCCTTTTCCTTTTGGGGTCCTCCTTAATGTTCATACCAGACCTTTAACCACTTCAATACCGGGCACTTTTACCCCCTTCTTGCCCAGGCCAATCTTCAGCTTTCAGTGCTGTTGCACTTTGAATGACAATTGAGTGGTCATGCAACATTGTACCCAAACTAAATTTTCTTTTGGTGGTGTTTAATCACCACTGGGTTTTTTATTTTTGCTAAACAAATGAAAAAATACTACATTTATTTTTTAAAAACATGTTTTTCTATGTTTCTGTTATAAAATTTTGCAAATAAACAATTGTTCTTCATAAATGTAGCCCAAAATGTATTCTGTTACATTTCATTGGTGAAAATAACCCAAATCAGTGTATATTATTTAGTCTGTAGAGTCCACAAACTATATATCTGAAAATTGATCAATCTTTATGTACTGACTGCCTATCTCATATCTTGAGGCCCTAAAATGCTAGGATAGTAGAAATACCCCCAAATTACCCCTTTTTGGAAAGTAGACAGCCCAAGGTATTTAGTATGAAGAAATTGAAAAAAATGTTCACAATTTTTTTTTTTCACATTCTGCCACCAGTGCAGTACAGCATCATCATATAACTGAATGGTGACAGCTCGAAAAAGTTATCATTTTTTAAAGAAGTATGATTTATGGAACCCGACAGATGAAAGGTTTTTCCCCATTAAACCCCCATAAAGATGATAGGATCGTAAAATCCCGGAGTTCTATACTCTATCCGTCAGTCATGTATTTCTAACTAGTTAAAAGTCTATATATC
>BLSH010066462.1:2045999-2068083 GCA_018402905.1 Glandirana rugosa | reverse complement strand
CCTACACTGCCACGGTCACGGCCTAGTCAACCTCTAGGCTCCTACTCCACATCCACCCCCCTTCCCGTTATTTTACTTGATTTTAATTTATTTTCCCTATCCCCATTTATTTGTAGGGCACTTGCCCTAGTTTGAAGATGATTTTAGAACAGTTATATGGCTTCTACCGTTAATTAATACTTTTCAGACACAGTTTGAAGATGATCCACATTCACCTCCATTTTTGCTTTTTTTATGTTTTTATTTTTTTAAAAATATTTACAGTTATTTCCCTGTCCCCATTTTTTTGTAGGGCACTTGCCCTACCCTTACCCCCATTTTACTTCCTTTTGCAGCCCTCTGGGGCTTTCCAGGACTTTCCTACAGCCATTTTTGTGCCTAAAAGTTCGGGTCCCCATTGATTTCAATGGGGTTCGTTGTCCGTGCGATCGTTCGGGTTCCGTCCGGACCCGGACCCGGACTTTGTCCCGAAGTTCGGACGGACCAGCAGAACCCGAACTTCCAGGTGTTCGCTCAACTCTACACGTGACACGTTTGAGAGTAGTGTATAGCATTCAGAACTTATTGTGTGTTCTCCCTATCAGGGGTGTACCTGAGATAGAAGGTGTTTTAACAATCTAGAGGCCAAATCTTTGTAAAAGATCCATGGGCTGGTAGCTAGGACAAGGGGATGGGTCCTTTCTCTCTTTGGTGAGAACCGTTTAATGAGCCTTCAAAGTTTCCTCTGGGATTACATGGCTGTCTCTAAGTGAGTTGTATTCAGCAATAAACCTATGGGTTAGTTTGCTTGAGAATGTCTTGTAATATATCAGAATATACCCATCAGGCCTGGATACTTTGTCAGGTTGCATTAATTTTATGGCTCTGTAAAATCCGGTCTGCCATCAGAGGGGATTCTAGATCTGTAAATGCCTTTGTTGCTAGGGTGGTCATGCCAGATGCCATTTGTATTGTCAGGCAGCCTAACGCTCCTCCTGTGTAGCATTTGTTGCAAAGAATGAGTCCAGTTCCTCTGCAATACGATTCTTATAGGGACTCATTCAATTTCCAGTGACATTCCCTCTTGAGGGGTTTCATCAAACTCAAGAGAACAATAGGTAGTGGCATGGTCTGATATGGTGAAGGAGCAGATATCGGCAGAGAAGAGGGAGAGCACTCTGCAATATAAAAATATAGTCAGCTCTGGGGAACATCTTATGATTTCTCAAGTAAAAAGTGTACCCTCTGTCATGTGTGTTGAGAGTACTCCAACTGTCTATGAGCTGATCATGGTGGAGGAGCATTTTAGCCCTCTGCAATTTATAAGAGGGAAAATGGGAGGCCACTTTAGATACGGCAGGAGATTCAAGACTAGGTTATAATCCCCTCCCACAATAAGAATATCTTCTGTATGTTTGTCAAGACTTGCTTGAGATAAGCAAGTCTCCTGCGAGGAAATCTGGTCCTCAATTGGCAGGTACATATTGACTAAAAGTATGCTTTGCCTACAAAGGAGGCCCTTTACAATAAGAAGATGGCCCTCTGGACTGTTTTGGCCCTCCACATTATAAGAGGCGAAAGTGACTCTTGATGATGAAGGAGGAGATGAGGCATGGCCAAAATAGAGAAAAGAGGAGGAAAGAGAGAAATAAAAAGGGGAAGGCAAATGAGAGGTTGTAGGGACTTAAAGGATGAAAATAGGCAGCCTGTGAAAAGGCAAGTACAAGTATAGGGAACTCAGAGGGCAAGATCTAGGAAAATTTAGAAAGGGCACAAGAATTGGGTCTTGTCAGTAGGAAATAGACTTGAGGCTACAAAATGGCCCTAGCCAGCCTTCAAGTGGAAGAGAAGCATTTATAGTGGGGAGGTGATCAGTCAGGGCAATATCATAGGCGTACATCAACCTGCAAACCCTCTGAATAATATATTAACACATAAAAAGAAATATTCCTCCGTAAAGTAGGAGCAACACCTATTAAGTTCTAAGTTGGGCTATGCAAGGGGGGAAAGGTGGGAGGGGAGAGAAGGAGAAAGGAAGAGGATGGGAGAAGTACTGCAAACCATTTTGTAGATGTCTATACCTTGCACCCCCAGTGATAATGGAGAACAAAAGTAATCCATTCCAGTAGCAAGGCATGTCAGAGAAATTTGCACTCATACCCTATCCACCCACCCTTATTCCCCCTATGTAAACTATACATATGTGGAAACTGGGGGGGGGGGGGGTGAACCCCTATATATCCATCTGGGAAAAGAAAAGAAGGAGAGATTGATACCATATGGAGTGACTGTTATTATGCCTGAGAGCATAAATGCACAGTCCAAAAACTGAAATAGCTGGTGCAGTTGTGCAGGACTCTGTAGCAGAAAGTTGAGGTTGTCCTTTTTGATAGAGAGAGAGAGGGGATATGTCCAACAGTAAGTTGCCCCTAACCCACAGGTAGTCCAGGACTGGCTTCAGCAGGTGGTGCTAATACAACATTTGGGGACACAGGTTTGGGAAAAGTTTAATCATCACTGCATCAAAATCTAAAGCATCCCAATGCCAGGCCACCTGAAGAATGTCCTCTTTAACTGTGAAAAAGTGAACCCTGCAGAGGACATCTCTCGACTCAGACTGTGAAGGGTTGAGGATGGCAGGGACTATGCTCAAAGTGAGTGTCCCGGGAATTACACAGGAGTAAGTTAAAGATGGCATTCATGGTTGTTCTGAGATCGGCCCTGTTGTGACCTCGGGGATGCCTCGAAGCCTGATATTGTTTTGTTTGCTCCTGTCTTCTGAGTCCTCTAACTGCAGCTGCATGGAGGTCAGACAATGATTCTGGAATCTGAGAAGCTTCTCAGTGGAGGTCATACGGGATGCAGATTTCTCCTAATGGGCTTCCAGGGCTGCAAGTCTGTGATCTGCCACAGGACTCCCGTAAGGTGCCCAGCTATTTATTGGGAGAGCTTGAATGAGCTTGCAGATATCAGTGTCCTGCACCAAGGTGGAGCTTAAGGGGCTATGGGACTTGGGAGAGGAATTAGGCTATAGTGTGAGCACTGTCTCAATTTTTCAGTACTTTGCAATGAAGCGTTTGGAGGCCTGGGCTGCTTCACACTCAGCTGCTGCACTTATTAGGTGAGCTGATAGGTTTCCAATTTACACTGTAGGATTTCATTATTAGTTTATACTGAAATGGTCCAAAGCCTCTATTTATTGGTAGTTGAGAGATGTGTGAAACGCATCTACGTATGTGATTGCATGCTGGTGTCTGTAGTGCCACTGTGGTGACCTGAATAAAGCATTGGAACTTCTGGGATGTGCTGCTGTTTCTTCATTTTCCTTTAAATAACATACTTGGGGGAGGCCTTAAAGCTGTATGTGGATTTAGTGACCCTTACAATTCTCAGGGTCCCATTGTAATCATTTACTTCACTTTTAGATCATTCATTTGCTTACATACAACAGCAGCAATCCAATATGATTGATTTCCACCCCAAAATGCATTAGGTCGTTTTTCAAAATCAGCTGATTTTTGCACTATCTAGCAGTAAGGCAAAATTTAGTGATGGAAGTGCTAAAGCGATCGATCAACTTCAAACAAAGTATCAAAGTCACACAGCATAACTTGATCTTTTTTTTCAGGAAAACACTGTTTCTTGTACAATGGGTAACAAAATGTCAACCCAGATGGCACCAAAGCACCTCCAAACCCTAGTTGCAGGGCACGTACAGTAGTTGTATCTGAGTTCCTTGTTTTAGGGATTCAAAAGCAATTTTTTTCTCACAGTGGCTCAAAAGCAGAGCATGTAAGCTATTTGATTGAGGGTCAGGGTAGCAATGTAAGACGGCTGATATTTTCAAAGAAACAACAAGAGTATGATATTTCAAACAAGGCAGCCATAAATATTCTAGAGATTCAATGAACATTATGCACGCATTTGTACTTGCCCATTATATCAGAGGAAAAGATGAGGTACATTTTATTGTGAAAGTAATGCAATTTTCTAATGTTACAGTTAAGAGCCAGAAATATCTCTTGGATATGCTGTACACCATGTAAGCATTTTAACTAAGCTGCATTGCAACCTGGCAGGTTTTATCATTAAATAACAATCAGGAATTGCTTTTTCATTGCCACAAACCAGAAAAACGGAATTGATTTGTTGGACGGTATGCACTCCTTTTTGCTTAGATGCTATGTCAGAAGAAACAAGCAGGAAGACCCCATCTGGAATATACAAATAACAAATTATTTTTTTCTGAGACTCATGATAAATATTTGCAGCAGAGATTTGAAGCAACAACTGACGCTGAAGTTTTTGTTATTCCACTATTTCAGAGGAAGAGAGCAGGCAGATTTCATGTATGAGAAATGTACATTTTTTTTAAGATTGAAGATTGGAAAATTGTACAGATTTTATGGCTACCTTTTAAACCTTTATTGGGTACATTTATGAGAGAGTATTTGGAAATTAGATTGCATTTGGAAATCAATATTTTTTTTTTTTTAAGACTAAATGACTAAAGCTAAAAGAGGGAAAATGTAACAGTTTTGCATCATAGTTATTAAGCCTGTACAGAGCAAACTGAGCAGTGACAAACATTTTTTATGCTGAAGATTGATATTCTACAATTTCTGAGAGACTGGGTTGGCAAATTATATATAAAAAAAAGAAAAAAAATGCCTTTTTGGGCACAAAATATTGAAAAAAGTATACAGCTTTGTACCACAAATTTGAAATCAAGGTCACAAGGGAGAGAGTAAGCAGATTGTATTTTGCAGTAAACATAATTGATTTCCTTCTTAAAGGATGAAGAACAAATTTTACAGATTTGTTGCACAACTTGTAATCTTTTTCAGACTGTCCACTATTTCTGTGAGAGATAGAGAGAGCAAGCAGAGTACACCTTACAATTAAACTGCTTGTTTTTTCCCATACAAAAGAAGGAAAAATGAGACTGATTGGCAGTACAACTTTTTTCCTTTTTTGGACTTGCCACTATTTCTAAAGTGGAAGGAGGAGGAGGATTTAATTATAAAAAAAATAGACTCCAGCTACATCACCAATCTCATCCGCAGATATCACCCCAATTGTCCTTTATGCTCCTCCCAAGACCTCCTTCTCTCTAGCTCCCTTGTTACCTCCTCCCATGCTTGCCTACAGGACTTCTCCAGAGCCTCTCCCATCCTCTGGAACTCCCTGCCCCAGAATGTCTGGTCAGCCCCCACCCTGTCCGCCTTTAGGCAATCCTTGAAAACTCACTTATTCAGGGAAGCCTACCCCACCTCCATCTAAGACCTGTGCTTGAGCCACCTTTATCAGATCATCCCCTGCAGCCATTACCTTTTGTACCACCCCCCCCCCTCCCTTTAGATTGTAAGCTCTACCGCAGGGCCCTCCTATTTCTTCTGTATTGAATTGTATTGCAATTGTACTGTGTCCCTTCTTTATTGTTAAACGCTGCACAAACTGTTGGCGCTATATAAATCCTGTATAATAATAATAATAATAAGTATGAGACAATAATGCTGTCAGGCCTACAATGGTGGCATTAGATGTTAATAGTGCTAGAACAGCAGTGGTAGAAAAGGGTGGTAATGGTGGCAGGGAATGGCAATAATAGCAGCATGTTTTATTTCAGGCCTGCAGTGGTGAAAGGAGAAGCTTGGACTGCACAGGAAGAAAAATACTTTCCATTCACCAACAGGAGGCTCAGCCAGGTTTACAGTTTACTGCTAGCCTCTGGAAAGGAGGTTAACAGGTTCCTCTGGCAAAACATCCTCCAGATGTTTCATCTTCTGCTCTCTGTGAGGGCAGTATGAACTCTGCGATTTTACAATTTTTTTTACTGATCTTGATCTGATCCTTGATGCATTGAATCTTAGGGTTCCTTTAAATGGCTTTAGAGCATAAAGGAGCTCATGTGCAAGTTACAGGAAAGAAAAAACCCAAGTCCTCAGGCTCGCTGGGGATGACATTGTCCTGAGCTATTTTCCCTCAGTCTTGTAAAACTCCTAGGATTTTTGAGGGATGTAACCCACCTCTGAAAGCCTGCCCCATATCATCCTCTTCCTAAACAATTTCAAGGCCACTATATTCCTCATCATAATAAAAAAAAAAATCCAAATCTCTTAACAGTGAATGTCAAAACTTATACTCAGACCAAACACTCAACTCATCCCTAACTGTTATATGGAGAGGAAATGCTGGTTTACAGTGGGGTTCCACCTTTAGTATAGACTATTTGGACATTAATATATGAAGATGACATTTGGCTAATTTAATTGAATTGATCACTGCCCATAAAGGATGAGTAAGGATTTTGGCAAATTTGATTTTACTGCATTGTTATTTGCCAGAATGTTTTTGAAATTAATCTTCAAATTAACCATATAGAAAAGGTGACAAGAAATAATTTTATTTAAAAAAGCCAACTCTAACTGTAACATTGACTGTAACTAGACATGTGCTGTTAGTTTAGTTCGGAATTAAAATTTGGACAGATTTTCGTTTTTTGGAAATTCGGATGTATCCGAATCTCCAAATTACAATAGTACCGAATTTAAACGTATCCGAAATAACGAAATAAAAAATAGCTAAATTAGAATAATTTTTCAATAGTTTTCAAATACTTTTCAAATAGTTTTCAAATTCGAATTTGAAAATTTTTCAAATTCAAACAGTTTTCAAATTCGAAAAATCCTTGAATTTGAATTGTTTTTTAATTTCCAAAGAGAACAAAATAGAATAGAAAACAAAGGAATAGAACAGGAAAAAAAAACAATAGGCTAGAAAAGAATATAACAGAAAACAAAAGAATAGAATACAACAGAGTAAAATAGCTCCATTCCACTCCGCCACATTATATTCTTTAATTTTCTGTTATATTCCCCTCTATGGTATTATATCTTTTTCCATTCTATTCCATCCAATATATCTATTTTCCAATCCACCCCATTCTCCTTGGAATATGGAAAACTGCTCATATTTGAAAACGATTCTAATTTGAAAACGATTCGAATGCGAAAACTTTTCAAATTCGAAAACGAATCGAAATTTATTCGAAAACTTTTCAAAATGGATTTGAAAACTTTTTGAATTCGAAAACTTTTCAAAAAAATTGATTCAAAAACAAATAAATGAAATGAATTCTGAAAACGAATTAAACAAATGAAATGAATCTAATGAAATGAATTTATGTAAATAACGAATTGAAAAAACTAAACTAAACTATTTTTTTTGCTCTGCACGTGTCTAATTGTAACCTCTTTTTTTAATAAGCAACGTTATGTGAGTCCTCCGTCAGTGTTGGTACAAAAAGGCATTCTATGGACATAATTCTGTTTATAAACTAATATGTTAATTGCCAGAATTGATATTTGTAAATCTGTTGCCATGTATTAACTTATAGTAATTTTTTATTGTAAAAAATATAAACATCAAACTAATCATGGAAAACTTCTGTGCAGTTGCTGGTTGAGCCCAGACACCCATGTGTCACACATGTGCATCCATGACAGCCAAGTTTTTTTTGCTGAGAGCATTCTCACTGCATGTTCCAAGCACAGTGACTGAGCTGTCACAGACAGCTCTCAATCCCTGTTAGTGATAGGGAGCCCTAGGTACCGGCTCTTTAACATGTGACCACTGTAACAGCCAATCACAGTGATCACATGATTGGGAAGTCCGCCCAACCTCCCGGTGTTAAGACTTAAATTATATGCTGCCAGGAGGGGAGGCAGAAAGAGTTAAAATATTTGTTTTGCCCTTTAAAGTGATAGTAAACTCTGTACTACCACTTGTACCTAAAGGTAAGCCTATAATAAGACTAACCTGTAGGTACTGTGAATATCTCCTAAACTTGCAGAGTTTAGGAGACAATCAGAGTGCATGCAGTTGTTCACATCCTCGGACCTTCAGAGCCCATGGCAGAAATAGCTGCTCTTGCCAATCACATAGCCAGAGCTCACAAATATGAAGGGCAGACGGGGAACATGGCAGCCCTCTCAGTGGTGACGTTACAGCACTGGAGGGTTTCATTCCAAGGTGAGTATTTCATAATGTGCTAGTATGCAATTCATACTAGCACATTATGCCATTGCCACGCATTTCTTTTTTTTTTTTAAACCCTTGAAATCTCATCCTTTGTTGCACCTCAGTGCTACTAATTACCTCCAGCCCCTTTAAAGTTACTTCCCGTGTACATGCATGCTCTTTATTGATGACTGCATGCCATTTCCAAATAGTGTGTTTCCTGATGGTGACAACGATAGACCATATCTGCAAAATGTGTGTTGAAACAATCCCTTGTTGTCTACATCAGAGGCCTGTGTGACAGGGTAACAACACAGAAGCACAATTGGGAGATAGAAGTATTGTCACCCTAACACAGGAAGCACCCCAACAACGACCTTTATGGTAATATTAAAAAGTATATAGAAAAAAATAGAAAAAAACTTAAATTGAAACAAAGTGACATAAAACTGTTAGACTGTCTACTTTTAATAATAGTTTTTGATAACAGTGCAGTTTATAAGCAAGCACATCACTTGCAACCAGCAAAATCAATGGATGCCTTCAGACAACATGCACTGGTGTATCATTTTTAGTCCACCAGATACAGTATGCTCAATCTGTTATCATCCTAAAATATGAATTGTCAAGAGATTCCTATTATATAAACTTTTCGTCTGCTAAAAGCACATTGTTACAGGTAAAAAAGTTCCAGTCTCAGCAGTGTTTTGGAAAATTACAATCTGCTCTGTAAAAAGCATAAAATGACACAAAATACTTGTCAAAAGCGAGTTACTTGTCCAAAATATAAATTACGTAACAAAACACAAACAGACATTTTAGGAAAGGATATGTGCAGGTTGGAATCAAGTGCATAATCTGGAAAAAATAAGTCATCAGGACTATACCAATGTTTTTTTAAAGTAAACGTGTACTGAGAGAAAGATAGGTGCTACCGTTGATGACCTTCTCCTAAAAATGCTAGTGTCTGTTTCTGGATTTCATACTTTCTGAGTCATTAACACAGCACAAGCATACGGATTAGAATCTCAAAGTGACATAAGATCTATATGCTAAATCAAAGCCAATATTGAAGCTATTGGATCAACATAACAGCCTGCCAGCCTCTATATTATCCCAGCTTTCAAGCTACCAATTTCCCTTATTCCCAAAGTACAGGGTGGGCCATTTATATGGATACACCTTAATAAAATGGGAATGGTTGGTGATATTAACTTCCTGTTTGTGACACATTAGTATATGTGAGGGGGGAAACTTTTCAAGATGGGTGGTGACCATGGTAGCCATTTTGAAGGTGGCCATTTTGAATCCAACTTTTGTTTTTTCAATAGGAAGAGGGTCATGTGACACATCAAACTTATTGAGAATTTCACAAGAAAAACAATGGTGTGCTTGGTTTTAACGTAACTTTATTCTTTCATGAGTTATTTACAAGTTTCTGACCACTTATAAAATGTGTTCAATGTGCTGCCCATTGTGTTGGATTGTCAATGCAACCCTCTTCTCTCACTCTCCACACACTGATAGCAACACCGCAGGCGAAATGCTAGCACAGGCTTCCAGTATCCGTAGTTTCAGGTACTGCACATCTCGTATCTTCACAGCATAGACAATTGCCTTCAGATGACCCCAAACATAAAAGTCTAAGGGGGTCAGATCGGGAGACCTTGGGGACCATTCAACTGGCCCACGACGACCAATCCATTTTCCAGGAAACTGTTCATCTAGGAATGCTCGGACCTGACACCCATAATGTGGTGGTGCACCATATTGCTGGAACTATGATGTCGGTGATAGGGAATTGCTGGCCATCAAGTCGGCTTTGGAGGAATGGCGGTACCTCCTGGAAGGAGCAGCTCACCCGGTATTGGTTTTTACTGACCATAAAAACCATAAAAAAACCATATGCTGTGAAGATACGAGATGTGCAGCACCAGAAACTACGGATACTGGAAGCCTGTGCTAGCATTTCTGCTGCAGTGTTGCTATCAGTGTGTGAAGAGTGGGAGAAGAGGGTTGCAGTGACAATCCAACACAATGGGCAGCACATTGAACACATTTTATAAGTGGTCAGAAACTTGTAAATAACTCATGAAAGAATAAAGTTACGTAAAAACCAAGCACAACATTGTTTTTCTTGTGAATTTCCCAATAAGTTCGATGTGTCACATGACCCTCTTCCTATTGAAAAAACAAAAGTTGGATTCAAACTGGCAGACTTAAAAATGGCCGCCATGGTCACCACCCATCTTGAAAAGTTTCCCCCCTCACATATACTAATGTGCCACAAACAGGAAGTTACTATCACCAACCATTCCCATTTTATTAAGGTGTATCCATATAAATGGCCCACCCTGTACATCTAACGCCATTTTTTCTTTTGGTTTTAGATATAATATGGAATAATCTATCCCTCCACCCCCAGCTCTCTCCATCTGTCTCCTCGGGCATCACCAACTTACTAACAGACATATCAGCCTGGATGTCACATCACTTCCTCAAACTCAACCTGTCCAAAACAGAGCTCACAATATTTCTTCCCCACGTGCCACTTCCCCAGAGTTCTCTGTCAAAATCAATGGCTCAACTATCAACCCCCCCCCATGCTAAGGTCCTAGGTGTAATCCTGGACTCCGAACTAACCTTTCAGCCCCACATCCAATCGCTATCCAAAATATGCCTCCTCAACCTCCTCAACATCTCCAAGATATGCCTCTTCCTCACCACAAAGCTTCTAATCCACTCCCTGGTCATCTCTCTCCTCGACTACTGCATCCCCTCCTTACTGGCTTACCTCTAAATAGGCTATCCCCACTTCAGTCCATCATGAATGTTGCTGCCAGGCTCATCCACCTTAAAAACTGCTCAGCGTCTGTTACACCCCTATGTCAATCCCTCCATTGGCTGCCCCTCAACCAAGAAATTAAATTCAAGATACTAACAATAACCTATAATACCATCCACAACCTGGCCCCCAGTTACATCACTAACCTGGACTCAAAATGCCTACCAAATCATTCTCTTCACTCTTCCCAAGACCCCCCTGCTCTCTAGCTTCTTTGTCACCTCATCCCATGCTCGTCTCCAGGACTTCTCCAGAGCCTCGCCCATCCTCTAGAATGCTCTACCCCAATCTATCCGACTTTCTCCTACTTAGTCCACGTTCAGACGATCCCTGAAAACTCATCTATTCAGAGAAGCCTATCTGGCCCCCACCTAACAGCGGTTCTTTTATCTCCTCAGCACATCCCCCACAATTATTACCTCTTGTATCTCTTGACCTTCCCTCTTAGATTGTAAGCTCTAAAAAGCAGGGCCCTCTAATTCCTACTGTATTAAAGTGCATTGTATCTGTACTGTCTACCCTCAAGTTGTAAAGTGCTGCGTAAACTGTTGGCGCTATATAAATCCTGTTTAACCACTTCCCGACTGCCGTATGCAAAATGACGGCCGGGAAGTGGCTCAGTTATCCTGACTGGACGTCATATGATGTCCTCAGGATAACAAGCCGCCGCGCGCAATACCGATCTCGGTAAAGTGCTTCCATCCGAAGCACTTTATCATGTGATCAGCCGTTTATCGGCTTTCTTGTACTGTGGAGTGGAGAGCGGATCGGCTGCATCCCTGACATGGAGGATTTGTGCTGATGATTTATCAGCACAGCCCCCCCTATGATCGCCACACTTGACCACCAGGGAGCCTGCCCAGGGACCACCAGGGATGTGCCCACCCAGGACCACCAGGGAGCTGACCAGGGACCACCAGGGAGCCGATCTGGACCACCAGGGAGACCACCCTAGACCACCAGGTAAGGGGCATAGTGCCCAATATTAATGGCACTTAGTGCCACCTTCAGATGCCACCCTAGACCACCAGGGAATTGGCCCCTTTCTGTACATATGCCCACCAGTGCCCACCAGTGCCCCTATCAGTGTGTACCAGTGCCCCTATGAGTGCATACCAGTGCCACATATCAGTGCCCACCAGTGCCACCTACTAGTGCCCACCTATCAGTGCCCATCAGTGCCACCTATCAGTGCCCAGTGGCGCCTATGAGTGCCAATCAGTGCCGCTTATCAGTGTCCATCAGTGCCGCTTATCGGTGTCCGTCAGTGCTGCATATCAGTGCCCGTCAGTGTTTCATATCAGTGCTGCTTATCAGTGCCGCCTAGCAGTGCTCATCATTGCTGCATATAAGTGCCTCATCATCAGTGCCACCTCATCAGTGCCAATCAGTACTGCCAGATCAGTGCCCGTCAGTGTAGCCTCATCAGTGCCCATCAGTGATGGAGAAAATTTACTTATTTACAAAGTTTTGTGACAGAAATAGAGAATTTTTTTTTCAACATTTTCGGTCTTTTTTTGTTTATAGCGCAAAAAATAAAAACCGCAGAGGTGATCAAATACCACCAAAAGAAAGCTCTATTTGTGGGAACAAAATGATAAAAATTTTGTTTGGGTACAGCGTTGCACGGCCGCGCAATTCTCATTCAAAACGCAACAGCACCGAAAGCTGAAAATTGGTCTGGTAGTAAAGTGTTCTAAGTGCATAGTACTGAAGTGGTTAATAATAATAATTAACACCCCTGTAGTTTTTTCTTTGCTCTAAGTTTCCTGCTGGGGAGATTTTCTCTCACATCTTGCTCCAGAAAAACAACAGAAAATGAAAGAAAATTTTCAGATGGTTGTCACATGAACAGGTGGTCCTATTAAATTATTTTCCATCCCTACCTGTCAAATCCAAAATGTTGGATTGCTCTCCAGGTACATTTATACCTTTGCATTCAAATATGTATTTTAACCACTTCAGCCCCGGAAGGATTTCCAGCTTTAGGACCGGAGCCCTTTTTGCGATTCGGCGCTGCGTCGCTTTAACTGACAATTGCGCGGTCGTGCGACGTTGTACCCAAACGAAATTTGCGTCCTTTTTTTCCCACAAATAGAGCTTTCTTTTGGTGGTATTTGATCACGCTGCGTCATTTCTGATTGCCGCTATAAACAAAAGAAGAGCGACAATTTTGCAAAAAAACCCAAATTTCTTACTTTTTCCTAAAATAGAAATCCAAAAAAAATATAAAAAAACATTTTTTTTCACCGTTTTTGGCCGATTTATATTCTTCCTCATATTTGCGATAAAAAAATCGCAATCGGCGTTTATTGATTGGTTTGCGCAAAAGTGGTCACGTTTACGGATGATGAGAATTCATTTTTGGGGTTTTTAATTTTTTTTTATTTTTTACTAATAATGGCGGCGATCTGCAATTTTTTGCGGTACTGCGATATTTCAGCGGACATGTTGGACCATTTTGACACTTTTTTGGGACCATTGGCATTTATACAGCGATCAGTGCTATAAAAATGCACTGATTACTGTGTAAATGCCATTGGCAGTGAAGGGGTTAACCTGCAGGGGGCGCTCTAAGGGTTAACTATGTTCCCTGGGCGTGCTCTAACTGTATGGGGGCTTGCCTATCTGGGGAAGGGAAGTGGTCACAGCCTTCACGTAAAGGAAGGCTGTGATCACAGCCCTTCCCCCTCACACAGAGCGGAGGTCCGTGTTTACTTACACGGACCTCCGCTCACTCGCTCAGGGGGGGCCATCGCGGGTAGCCGGCGGCAATCGAAGCCACCGCACCCGCTCCCTGGCCCCCCCTGGACACTAAACTCGTTCCCGCAACAGCCGTCGTATGACGCCGATTTGCGGGAACGAGCCACTTTGCCGCCGTCAGATGCCGATCGGCGGTCGGCAAGTGGTTAATTCACATCTAAATGCATATTTTTGATGGGTTTAAAGAGGAGTTCCAGTCTATAAAAAAAAATTAAAAGTCAGCAGCTACAAATACTGTAACTGCTGACTTTTAGGCCTTGTACACATGAGCGTATGCAAAAAAATAAGCAAAACGTCAGGCCCGACGTCAGGAAAAAATCGGCGTTATTTTCAGCGTTTTGCAATGACATCAATGCACGTTTTTCCGTGCTAGTTTTTGCTGTGTTTTTCTGCTCTATTCAAAACCAATGGTTCCCTACAGGAGCCCATTGATTTGAATATAAGTCACACCAGAAGTCGGATCATGAGGATCCGACTTGTGGCGCGACTTGTGTGCTAGGGATCTTGAAGGGGAACCCCCGCAAAACATTTGTGTGAGGTTCCCCCCCAAGAGCATACCAGGCTCTTCGATCTGGCATGGATTTTAAGAGGAACCCCCATGCTTAAAAAATGGCGTAGGGTCCCCCCCAAAATCCATACCAGACCCTTATCCGAGCATGCAGCCTGGCAGGCCAGGAAAGGGGGTGGGGATGAGCGAGCGCCCCCCCTCCTGGACTGTACCAGAACGCATGCCCTCAACATGGGGAGTATGGGTGCTTTGGGGCAAGGGGGGCTCTGCGCCCCCCACCCCAAAGCACCTTTTCCCAATGTTGATGGGGACAAGAGCCTCTTCCCGACAAATCTGGCCATTGGTTGTCGTGGTCTGCGGGTGGGGGCTTATCGGCATCTGGAAGCCCCCTTTAATAAGGTGGCCCCCCACCCTATGTAAATGAGTATGGGGTACAGCGTACCCCTACCATTTACCTGCAAAAAAAGTGTACAAAAAACACACTACACAGCTTCTTCAAATATTTTATTAAATCGGCTCCGGCGTCTTCTCCCCTCTCCGGCGTCTTCTTTCTTCGGCTCTTTTGCGGGGTCTTCTGAGGGGTCTTCTGCAGAGTTCTGTCTTCTGAAAATTAAAAAATGTGAATGTATTTAAAAAATGGCTTTACATACACTATAACTACATTTGTTTTTCAGCCTGTATAACCATTTTTTTTAAGTTAAGTTTTAATCCTTTCATAGCCAGGGCTGTTATTCAGCATTGTACTACCTTAACTAGCAATTGCATGGTCGTGTAACACTGTACACAAATGAAAATTGTTAAAATATAATTTTTTTTCTCAATTAACAGTTTTATTATTGTTTATCACACGAAATGTATATGACACAGGTCAATGTAAGCTCTCGCATGAACAAAAAGAACAACAAGATAGGAGAAAGCCTAACATAGCATGTCTGTTACAGACCGCATTGGATACAGTCCAAGAGAATATACTAGAAAACAGCAACAACAGTTATCGTGGTCTTCTTCATTTCAGCATTTTCTCTGGAGCTTAATAATTACAATGAAAAAAAACCTACATAGACTATTCTGTCTGAGACAGAATCCATCATGTATATATAGCACATAAATGGAATGGAGAGAAGCAGGAAAGAGGAAAAGAAAAATAGGAAAAAGTAAATAGGATTAAGGAAAAGCTAGAATTTTGTAGAAATGAGCCTCCACTGGTTCTGGGTGGGTCCTCCCAGGTATGCCACAGCTCCCACAATTTATTGTGGTCCTCCACCCTATCCTGTATCCTGGCAGTCATCCTCTCCATTAATTCAACATCCTTTATCCTTGCATAGAGTGCATCAGGAGTAGGAGGGGATCTCTGTTTCCAGCTGAGTACAATTAAACACTGAGCAGCTGTAAGGATGTGCCTAAATAGTTTCATATATGGATTAGTTAGTTTCAGGGCCGGCAGGCCCAGTAGGAAGGATTTTGGAGTCATGGGTACTGAGATTTCGAATAAACGTGTCAACAACTGCTGTACCGTGCACCAAAATGGAGTTATCAGGGGCAGCTCCAATAGGTGTGGAGAAAGGTCCCTTTATCTCCATGGCACATCATCCGTGACAGCTTTCGCCAAAGTTTCCGAAGTTGCGACATAGACCCCAGTAATCTACTAGAGTCTACCTCCGCATTTGCGTTCCAGAGTAAATTGTTTGGGTGTATCAGTGCTAGACATAGTTTCTCAATTTCTGTCCATTTATTACAGGAGTGTCTTGGAAAACAAGAGGCTATCACTCACAATTGGGTCGCTTGATAATATTTAATGAGGTCAGGAAACGCTAGACCCCCTCCGAGCGTGATTCCACTAGAACTGAGCAGGGTATCCTATGCCTTTTGTAGTTCCAGGGATAGGCAATGTTTGGAACATGTATAGCAACTTGGGAAGGACAACAATCTTAAAAGAGGCTATGCGCCCCAAGAGGGAGATATGATGAACCTTCCATTACTGTAACAATTCTCTGATTGATTTAAATAGGGGGGGGGGGTATTTGCTTGATAAATCAAATCGAAATGTGGGGTAATATTTATCCCCAGATATTTTAAGGTGGTGCATTGCCAGTTATAAGGAAAGCCAGTCTGTAGGTAGCCAACCTCAGTTTCAGGGAGATTTACCAGAAGAGCCTCAGATTTAGATGTATTGATTTTATAGGCAGATATGAGCCCATATATATCTAATTCAGCATGAAGGTTCGGTAAAGATATCCTCGGTTGGTTCAGGGTGAGTATAATATCATCTGCAAACAGTGAGATTCTAAATTCTCTCCCTCTAACTGATATGCCCCAAATGTCCGAATTTCCCCTAATCGAGGCTGCCAGGGGCTCTGCACATAGTCCAAATAATAGTGGTGAAAGTGGGCATCCCTGTCGGGTACTGTTGGTGATCATGAAAGGACTGGACATGGCAAAAAGGGTCTTCACCTGGAATGAGGGTCTAGAATAGAGATATTGAATGGCTCAAAGACAAGGTCCTTTAAATCCCATATGGCATAGTGTGGCAAACAGAAAAGGCCATCCAAGGCAATCGAAGGCTTTCCCTGCATCCAGGCTCAATATCAGGGGTTTCGTGCTTTCCCTATTCGCCACAACAATTAGATCTACCACTTATCTGGTATTGTCCCCCCGCTTGACGGAGGGGAACAAATCCCACCTGGTCTTTATGGACCAATGAGGGTAGTACTGTTTTCAGGCGAACCAAGAGAAGTTTAGTAAAAAATCTGAGTTTGATAGGGTTATAGGCCTGTAACTGGCACATAGGGACGGGTCTTTATCTGGCTTCAGGATCACAATAAGAAAGGACGTTTGCATATCTGTGGGAATAGGGGTTTGCTGTAGGAAGGCGTTATAAAGCTTACACATATATGGTAGCAATATGGGAAGGAAAGATTTATATTATTTGTATGGTAACCCATCTGGGCCGGGAGATTTGTGGGATGGTAGCTGCTTGATAATAAGCGTAAGTTCCTCTTCTGTGATAAAGGCATTTAGAAAGAGGAGGTCTGAGGGCTGGAGGCGGGGTATCCCACTCTGTTGTAAATATTGTTGTATGCAATCTTCCATCTCTTGGAAGGGGGATTATGGGGAATCCTAGGGTTGTTATATAAGTCAGTATAAAATTCTGCAAAAGTGTAGGCGATGTCTTGGCGGTGATACAACAAGTCTCCGGACCCGTTCTTAATTTGGTGTGGGGCAGCTGCATGAGTTTGATTGGACAGTTTCCTAGCAGGCAAGGAATGGGCCTTATTGCCTTTATCGTAAGACACCTGTTTCAATCTGACTAGGGCTTTTTGCACTTGACCCAAGGCTAAGTCTCTAAGGTCCGTGCGCAAACTAATAATTTGTTTAAGTAAGGCCAGGGATGGGGACGATTGTAACCTAGTCTCTAGGTTCCTGAGTTCCCTTTCAGTTTGTATCTTAACAGTGTGGGCATATTTTTTTCAGAAAATTGTATCATTTTATTTACATAAGTACAGCTTTCTTTTGGTGGTATTTGATCACCGCTGGGTTTTTTATTTTTTGTTATATAAATGAAAAAAGACATACATTTTAAAATTATTTTCTACTTTCTTTTATAAAACATAGCTAATAAAAAAATAAATAAATAAAAATTCTTTATACATTTAGGCCAAAAAGTCTTCTGCTACATGTCTTTGGTTAAAAAAATTCTAATAAGTGTATATTAATTGGTTAGTGCGAAAGATATTACGTTTACAAATTATGGTATATATACTGGAATTTACACAACTGTACTGTGATGGCGGTGATCAATGACTTAAAGTGTGACTGTGATAGGGTGGTGGGTAATCTGGCACTAACAGATACTATCTGGGAGATTCACCAACTGACACTGGCATCACTAATACAGTGATCAGTGATAATACTGTACACTGTCACTGTACTAATGAGAACTGGCTGGGAAAGGGTTAACATCTAGGGACAATCAATGGGTTGACTTTGTATCTAACAATATGTAATGTGTGCTACTTTTACTTTCTGATCTGGCTTTTTTTCTCCCTGCTTTTCAGGGAGAAGAAACAGCTAGATTGCTGTTCATATGCTCACAGAGCTCTGTGTGTTTGTAAACACATAACTCTGTGTGTGATTGGACACTGCTGATCAGCTGATTTCAGACAAAATAATTAGCTGAAATCTGCTGCCAAACTGGCACTGTGTCCAATCACATGTTTGTGCCCCCAACCCAGGTGACAAGCGGTGGTATACAGGTACGCCGTCTAGCCTGCAATAAATCTACTGTGGGCTAGTGGCAAGTACTTAAAGTGGATGTAAACCCACCTACTAGACTACTAAACTAGTGGCACAGTATTAATGTATATATACATGCAAGTCTCCTGCATCTATCCCTACCTTGCAACTGTCCTTTGCTTAACCACTTGCTTCCTGAGCCAATTCTGACACTTCACTCCTACATGTAAAAATCATCCTTTTTTGCTACAAAATTACTCAGAACCCCCAAACAATATATTTTTTTTTCAGCAAAGACCCTATGGAATAAAATGATGATCGTTGCAACTTTTTATCTCGCATGGTATTTGCGCAGTAATTTTTCAAACGCGTTTTTTTTGGAAAAAAAGTTTCATATATTAAAAAATAAGAAAACAGTAAAGTTAGCCCAATTTTTTCGCATTTTGAAAGAGGATGTTACGCCGAGTAAATAGAGACCTAACATGTCACGCTTTGAAATTGCGCACAATCGTGGAATGGCGCCAAACTTCGGTACTTAAAAATTCCCATAGGCGACCCTTTAAAAATGTTTACAATGTTTAGAGGTACAGAGGAGGTCTAACTATAATTATTGCTTTTGCTCTAACATTTGCAGCGATACCTCACATGGTTTGAACGCCGTTTACATATGCGGGCGCTACTTACGTATGCGTTTGCTTCTGTGCGTGAGCTTGTGGCGCTTTAATTTTTTTTTTTTAATTATTATTTATCTTAACTTAATTTTTTTATTTTTTCTGTCTCTTTAAAAAAATGTTTTTGATCACTTTTATTCCTATTACAAGAAATGTAAACATCACTTGTAATAGGAATAGTGCGTGACAGGTACTCTTTTTGGAGAGATGTGGGGTCAATAAGACCCCACATCACTCCTCTAGGCTGGAAAGACCAAGATCCAGCCAAGTTCCCGGGCATTGTTTACATCCAGCTGGCCGGATGTGATGTCATACAACGCGCTCGGACCCCCAAGGTGCCTAGAGAGGACTGGTGACCATCTGGTCACCTGTCAGCTCTATGGTCAACTACTGCCAGTGACGGATCGGCTCTCTGGGCCACCAATGGCACGGCGGGCCCGGGGAAGCACCAGATGGCTGCAGGAGGACGCCCCCCCCCCCCCCCCCGCTGCCTGTAAGAACGATCAAGTGGCTGAACTGCCACTATAATTGTTCTTACAGTGCACAGAATCACCAGCGTAAAAAAATGATATCTGAATGGTGCCTGTAACTGCTGGCACCATTCAGATATCCCCGCTCAAAGTTTACGACGTCATATGACGTGATGCTGGCAGGAAGTGGTTAAACACTAGCAGCTCTGTAAAACGCTGAAATCAGTGGGTTTCTCTCTTTGCTGAAGCTCAGTGGGTGGAGTTGTGATGTCACAAGCCTCCCCATCCACCTCTATACTGAGGTAATGAGGAGGGAGGGAGAAGGGAGTGTAAAACTTTCTCTGATCCGTGAAGGACTGTCACTCACAGAGCAAGGGGCTGATCGACTGTGTATTTCCCTGTTAGTCGGACTTTCTCCTCCTGAAAAAAGATAAGGTGATTACTCACAGTTGGATTATCTCTTTGTGGCAAGACTGGGCACACTTGACATGACATGCTATACTCTACCAGGCAGAATTATTCTTTTTTTTTTTTTTCGGGTTCACATCCACTTTGAATGCACGTTCTGATATGTACTATAGTACCCCTCCTTGACATTATTTGCTTGAAACAAGATTTTTTTTTTTTTGCTATATTCATGCTCATTTAAATAGGAAACATTAAACTCCATAGCATGAGACTTATACAAACATAAAAGAAACAATCCTAGTTATCCTAGTTCCTATTTATCCCTTTCATATGACTTTATGGTTTACTATCCATTGGTCTTATGCTGGTTAAACACAGCTTGAATTTTGACTGATTCCTGCTGAATTGGCCAATATTCTAACTATGGGTGGCCCTGATGGCTCAAAAAACTTCAAAGCTGGGCACAAAATTCTCAGCTGAACAGTGGCTGCAACCAATCAGATACAGTCACTGTATTCTGACAGCTGCAGGAGTGGTTGTTAGAACACAATAGCTGGCAGAGGTAATTCCTCCATTTACCTTGTTTAATAATGGGAGAATCAAGTGATTTCTCTCATTCAGCCTATGGGGCTGAAAGGGAGAAATCTAAACATGTATGGCTAGCCTTACCTTTGTAGAGAGCCTTGGGAGTATGAAAGAGTTCAAAATAAAGCTCAATGTAATTTTAAATAAAGTTCAAATGGCAAGATGATTGGCAAGTAATTACATCCTGCATTAACATCTATCTTACTATTTAAGAGATATATTTCTCTACATATTATATATATATATATATATATATATATATATATATATTATATTACCAAAAGTATTGGGACACCTGCCTTTACTCGCACATGGCATCCCAGTCTTAACCCCAAAGGGTTCAATATTGAGTTGGCTCACCCTAACAGCTTCAACTCTTCTGGGAAGGCTGTCCACAAGGTTTAGGAGTGTGTCTATGGGAATGTTTGATCATTCTTCCAGAAGCGCATTTGTGAGGTTAGGCACTGATGTGGATGAGAAGGCCTGGCTCGCAGTCTCTGCTCTATTTCATCCCAAAGGCGTTCTCTCTGGTTGAGGTCAGGACTCTGTGTAGGCCAGTCAAGTTCCTCCACCCTAAACTCACTCATCCATGTCTTTATGGACCTTGCTTTGTGCACTGATCCAAATCATTTGGTGGCACCAGGCACTTTGGGAGGAAGATAATAATGCCACATGTTGCTTAAAGTGGTATTAAAGCTTTGTTTTTGTTTTTTTTTTAATAATAAGCATGTTATACTTACCTGCTCTGTGCAGAGCAGCTGTGATCCTCTTCTTTTTGGGTCCCTCGCCGGTGCTCCTGGCTTCTGCCCCTTGCGTAGTGCCCCCAGAGAAAGCCACTTGCACTGGGGGCACCGCTGCATGCTTGCTTCCGAGCCGCATCTTTGCATCCATAAGACACATAGAGCCACGGCTCGGCCCTGCCCCCACTTTCTCCTTATTGGCTCACTGGCTGTGATTGACAGCAGTGGGAGCCTGTGAGTCTAGGTGAATTGGCTGGTGGAATGCGCGCTAGTATTCAGCCTAACGGTGGACCGCACACCACAAACCATTCAGTTGCATATGACCAAATGCTTGTTTAACCTTGGATACATGTGACTGTAATGGAAATATTTTAATAATCGGATTTTATAAATAAACAGTATTAGAATATTATCTGCCTTTTTTTGGCTCATTTGATGGAACCGTTCCTATATAGACTTCCACGTTAGAAAGAGTGTGGGGACCTGGTGTTGAGATCAATGGAGAGATGATCATCACATATATTAAAAAGAGTGTTCTTAATAAGTGGCTATTTTACTGGTTGTCCGAAAAATTATATACACTACTAGTAGAGAGGTAACTAGAGTTGTGGTCCAGGGGTGTGAGAAAGATTGCACCTTCAGATATATCCTTGCCAAGGTAGTTTACTCGGTTTTTTTCCGTCTATTATAAGATTATGACAAATAAATATTTTAGGCTAATAATTTTATAAAGGTAATGTCAGTGTACATAGGTTCCAATTTGTTCGTAAACCAGTATACGTTGACTTACCAAACACCACACGCCAGGTGGCAATCCGACTTATGATCGCGCGTAAGGTGGTCGGTTAAGTGGATCTGAG
>BLSH010066462.1:2027602-2040332 GCA_018402905.1 Glandirana rugosa | reverse complement strand
ACAGACCACCAGGATCCAGGACCATTCCCCTACAACATCAGAGGTCGTATCAGGACGGATTTCTCCCCATACCTGACATCAGCAGATGTGACGACCCATAACCGTGGATGACCAATATTAAACAACGCGCATATTTTACCATCATCTGGTAAGCCTCCACCCATTGTTTTACATCAAGATTTTCCGATTATTTATAAAATTATGTGATATCCATACTTCAAGTGAAGAACTGTCATTTATTGACTAAATATAGTAGTTGGAAGCAGAAATCAAGATGAATATACAGCTGGAGAGGCAGGTCATTAAAAACTGTCACTTTGCCTTGCATGTGTAAACACAGGTTATTTTTCTGACCACATTCACATAGTAACTAGAGTTGAGTGAACCCAAACTGTAAAGTTCGGGTTCGTACCGAACTTTGGGGTGCCCGTGACCGTGACCCGGACCCGAACCCGGACATTTGAAAAAAGTTTGGGTTCGAGTTCTGGGTTTGGGTATTTGATCACACATGTTGAATAGCTGCAGGGCAGCCAATCAACAAGTGTTTCACTAGTTTGCCCTTAGAAGCCATCACAGCCATGCCTACTAATGGCATGGCTGTGATTGGCCAGTGCATCATGTGACCCAGCCTCTTTATAAGCTGGAGTCACTTAGTGCTGCATGTCACATGCTCTCTGGATAGTGTAGAGAAAGGATGCTGCCGGTGCTGTGAGGGACAGATTGCAGATAGATAGATAGGTAGAGATTACTACTACTACTGCTTTTAGGGACAGATTACAGATCTCATCCTGCATTACAGAACGATCTGATACTGGACTAGGTAGAGTCTACTGCTTAGAGGGACAGATTATTGTTCTAAAATCATCTTCTAGTTCTATAGGGTCAGGTTCCTGCTGTTGCTGTAAGATTATTGTTCTAAAATCATTTTGCAGCCCTCTAGCACTTTCCAGGACTTTTTTACAGTAATTTTTGTGCCGAAAAGTTCGGGTCCCCATTGAATTCAATGGGGTTCGGAGTAAAGTTCGGGTCAAGTTCGGTACCGAACCCGGACTTTTTCCCGAAGTTCGGCCAAATCCACCGAACCCGAACATCCAGGGGTTCGCTCAACTCTAATAGTAACACATGTAAAGTGTATGTAAAACACATCCATTACACTGCGCTGCAACTGCACTGTAATAAAATGCATACATTGTATGTGAACATAGTCTTATCACATATGGATTAAGAGAGAAGGGGACCCTAGGCAGGATAGCAGCTTTACCCCCAACCCCACCACCCCCAACCCCACCACCCCCAACTGACCACCCAATGGGCATTAATAAAGATTGCAATAAGGCACATAGAAGATGTCCCATTTCCATTGTCTGCACCGGCAGACCTAACCTTCCTGTTAGACACCACAACCTACTAGTGCATTCTTTGTGCAGTGACTGATGCACAGCTCTGAGCAATTGCCCTATCTGGCTGATTTACTACCCATGCATGAAAGTTGTCACTAGACTCCCTGGACATTCACTGGCCCTAGGATCCTAAGTTGCCTTATGGACTATCCAGTTCTGAGCCTTTTTGGTATGGTGTAAACTCAACAAGCTGTAAGAAAGCAGCATAAACCCTTTCCCTCCCTAATCTTAACCTCTTGCTGCACAGGTAATGTATATGTGTGGCAGCAAAGAAGGTAAGCTTTAACACCTATACACCACACATACTGAATGCATCCTTGGGCAGCAGAGCTTTCTGTGTTGAGATGCATGCTCCCAGCTACCAAAGACAGATCTCAGTCTCTACTAATCATTGTGCGATTACTGAGACAGCCAATCACATTGGTAATGTGATTGACCTTTTCCTTTCTAGTCCCCGGGTGTAAAGACCCCACTAAATGGATGATGAGGATGGAAGGGAAGGGGTTAAAAGCCACCGATATCTTAGCAGTGGGTGACATACACATGTGTTTACTTAAAGCTGTGTAAGTTCTTCATCCTGTATCTGTTCACTTGTAAACAAGGTTTGCTATAAGTCATTACCATGAATATTTTACATAGCTCTACTCTTACATGTGCATAGCCAAATAGCCTTCTGTTTATGTACCGTATCTGACAACATAACAATCATACCTGCATTCCCAGCTAAAGAGATTTGCTGTTCTGTAAATTATTTGTTTGCGTTTTGTAGAAATCACATTTAAAAATGATAGAGGGGAAAGATCTTCAACCAACTTGTCATTGTTCTAGTGTAAATAATGTATACTCATGCCATGGAAATAGTTTAAGAGCCCATTACCCCCAGTGTTTATAATCAGAGATGCCCATAGTCATGAATTATGGAATTTACTGTCCAATCAGAGAAACAAAATGTTCATGTACTAGGTGATGCATTTTTCCCTATTTACTAAACTATTCTGGAGCTTTGCCTTTTGCAAAATTCATGAATTTAAATGGGATTCTAATCATTTCACCTACTCATGCTGTTTATTACCTGTGAAATTGTTTTTGTATAAGCACTTTGGAATTCTGAGCTTGATTTCTCCTGTTTGAGATGCCAACAAAAGAGCACAGAATATCAATTGGTAACGTCTTGTAGATGTAACATAGACACTGCATTTCAATGGTTGTTTTCTGGTATTTCATTTCTGATTTAGTTTTAAAGCTGAAGTTTAATCTGTTAACAGTTTGCCTTCACTGGTCAACCCTCCCCCTTCATCAACCTGCTAATGCATTTCTTAAATAAAATCCTTCTCTTTTCATTAAATACCTCTTTTTAGACCCAGTGATGTCATCACTCTGTCTCTGCGATTCCCCAGGCAATACAGGCAGGTCATAGCTAACAACACAGCACCCTTCCTCAGTATTCCTCTCAAGAACTCTCAGCCCTGAAGAAAGCAGTGAGCTGGCTCCTGAGAGAAGTTAAGCCAATATCAAATTGTCCTTATGCGCATTCTGGAGAAGTGTGCTTTCCTAGGCAGAATATATTTGCATGCAGACTACCTAAGTAATGCACACATGTAATGCTGAGCTTCCATGATTGAAAAAAAAATATGAAATCTATTGAATAAAAGGGGTTGCCTGGCAGTGGCGGCTGGTGCTCTCTTTTCTAAGGGGGGGCATCCCGTGGCACCCACCCACCCATCCACCCCTCCCCATGCGAATGTCGCTCTCCCCCCTGTACTCTGCACCCCAAGCCCACACTTTTTGAAGCCAACTTTTGAACCTCCAGCTCTATCATGTGCTTCAAAAAAAACACATTGAAATCCATGCGTCCGGCACCCTGCATGGATTAGGGGGGCAGCACCCCTGCGCCCCTAATGGAGCGGCCGCCACTGTTGCCTGGGGCAGTCCAACTAGAAAGAAGTTAGAAAGAGTTAGATGATGCTGGATGGCATTCATCCAGGAAATGAGATGGGCACTATCGGATGTGTTGTACCTTCTAATGCATACTGTGAGTAGATTTTAAACCAGATAGCATTTGCATGTCTCCTTTTCATTGTGAATCAAAGAAATTAGGGTTTCATTCTTCTTTTTAGGGTAGTGGGTGAAGCATCAAATAGTTTTTTTATTGCCTCTGTTCTAATCATACATCCAGAGCCCCTGGTTTACAGTTAAGGCACCATATTAATTCTGTAGAGCTATTTATTCCAAACTGCAATACTGTCTCAACTTTTCAGTGTTAAAGTGTCACTAAATCCAAAATCTTTGTAACGTTCAGACATTATCACATTAGTCTTATGAATGGTAATAACTATTCGGTTGATTCTGCCATTTGCTGCTGCCCACTGCTTCTCTGCGTCCCTGCTGCAGCGTAATATCCTATGGATCAGCCGTTGCCACCTCCACTGCTCATGCTCCAGCTCTGGCTGCAATGAACAGGCACACCGTTCACTTTTTTCATAAGTCATGTGACTGCTACAGCCAATCAGTGCTGTGATACTGGAAGATAGTTCAGACTTTCCAATATAACATAGCAGCTCCTTCCACAGACCTAGATGTTAGCAGCTCCTCCCCCAGATCTTTCCATAGGGATGGGAATATGCAAGGAAAGATTTGCAACACAGCAAAGGTAAGGTAAATAGAGGCATTTTTTTAAATCAGTCCCAGAAGCATCATCAATATTCTGTAAATATTTACAACACTTTACATATTCACTAAAATATATTTGTAGTGCTACTATCCCTGTATGAGCCACTGGTGAATGTTGGTTATCTCCCACCCTGTATAGCCAGGCACACAAATTTTACACACACTCTGGATTCAAGAAGCAGAGCTTGCAGCTTTGTTTGTTTTTTTCTTTATTAGGGGGATTTGAACTTGGATGGGGAAAGGTTAATATGGGATGTCCACTTGATCAGCAGGACTCTTCAGGGACTCAACCTGTATACATCCAGTATATACACACTCCTTTCTTCCACCTCCAGCACAAACTTGCTTGTAAAGCTATTACTCCCAGGACCAACTAGCACTTTGTGGATGGTCTGACAAGAGAGTATTCAGTCCATAGAAAATTACCTTTGCAGGCAGGGACCGTGGGCTCCTTGGACGTCGCAAAAATTAGGTCTTTGGTGCTAGCTGTCCTTCTCTGTGGCTACTGCTCCCAGTACCACCTCTACAGGCACTGCCAGCCTGCCTGGCTGCAGCTGCCCCTTTTTCTAGCCTTCCTGGCTACTTCTTCACAGTCCTCCCAGACTGACTCTGCATCCATCCCAGACTGCTTGCACCAGTCCCTTCAGGCATGCGTCTCAGTCCTCTGATTGTATCACTCACCAGCCCACATGGCTGTCTTCCTCTCTAGAGATTTTCCCAGCAGTGTTCTCCCACTGTCCACTACTTGCTCCCGTGCCTACTGGTCAGGATCCCGCGTGTGTCATGAAGAGGGGTCCATTCCGCACCCAAGCCCAGGCCTGAGTTCACCCCCCCAGACTAGGGAGCTACTCTCAAAGGCTCTGACAGCCTAACACTCTATCTCCATATTCAAAACAAACTCCACACTGCCCCAGCTGGGCTGACCCAGAATATTTGAAGGGGCCTGCTCCCTGCCAACCCTTCTGTAGGTGATTGATCAGGTCCCTCAGAATACTCCAAGCAGCTCCACCTTACTTCCCCTCCCATTCTTCTAAAAGGCTCCAGTACATTCTAGAAGTAGGGGGAAGTCTCAGTGATGCTGCCCGTGAGTCATTCAGCTCTCCCTGGATCACTGCCCAACCCAGGGAAAACACACAGGCTTGGCTGCCAGCCAAGCCGGAAAATTTACCTACACTAACACAAAAACTCTAGCACTCTAGTAACACTAGGGGGTGCTACATATTGTATGGTTGGTGAGAGTTTATCATGGGGACAATATATTCCTTGTATTTTTAGATCATTACCAACAATTGGGGTACAGTTTGAAATAAAAGGTGCTTAGGTAGGTTATCTAAAAAAGGCACAAATCTTTTATGGGAAAAGCATAGGTCGGCAATAACATTCCACAACTTTTATACCCTGCAGCTAACAAAATATTAATGTAGCAGGTATAATACTATTGTTATCAGGTATAATTAAGGAATATGCAATGCAAGCTTAGAATTGATATTGCTGCAAAGTTACTTTAAAACTTAGCATGACCTTTCAGTCCTCAAAAAAAATCTTTTGACCTATTTTATGCTAGGAACCAATCCAGCAATCAGACACCCCTCTGCGGAACTTCTAAGTTATATGAATATGTGAATAAATTCTGATTTTCTGCCCTTTGTTAAAAAACATACCAGTTCAGTGGCCTTCCAGTTGCTAACAATCACATTTAAAGTGGTTATGCTGCTCTAACACATGCATATGAAGCAGCCCTTTTTGTACGGGCTTCACTTCTTTTGTGAATAATCATATAATTTGATTAGTACACTTTAAAACTAGTAAGTGTTTTTGGAGATAACATTTCAAATGCTTTCCACAAAAAAGCTCAACTGCCAAATGTATCATTAAAGCCCAACTGAAATTTGAAAAATACATTGTGCATCAATTACCTTATTTCTAAAGCTGGCCATAGGTGACTCATTTTTTTTCAATCAGTAAGGAGACAGAATGAAAAAAAAACATGAATCCCTGCATCCACACAAGTGAGGTGGATGGAGGAATCCTTCTCACTGGGATATTCTGATAGTGGGTCTCTCCACTGTCTACAAAAATCAGCAGCTGCAGCCGATAGGAAAATTGTCCAACACTCCTGTTAAACAAGCACAGCCACACATGGATTGAAATTTGTCTGTTCCCTGCTGAATTGGCCAAATTTTGATCCATCTATGGCCAGCTTAAATCTTGATTCCAAAACCTCTTACTAAGCCATCCTGCAGTGTAATGGAGTCACAATTCCCTCTTTGAGCAAATCTAATTTCCTGCTCTGGGGGCCAGGCATTTTCTCTCACTTGTTATCTTCTCTGGCCTTGGTTTCCGCACCACCCCTGTAAGTTCTACTGCCTCTGGAGCCTATGAGAGAGGACCCAACCATTGGAAATGTTGCCTCTGCCAATAAGACGTGTGCACATCAAGCAACCAGTGAACATCTGAAGAAGGACCCCAGAAAGTAAAACAGAAGAAGAGAGAAGGATCATCATGTGACTATGGCTTCAATATAGTTAAATGAGAATATCAATTTTATGTTTTTTCATGTCAGTATATAGTAAGAGAGAGTGGAGATAATGAAAATTGTTTTCATATTCTTCTCATAAAACCCCACACGCTCTGTGTTTTCATGTTGCATGTGATTGAAGGACAATAGTATGGCATTTAAAGGGTTATATCAGCTGGGGAAGAAGTGTTATAACACCTCCTCACCACCTGCTAATTGTCATCTGAAAATCAATTGGAACAGGGATCGATCTTTGGAGGGCCCTTAAAGACAGTGTAGTAACCTAATTTTTAGCTGATGTCTCTTTCTTACTCTCTTCATTACTATTACTCTACTACCCTAGTTCCTAACCAACATAGTAAGCATTACTTTATTTAAAGCAAGAGAATTATCATAATTACACCTAGGTGGAATGCAGTGATAAATAATGCATCACTATAACCAAGAGATTACCACTGGTACTGTGAGTATCTGCATGGTTAATGAAAACAAGACTGACTGCTAAAACAAAGGGTTGATTATTACCTCCTTTTTGTATATCACAAATCATATCATGTCTTGAAGAAAAGGCCTCCTTTTTGGTGGATGATGGCCGAATTAAGCTACCTAGTTGCTTCTTTTATCTCATGAAAACTCAATTGTGTGAAGACCCCTGCAGTCGACTTCCCTTGTTTGCACATCAGCTGCAGTAACTATGGGGTTGTCCTATAATCCTTCTTAGGTTATTAATTTATTTTCAGGAGAGTAAAAAAGTAAGAACACAAAAAAAGTGCATATGACCACTCTACGTCCTAAGGTTGGCAGGAATAGAGAAAAGAACAATGGCAGGGAGATCTTCAAGAACTCTAAGCATCAGGCGGTGACCAGTTCTACCACATTCCACCTACAATTGAAATACACTTTTAGGTAGATTGATCTCCTAATTAAATAGTGGATCAGCTAAAGCTGGCCATATATAGATGGATCAAAATTCTGCTGGTTCAGCGTGGACTGGATGAATTTTGATCTATGTCCATTACTGCTCAACAGAAGTTGATCTAACATTTTACTTCAGTCAAACACAATTTTTGCTAATCAGCGGCTGCAGCCTATTGGTTGCAGCCACTGATCAATGTTTCTGACAGAATACAACAGCACAGCAGAAGGATTCCTTCATCCACCTTGATTAAAAGACACCTTTGGGAACGTGTTATATGTTCCCCCCCATTTTTAGGGTGGAACAAGTAACATGTTCCCACTGCTGAAGCAGCTCACTGTTCCCTCATCTCCCTGTGACAGCAGTATGGGAAAAAGTTTTCTGTATAAGCTGTCACTTTTTGAAAACAGCGCGGATGTGCAGGGTTCCGCCCACAGGGTCTTGTTGTTCATTCACAGAGCTCTGTGCATGAATGAACTACAAGCCCTGACATGCTTTGTGGCTGTCGGCTTGTAGTTCTCAATTAACTACTATGGCACTGTTGAGCTCTCTGGTAGTTCATTAAATCTTCCTTTCAGTGTGAAACTGCATGGCCATACAATGCACTGGCAGACAGCTCACACTGACAGTCTGCAGGATACCTGCATGGCACCATTGATCTGCTAATCGCTGGTGCAATGCTTTTCAGGCTCCTAAAAAAAATAGTAAATGCACATTTTTTTAACCTTTTTTTTTTAAAGTGAACATATTCTTTAATCTATGAGCAGTTTAACATGCACTTCTTTTTGTTCCTTTTTAACTAAAGCGTTTATAACTTCACAAAATGAAGTATTTGTACAGACTAGGTACTTTTTACTATAAATAATAAATAATAGCGTCCTTTTGATTTATGGAATATTATTACAAAGAACTATCTTTGTAAGAACCTCCATAATACATGCAGAAATGGGACCTTGGTGAACACTTCAATTTTAAGCCTGGCATGCTTTTTACAACTAACAATTTGCTGAGTACTCCAAAAACATAATGTAGAATAGCTAAAAACTTACAGTTCTGTTTTACTGGTGCTTTCACTCTCACAATGTTGTCAGTATTTTTCTATGATGGATTCTTAACAAAAATCAAAACCTTTTTCCTAAAATGCATTCAATGAAAAACTCTGTAGATTGCTTTATCATACTTGATATACTTACTATAAACATACTTTATTATTATGTGGCAAAAATGCAGCACTAAGATAGCCAATTATGAACATATATACAGTATAACAATGAATAGTAATACCACATATACAAATAAAGTGTAATGTGCAATAAGTGAATATGTGCAACGAATACAGAAGTAGAACCTCCTACAAGAAGGAATGACTGTGAATATAGGATAGCCACCATATGGTGGAACAGTCCATATATAGATAGAGAGAAATGTCAAAAGTATTCAAGAAAGCAATCCATGTCCACTTAAGGAGTCACCGTAATATGTGCATCCACCACCCAGAGGAGAGATTGAACACACTTACCAGAATGTATAGACTCAACTGAGTAAAACAAGCATAAAACTGTAAGCATCAGAATTGAAAGGATCTATGAAGGTTTTGACACCGCGACTCTCTACAAGTAAATCTATTGATAGATTATGGGCTCCAACTTTTAGAAAAAAACAAAGAACCTCCACATAGTGTAAAACTGTCTTAATAACAAATTAGAAAGCAGAAAACTTACAACAATACTGATGAAATGAGCATCCAAATCATGATCACATGGAAATTCAGAAAGTGCAATGACATGGAGCATGCTCGTAGACACTGGCGCATTTCATCCACAAAGACTTCAACTGGGGTATAATAGATACACTTTTATTATGACTTGATATACATACTTTATTATTACTTGTATTGGTGCTCATTTTCAAAGCTTTCATCACCAGGAGGTCAACATTGTTAGATTTTGGTGCAGAGAGCACCAATAGAAATAAATATGGCATGGATGGTATTTTTGTAGTTTAGATGTACCTGCAGAGTATTAGGTGCAATAGGAGTACATCAATTTCAATTAAGTGATTCTCCTTTTGCTAATTGATATCAGGAATACTATCAGATATACAGGATATTAATTATATATATATTTATATTTATGTTTTTGTCTGTTTTGCCCTTTTTATGGGCCATATAATGAAATACCACCCCCGCTCTTGCTTTTAAGGTGGGAGTGATTGGTCCACCTTGCAAGTCATATTGTCTTACTATGTATGTATAGTATGTATGTACATTTGTATTTATCCCATCATATCCCCTCCACCTTCCCCCAGCCTTTCATATTCCATTTTTTACATTTTGTACAATAAAAATACAATTGTATCTATAGAAGGAATGGAAAGGGGATATGGATAGATAGATAGATAGATAGATAGATAGATAGATAGATAGATAGATAGATAGATAGATAGATATGTGTGTGTGTGCTGCCTGAATTAAGAGTATGAATGAGTTGATAATGGCTTTTCATTGTCAATTCTGTTTACTTTTATAAATGTAGCTTACTTTCAAGCCTTCTAGCAATCCTGATGAAGCTATGAAGCGCATTAAACATATGGGCTATATAGCATCCATATGGGGATGTGTGATTTTAAAATGTAATAAGTAATTGTAATAAAGCTTTGTTATTTTTATTATTGGATGCAAAACTGTTTGTTCTTCATTCTTGGGTAGTCAATCAAAATTCCATTCCTGCATATTTTCTATGTGGCCTGTTCTATATCCTATAATGGAGGACTTCTCCAGAATTTAAGAACTTGTATATGGTTGTGTATATACCCCTGTTACATAGTTTGGCAGGTGTGTCCTCGCAGCTGTGAAGGAGAGGAGTGTGCATTTAAGCGATGTTGCCCTACTGTGTAGTCACCCCTGGTGAACAAGTCGGATATGACGAAATGCATCCAAGGGTAGTGACTACACAGCAACTTTGAGGGAACTGGATGTGTGACCGGAGCAGCATGATGCAAGTCGGTCTGGCGGCATGGTAACGCACCAGTAACCTAGTCATTATGCGATATGTTGGCTTTTAAAATGTACGAGCAATACCTTATTCAATAAATGTTTTATACTAAGTGGTATGGTGTTGCACTATAAGGAGTTTTTTTTATGTCCCCATACATGAGCGGAGACTCTACATAGACTAATATAGGAGTGGAGGAATTGCCTTGCCTGAATGATTGACATCTATATTGGACGGTCTATGCTGGTTTTTCATTGACGTTTGGTGAGCCTCAGTATTATTGGGTGATGGGAGACACTGGCGCACGATGGAGGAAGGCTTAAGGGTGTCTGTTACATCCACACATACACTGTCTGATCACGGATGTTTTCTGGACTATCTTTGAATGTTGGAATATATATTCACTATTTTATGAACTATTTTCATGAACTATTTCTCAAGGGTGTTATTTAAACACTTGCGCTGCTGTGAATCATTTTTGCATGTTGTGAATTCACTGTGTTTTATGTTTTATTATTATTAGGCAGCTGCTATTATCATTATTGATAGATTTTTTGTATTATTTGTTTGGTACAGTGCTATATATATATATATATATATATATATATATACTGTATATATACATTTTTATTGTTGGAATATGTTATAGTCTCTGTTACCAAGTATCACCTGCATAGACAGGCAGGAAAACAAAAGCAGTAGAGCAAAATTTCTGAAAGTTGCACTTGTTATAACTATATTTCAACAACCTAAGATGTAAAAACCTCCCATCTTCAAAACTTGATGTGGGACTCATTGGGGCTAAGATGACATGCAGCAGCACATGCCTCACACTGTTCTCAAAATGGGCATGGTTACATTGCACTGAATATTGGTAGAGGCTTAAAGGATGATGGTTAAATAGAGTCTAAACCAACATATCCTATACACTGTAAAAAGTATGCTGTCCTTGCACCCACCCAATATTTAATAATTATTGTGCTATGAATGAGATTGTAACTAACATAAACCTAAGCGGTAAGGACTATGAAATACAATAGTGCCCAGTAGGAGACAATGGAACAATAGTGCCCATGGAGAGGAAACAACTGCGCTGAGGGTGAGGAGGAAAATAGTGTACAGTGGGGGGTTGAGGGAGAACAATAGTGCCTAGTACAAAGCAGGGGGGACAATTGCACCCAGCTGGAATTGGGTGAGAACAATAGTGCCCAGCTGGGGAAGATACAAATTAGTGCTCAGTGCAGTGATGAGGAACAATGGTAACCAGTGGGGGGTAGGGATAGTGTCCCACACTGCTGCACTCTTTTCCCTCCTTCTGCCACTGGCCCTATATCGACTCTGTTGGGCAGAAGATCATTCAATCACACAGAGTCTGTTGAGAACTGGAATTGAATATGTTCTACAGGACACCAGGATTTTGTTAAATCCCTGGGACAGTCCCATAGAATGCATGAAGGTGAGGGGTAGTGTTGAGCGAACCCGGACTGTAACGTTCGGGTCCGTACCGAACTTTCGGGTGTCCGGGGCACGGACCCGGACATTTCAAAAATCGTTCGGGTTCGGTCCGGGGTTCTGCTATTTTACTCCACGTGTTGAGAAGCTGCAGGGCAGCCAATCAACAAGCGTTTCACTGGTTTGCCCTTAGAAGCCATCACAGCCATGCCTACTAATGGCATGGCTGTGATTGGCCAGTGCATCATGTGACCCAGCCTCTTTATAAGCTGGAGTCACAGTGCTGCAGTCACATGCTCCTTGGGTTAGTGTAGGGAAAGGTAGCTGACAGGGACAGATTTGAGACATTTTAAGACCTGATCCTGCATCCTGAGATAGATTACTTTACTACTGCTGTCTGTGCTGTTGCTCTGAGGACAGATAGCAGAAATTAGAGATTGTCGAATATTTCTCCGACCCAGTGTACTACGTGACCGGTTAGTGTCGGTACGGTAATCATCCGTACCGACACTACCGAAGATTCCCGTTTGGTCACTTTGCGAACAACTAACCGACGGGACGTCGAAGAGTTGTGCACCTCATTTTATCGTCTTGGGGCCTGGCTTGGGCTTGCTAAAAACTTTACAGGCCCAGGCACGGGGCCTGTGGGCTTTCAAGCCATGCCTGGGCTTGCAATGTCAGGCCCAAGCGAGTTGTGATGGGGAGTGGAAGTACGTAAGATACCCTGACAGGGTCCCTAAATTGTTTTAGGACCACAGGACATCTTGTATAAGTTAAGGTC
>BLSH010066462.1:2000481-2020409 GCA_018402905.1 Glandirana rugosa | reverse complement strand
ATACCCATTCAGATACCCCCCCCCCCCAATTCTTTGTGAATCTCAAAAACATCTGCAGACACTTCCTTTGGAAAGGTAAAAGCACTCGGACCAGTTGGGACAAACTTGTCCTCCCAAAGGCAAAAGGAGGTATTAGCCTACCAGACTTCTAGCGCTACCACTTAGCTACACATCTAGCGAGGATAGTAGATTGGAATGTCCACTACCACTGCAAAAAATGGGTTCAAATTGAGCAGATACTTTCCGAACCCAATTTATGCAGCATCCCGTGGCTTCCCAGAAAATATATAACCACAGAGCTCCTCTCCCACCCTCTCATAGATTCGACTTTACGAACCTTCTATGCAGCTTGTAAACGCCATGCTGTTTCTAGCATCCACTCACAAATACTGGGAAGACAAACTCCTGAAAGAGCTTGATGCAACAACCTGGGAGCGGGTCCACCTACTGATTCACAAATGTTCATTAAATGTGAACATACAGGAGAACGGCTATAAAATATTTACCAGGTGGTACAAAACACCTGAAGTGCTACACACCCTTATGCCATTGATCCCGACACGTGTTGGAGATGCGAAAAAGAGGTAGGCTCTCCCCTCCATATCTGGTGGTCTTACCCTGCCATTCAGCCATTCTGGCAAAAGGTCCACGCTTTAACAAGTGAAATTTCTTCTCTACCCTTGGAATTTTCCCCTTCTCAATACCTTCTGCACTTGTGTGACATACCGAGGAAAAAATATCATAAATCTATAGCAGTTCATATGATCAATGCTGCGCACCTCTGTATACCCAAACATTGGAAATCCACAGAATCTCCATCCTTGAAGGAATGGATAAAGTGCAGGGAGTTAAAGATGTCTCCTTAACCAACCTTTGCAACAGGGCTCTCGAAAATGGCGCTACAGCCATGAGAGTGTCACTAAGAAGTAAGAGCTCATCGTTTTCTTGTACTGTTTCCCCTTAGTTAAATGTAGTGATGCACAACCTGAGAAAAAAATGGTTGTATATTTAGAAGGTGTCTATACCAGAGCACTTTAGCCTTAAAAAAAGATCATAAAAAATAACAAGATTTAGCTCCCTTACACTTTAATGGGGTATGATGCTATGTTTGCTATTTGCAAAATTCCCAATGTTGACTGGTTTGCCCATCACTACAATTGACTACAATTAACTATAGGGCAGTAAAAGCAACTGACGGGACATCTGAAGATCCTCCACAGTTCTCAAAGGAGTCCAATGGGACAATGTAAAACATACCTTGCTGTATTTACCAGCATTTATTAAAGTAGCTAAGGTGTTTTACAAGTGCACGTATTCCTTAATAAAATATCTGTAATCAAAATCACCAGGTAAATATTTGTAAAACATACAAATATGTTTTTACAACACAAGATTTTACTGCCTGATTAAGCCAACATTTCTTAAATGCTTTATATGATCCTTATAATTAATTTTGGCCTTCTGAAAATCTTCAGCAAATGTTATTTCACATTCTAAGTTTATCACATGTGACATTTCAAGATTGATTTCTCAGTTCTTTGTGCAGGCATTTTGCTTGAGTACCTATACTTGTATGGTTGAAAAGCATCTGAATTTTCCCTTTCTAAAACAGCCACATGCATTACAATAACAATATAAAGGCTTTTGTGAAACTCTCTTTTATCAGGAATTAGCACATTCTTCCATTGCTTTGCTGAAAGAATAACATTGCACAGTGAGATTTATCCCATATGAAAATTGCAATTACACTGAAAATTACATTTCAAATGTCCTGTTCTTATACTTCCACCACAAAGGAACACAAACGGAATTTAATTAAAAACAATAGCAGGAGTAAAAATAGGTGTACTTTCTCTTAGTTTCTAAAAATCTACTACCTGAAAATGCTTTAAAATGTTGTTGTCGCTTATTACAAAGAATGTGGGTACAATTGTTTTGCTTACTTTATTTCTTCATTTTGTTGTTTTCTCTTTTATGTAATGTCCTTTGCAGTAAGCAGCCAGTTACCAAAGCAGGATGTTGACTATTACCATACTTCAGTGTTTCTCAACCTTTTTTTGCTTGTGGTCCCTTTCCAAACTTTTTTCACCTGTGGCCCACCTATTCAGGTCCTATTAGCAGTGAAAAAGATCACCAGTTACACAACTGGCTTGTAAATATGTCAATTTGTAATCATTTTAGTTATTTATGACAAATTATATACAAAGTGGACTCTTGACATATATACAGTATATGACTAATGTGGCCCATGGGCTTGGGGAACAGATACAAGTTACATTGCTGGTTCCAGTGCAGTAGGTGAGAAGCAAAGATTGTCTCCATTTGCTATATTTAGGGGTTTGTGCATTTGTGTTCACAAATAACTTACCTGACTGAAACCTGATTCTGGCATATATCATATGGAAAATGATGGGAACATTTATTTTTTTTCTTTCAAAATGTTGGATTCTGGGAGGGGGCATGGCTACTGCACTACAGTATGTCTGCAGGAGAACCTAGTGCTGGGAATCTCCAACCACGGAGGAGTCCCTCCATCCTATTGACATCACCAGCTGTGGTCTTCCCTGTTGCTCAGCCCAGTTAGCAGCAGTGGCCGGTCAATAAGTGGCACTTGGGCGCCGCCTCCCCGCCTCTGACAAGAAAAAAAAAATCAGCTTGACCCCTTTTTTCTCGGCTCCTTGCTGTCTGCTGACAGCAAGTAGTGAGCCATATGGTCAGTCATAAAAGACTATGTATGTGCGCTGAACAGGCGCACGGACATAGTCTGATTGGCTGCCCTGAGCCAGTGACTGACTGGCATTGGATGCTGTGGGCGGGACTGTGGCGGACATGCTGGCTGCGTGATTACTCACGCAGACTCAGCACTCCGCCTGGTTTCAGTCCCAACTCCCATGCCGCAGACCAAACACTCCAGCATGCTCTCCGCAAGCCAAGCTCTGTACATTGCTATTAGATGCGGTAAGTGCGGGACTTGTCCCGACTTCAGGGGGGGCTGTCAGTGCCACGAGCCCCTATCTGGGGCTCTGTATACTGCTATGTGATCACTCTCTATACCCTATCTGGTGACTGTATACCATATCTGGGGCTCTGTATACTGCTATATGGTGACTCTGTATACCCTATCTGGTGACTGTATACCCTATCTGGGGCTCTGTATACTGCTATATGGTGACTCTGTATACCCTATCTGGTGACTGTATATCCTATCTGAGGCTCTGTATACTGCTATATGGTGGCTCTGTATATCCTATCTGGTGACTGTATACTCTATCTGGGGCTCTGTATACTATGATATGGTGACTCTGTATATCCTATCTGGTGACTGTATACCTTATCTGGGGCTCTGTATACTGTGATATGGTGACTCTGTTTACTGCTATATGGTGACTCTGTATACCCTATATGATGCCTGTATACCCTATCTGGGGCTCTGTATACTGCTATATGGCGACTCTGTATACTGCTATCTGGGGCTCTGTATACTCCTATCTGGGCCTCTTTATACTGTGATATGGTAACTCTGTATACTGTTATATGGGGGCTCTGTATACTGCTATCTGGGGCTCTGTATACTGCGATATGGTGACTCTGTATATCGCTATCTGGGGCTCTGTATACTGCGATATGGTGACTCTGTATACTGCTATCTGGGGCTCTGTATACTGCAATATGGTGACTCTGTATACTGCTATATGGGGGCTCTGTATACTGCTATCTGGGGCTCTGCATACTCCTATCTGGGGCTCTGTATACTGTGATGTGGTGACTCTATGTACTGCTATATGGGGGCTCTGTATACTGCTATCTGGTGCTCTGTAAGTGTATACTGCTATCTGGGGACTCTGTATACCCCTATCTGGGGCTCTGTCTACTCCTACCTGGTGACTCTGTATACCCTTATCTGTGATGCTGTATACCCTATCTGGTGATGCTGGGCTCTATACTCCTGACACAAGGGGTGGAAACTATAAGGGGTGTGGCTTGTGCGAAGTGGGAGGGGTCAAAGGGGAAGGGCGGGGTCTGGTGCCCCCATCCTAAAATTTCACCAGCCGCCACTGCCAGGAAGATGACCTGCCAGAGGAAAGAGGCACCACAGCCAAAGAAGCTATTAAGCTTCTTTACCCCTCCAGCAGCTCCAACATAGCCTCACAGGGCCAGCACAATGCCAGCACCCTGCTGGGCTCTCAGACACACTCTCTGGATGTTTCCACCTTTGTATCCAGGAGCCCAGCCAAGCCCAAACCCCATATAGAGGGCAGACACCATGCTGCTGAGGTGAGCACAGAGCATAGCTCTTTAGATGACACCAGAGAGCTGGCTGATACTATTAACTCTTTCTCCACTAGCCTATTTCAGATACTACTGTCAAAGACATGCTTGTTTCTTTGTGTAGCTCTTTTTTCACAAGGATATAATGACATGCATGCACAGCTTTAAAATAGAAGCACAGAAGCTGGGAGGGAGGGTTGACCATTTAGAGAAGAAAATGGGTGAATTTACTTCTTCCTACAACACACTAGTCAATGCACAGTGTACGAGAAAGTACGTGATACAGCTTAAAGCAAAGGCAGTAGATCTGGAGGATAGGTCACACAGGAAATATGTGAAAATGTGGGGCATTCCTGAGACCATGGACGACAGGATACATAGACTACCAAAACCACAACATCTTACTGAAAATGTCCTTAGGGATGTTCATGCATGTGTATTTTTTTCCATATCAAAGAACAATTTCTGTTTACCGCAAATACACACAACTCTCTGAAAGATATACAACTATCCAACTATATGCTGATTTATCACAGTATACCATGCAGAAACGCAAATTCCTTCTGCCTACAACCAAAGCCCTTCGTAACCATAGTATTTTACAGTATATCACTGGGGTTACCAAATGAAGCTGACCATTACACATGACAAATCCACTACAGTGGTCATCTCACTCGAAGAAGTGCTGAAATTGCTGCAATCCATGTGGATGATCATCCCTCTTCCTCTCCAAAGCTGGATACCTATTCTGAGTGGCAAGTGGTGTCCTGCAAATATAAGCAGAAGAAAAATTCAACTTTAATGTGAATGATTTGAACCATCCTTTTAAGCCTGCCTCATTATGGAAGGAAGCCCAAGTCTTGGGCTGTGATCTGCTATGCGTTCAGGAGACTCATTTCCAAGCAACAGCTACCCCTCTTATCCAACATAAGTACTCCCCACGTGTGTTTCTTGTTTCTGAACCTACTAAACAAAAAGGAGTACTTATAGCAATTAAAGTGCGCATGGCTTTCACTCTCCACGATCTCATGCCCGATCTGGAGGCCAGATATCTTATTTTGATCTGTGAAATTAATAACAGATTCTTCACCATAGTAAATTTATATGAGCCAAATAAACATCGATTTTGTTTTTTGAGAAAGATATTCTGCAAAATGTTTACAGTAAAAAAAGGATCACTTGTATGCAGAGACTTCAGTATTACTGCTGACTGCCATTTAGATTCCTCCTCCAAACTAAAATGCGCTATGCCTATGCTGCAACCTCTCTTACATGATGAGGATATCTTTGATGTTTGTCAGCATGCAAATAAGCATGATTGCACTTTTCATCCCTACAAACATACATTCCTACTCCAGAACTGAGATGATTTTAGATGGTATAACAACCAGTATCTTCTTCCATCATCCACAATATTAAATAGTCGGACCACCCCCCTGTTTCAATATCACAGAGGTAGGACCATACACCCGGTCCTGCATATATATGGCAGGTCAACTCACAAGTACTACAGATGCCCACTCATGCCTCTTTTATTGCAAATCAATTGCAGGAATATTTTTCTCTTAATACTTTATCTGTATGCAACCCACCCACTGTATGGTGTGCCCATAAAGCATTAATTTCTGGTGTTATTTTACAGATCTTCTCCCGGGTAAAGATGCAGAAGACGCACAAGTTAGACGATTTAATAACCAATATTAGATATTAATAAATTTTCCCCCAATGTTACACTGGCTGCTATGCTTTTTGAGCTCCATACAGAGTTAAAACTTCTTATGACTGAACAATATAATAAACATTTCAAATACCTAAAGTTGGCGCATTACTCTTCTGGCAACAAAGCTGGCATGTTTTTGGCATAAAGGCTTAAAGCCCATAAATTGCAAAGCAAATTCACACACCTACTACACCCCCACAACAACCATAAGCTACATTATATTGCCAAAAGTATTGGGACACGACACCTGCCTTTACACGTACATGAACTTCCAGTCTTAGTCAGTAGGGTTCTATATTCAGTTGGCCCACCCTTTGCAGCTATAACAGCTTCAACTTTTCTGGGAAGGCTGTCCACAAGGCTTAAGAGTGTGTCTATGGGAATGTTTGACCATTCTTCCAGAAGTGCATTGTGAGGTCAGGCACTGATGTTGGATGAGAAGGTCTGGTTTGCAGTCTCCGGCTTACCTAGTAACAAAGTGAATTTTTAAATATTAGTAATTTTTTACAGTATGCATATAGAAATAATTAAGGTAATGTGTATTCTGTAGCATTAACACACAATTCCAGAGTGGTGTGATTTTCCAGAAGGCAGACTTGTCTGATGTTTACATTTGAAGACTGTTTGACTTCCTGCCTGCCAAGTTTTATTAAAACACTATAGTCAGTTGCAAGCTTTGTACAATAGCATGGAAATGACTTTAATGCTGGCAAATTACCATTATTGCTATGATTATGCTCTCTTGAGGAGTGAAATGCGTGAGAATTATTTGGCACCAGGTGGCATGTCAGTGCATCTCTATGCAATAATAAACTGAGAAATATTTTTTTAAGATGAGCCCCCATCCCTTTTTTTCTTTGGAAAAGTTCATAACCATAGGGAGCCTACACCTAATGCTGGGAGGTTGGAGGTCAGGAGTGTAGCCTGTGGCAGAGCATTATTTTGCAAGTAAATCTGGGCAAGCTAACATGCCAAATCTGCTAGTTATTCTTTTTGAGTATGCTAACCTTTATTCTCCAATCAGATTTAAAACACAAATCATGGCATTTATTTGGAAAAGATAATTTCATCTTTTAGATTGGAAGGCACAAACTCACCAACAAAAAAAAGCTTTTGTTTTCAATCTTTTGGCAAAACCATCTTCTTCTGATAAAAGATCTAACGGTCTAAAGTCAGGGTTACAGCTTTCTTTTTATAAATATAAGGAATACAAGACACTCAAAAACAAGAAGAAATACAGAATTTTAAAATGTGAAGGTTTGGGCAAGGAAGTTGTATTGTGTTAGAAATGAACACTGTGACATCCTAAACTGTATATGCAACTTTAAATTCTCCCTTCTTAGTGTTGCATTTTCATTGCCCACACACGTTGAATCCGTCTTCTACTCCGCATTGTCTGAAATTAAAGTTGTCAGACTCAAAGAAGTCAGTGGGGATTTTCTCTCTCTTCAGCATCCTGTAGAGTGGCTCAGGGGCTGATAGCATACCAGTTAGAAGGAAGAACTGCATTTTTCATACTGCATATCTAGTGGAGGATATAACAATTAAATAAACTTACTTTTTTTTACCAAGAGCTTCACACCTACTTTTTGTAATTCTTTTCTAATTTAATCTTTTTTAGTCATTTCTAAAATAGCCTTTTTACCAGTAGGGTGGTTGAGAAAAGACAAGATGTGGAAAATGGCAAAAACAACTAAACTGGAAGGGGGGGTGAGAATTGTGCATGTATCTTCTATTCCACTGAGGGGATACCACATGAGTTTATAATTCCAGGTAGCATGCTTTGTGAAGAGATGTCCAAGTGTAAGTGTATATGATAACAGAGGTTAAACAATAGAAGAAACCCAGAAACTTAGGTGAACAATAGCACAAAATCAACCCAACCGACTTGCAATCTTCCTATGTTGACATTAAAGTAAACCTGTGAGCACAGAAACATCAGAGCAGCCACTGATGGCTTGATTTTGAAATGTGCAGTCTCCAGGACTGTCATCCTGATCTTCACTTACCTAAAGAGACAGACATTTTGGATCTCAGCTACCCAATTGTTCTGTGACTCTCTGACTAGTATAGAAAAGACTGAAATGATACTTAAGAAAAGGAGCATTCCTACCATGAGGCGGGCTGCCTCAGGCAGTACTTATGGAAGAGGCGGCACTGAGTCAGCCAGCAGCCAGTGTTTAAAGAAAAGTTTGCAAGAGCACATTAATGCAGTCTTAACTACATGGCCTCAGTACCCTGAGAAAAGTATGCCTTTTATGCCATGTCATAGGGCCATGGGGATGCTATTAGCAGGCAGTCTATTGTTGTTTAGAAACCCTATGCACCTTAAAATAATGCTGTGTGGTATTGACCCTGTGTGACAAAAAAAAACCTTTAATGCAATGAGTACCAAGCTTTACATTTTCATAGTCCAAAGAAAATAGTGGATGATACAATCCTTGTAGATATCTACACCCTAAGTAGAGTGAACTATGTGTAAGGTCCCTGCACTAAACAATAGTGTCCTTAGCTTAGATGTAGTGTAGTAGATAGTCATCATGAGCTTGGATTGTTATAGTTCTGCTTTCACTATCGCATAAACTAATTTTATTGTATGTTGTTGCCTGGGTAGGGGGTAATACAATAAATCTGAATTATAAATATTTATGTTTATTGCCAGTGGTGCATGCGCGGAATGACATAAATACTTGGGATAAGCTTGGGATGTTCTTTTCCCCCAAATCCAGCACCTGGAAAGCATGAGCTTCTGGAGTTTTTCCCCCAAGGACAACTGCCTGTTGTGCTAAAGAAGGACCCAAGCCTGAAGTTTTGTTCTGCCCTCCAGGAAGGTATATCCATTGTAGGAGGTGCAGAAAGGGGTATTAGAGGACCAGGGGTAAAACGTTGCTTGCTGAAAAGTGTCTGGGAGAGTTCAGTACAAGCTTTGAGCATTGTATGGAGTACTGATGGCTTATCAGAAGGGGTACATGTGCTGCCATAATGTTGCTCTGAAAAGTACAGAGTGCCATTTTAGTGTAAAGGTCCTTTTTTCTGTATTGACTGATTGTAGAGATTCTAAGTCTGCTTTTTGGGTACCCTGTGTCCTACCCCTCCTAACTTATTAACCAGTTGCCCCCCACCCACCAGCAAATGACGGAGTAGCGGTGTGACTCTTGTTCTGTGTGGACGTCATACGACAACACACCCGAACGGCCATGATCGCACGCAGCACGCCGATCATGGCCGCGCCGTGTTGCTAGGACACGGCGTGACCCCGATCTCTGTGAAGAGCCGATGACACAGTTCTTTAACCATGTGATCGGCTGTGTCCAGCTGGTTACATGTAAATGCGGAAGTGTCATGAATCAGCTCTCCTCGCCTCACACTGACAGAGTGTGTGGTGAGGAGAGCCGATCAGCGGCATCTCCTCGAGGGGGAAACTAGGGAAGGTAATCAGGGCACTGATCATGAGTGCCCTGATTATAGGAAAGCCCCAGCAGTGCCAATAGTGCCATCAATCAGTGCCATCAATTAGTGCCCATAAGTGATGCCAGTAAGTGCAGTCTTTCAGTGCCCATCAGTGCCGTCCATCAGTGCTGCCCATCAGTGCTGCCTATCCGTGCCCACCAGTGCTGCCCATCAGTGCCCACAACTGCCACCTATCAGTGCCCACCAGTGCCACCTATCAGTGCCCACCAGTGCCACCCATCAGTACCACCTATCAGTGTTCATAAGTGCCGCATATCAATGCCAGCTATCAGTGCCCATTGTGACATATTAGTGCCTCCTTATCAGTGCCATCTAATCAGTGCCCATAAGTGCCGCCTCATCAGTGCTCATAAGTGCCGCCTCATCAGTGCCCATCAGTGCAGCTTATCAGTGCCCATCAGTGCGGCCTCATCAGTGCACATCAGTGAAGGAGAAAAATTACTTATTTAAAAAAATTTACTGCCAGAAACTAAGAAAACATTTTTTTTTTCAAATTTTCAATCTTTTCAGTATTTTTTTAGTAAAAAATAAAAAACAGCAGTGATTAAATACCAACAAAAAAAGGCGCTATTTATGTGAAGAAAATTATTAAAAATGAATTTGGGTACAGTGTTGCATGACTGCGCAATTGTCATTCAAAGTGCGACATCGCTGAAAGCTGAAAAATGGCCTGGGCAGGAAGGGGATGAAAGTGTTCTGTATTGAAGTGGTTAAAGTGGGTGCCATTCAATCTCTTCCACCCAACAAAGAGTCATGGATTCCAGAATGAGGGGAAATGCTAGCCCACAGAGTCGACTGGGGGTCCTTCATCTCTGTTTAGGGGTTTGGAGGTGCTACATATGCTTACAGGTAGTAACTGTTGCTTCATTAATATTATAAAATGATGCGTATAAAGCAATGATAGGAAATGTTTTATTTTTTCTGCACAGTAAATGTTAATTTTTATATATACCTCAAACTGATGACAGCAGTAAAACGGTAGTGTAATCCTATGTTCAGACTTGCTCACTGAACTGAGCTGAAACCATCAAATCATATCATAATCAAACATAAAGCATACGGGTAGCAATCTGTGAGTGTGGGCTACTTAATCCTCTTTAATGCTTCACTGTGATGGAAAATCTGTTAACTAAGGACTAAGAAAGATGTTTTTTTTTCCTTTTCTGTGCTTTCTTGTAGAATAGACCCTGCAGATCTAATGTTACATTTGCTCATGTAATCTCATCTTTGAATCACTTTAAGATATCCATCATTTTGTCATTCCCTATTCTAGCAAAATTAATTTTTGTATTTAGAAGATGACATATATCTAACCCTTTGATCCTTATGGGATGTTATTACAAACAAGAGTAAAGTATGACCGATAGAAATGCGTATGCACAGTTGTAGTTATTTGAGTGATCCTGACAACCTCTTTAGAAGAAATATCAATGTACTGTATATACATATCTGATAGGATCACAGCATTCCAAAATTTCTTGCTGGAAATTAAAATATAATTTTCACAAGAATCTTTAGACTGTTGTGATCCTATTAGATACAGTATGTGTACATTTGACATATTAGAGCCTTCCTGTCTCCTGCATGCGGTACACGAGATGTGAACCTCACCTCCTTGTTAATATATATATATACATATAAAGCCAATAGCTCCTTGTGCAATCAGAAATTTGCAGAGTCCTGACCTCAACTTTGTGGCTTAGAGGAAAGGCACTAATTTACTTGCCAACATCAGAGTAAAAGGTCATCTCTAAGATATGATCCTAATGCTATTCATTCTATTTCAAGCATGTCATGTTATAAAACCCTCATTTCTCTCAGAGGGATTCTTGGAGAAAATTTTGTTTTCCATACAACAGGCAACAGTTTTACATTTGCTCTTTGTCCCAATCTCCCTTTCTTAACTGCTCTTATATGTGTGTAAGTCTGACCCTTTGCTTTATCCCTGTATTTTTCATGTACACCCAGTGCTGCCACAGAAGTGGGCAACAATAGCGATTTCATTTTATTCCTTTTACTTGAGAGAGTGAACTGAACTATAACAACTGTCTTGTACAGCAGCAAACTCACAAAAAGTGAGTGCCCTTTCTCTGACAGATGTCATTTTATTTATGGCATCCTTCATCTAAATCCATCATAAATCGGCTCTAATATGTTCAAAATTCTGCAGCCAGAATCCTTACTAGGTCTGGTACAAATGACCATATTACCCCTATCCTGGAGTCCTTGAACTGGCTACCCATCAGGTTTCACATAGACTTTAAGATCCTCCTGCTCACCTACAAGGCTCTTCATAGCTTGGCACCCCATTGTCTCTCTGAACATTTTTCAACTTACAGCCCCCCTCATAACCTCCGCTCCTCAAATTCTGGTCTGCTGTGTGTCCCCCCTACTCACCTACACTCAATGGGGGGCAGAGCCTTCTCCTGCTATGCTCCAAAGCTATGGAATTCACTTCCTAAGAATGTCAGAGAGTCCTCTTGTCTAAACTCATTCAAATCAAAACTTTTTTCTGTAGACAAACTTTCACTTAATTGTCCCTTTATCCCTTATGTTGTGTTATCCTGTGTATTCCTTGTGTATTATCCTGTGTATTTCCTGTTATCCTGTGTATTTCTTGTGTTTTATCCTGTGTATTTCCTGTTACCCTGTGTATTTCCTGTTATCCTGTGTATTTCTTGTGTTTTCCTTGTAAAGAGCTTTGAGAAGCCACCTTTAAAGGCGCTATATAAACTAAAGTTTATGATTATTATTATTGTCTACACAGCTCAAGCACAAGCTGGGGTTTGCATGGAGTAGCCTTAAGTAAAAACTCCTTTGAAACAAAGCTAAACAAAGGTATATTTTATGATGCTTACACCTCAGAAATTGGAATACTGGATGAACAAATCTGCCTGGCTTCAATTCATGAACAGCTTTGTGAATTTACTTTAAGTTATCAGTCATTACAGTCACAGTGATCACATTTTCTGAAGCTCATTTTGGATTCTGATCGTTACTAGAGGATGAAAACTGTCTATAACAGCTCACTAACTGTGCTGGGAGCACAAGGGGAACATGGTCTCAGCCATAAACCTTGGCTATCCATGGACTTATATGTAGAGCATGTGGGCAATAAAGTCCTCCCTCATTGCAGCCACACATATAAATTAAAGTCGTTGTCAACCTGTGACAACCACTTTAACCTACAGGCAAGCCTAGAATAAGGCTTACCTGTAGGTACCTTGCATATCTCCTAAACATGCATGGTTCAGGAGATATGCAGTGTTCTGCATGTGCCAACGTCATTTCGACACATGCGCAGTTAAGAAACGGCCTCCGCACCGTCTCTCCACTGACACTGTGCCGTCACTGGTGGCTCCCGCACGCATGCGCGGGAGTGACATCATGCGACTCCAGCCAGTCACAGAGCCGGAGTCATTGCCCCGGAAGGAAGAGGGGCTGAAGATGGACGCCGGCAGCACAGGGGACAGCGCTGGACTCGTTTGCAGGTAAGCGGCACATGATGGGTTACTATGCAATGCATAGTAGCCCATTATGTTTCTAATTTACAGGTGTATGTAGAGGAAGTAAACCCCATCTGGGTTTACTTCCTCTTTAAGTGGGCAGCACGTTAAGCAAGGTATTATCAAACAAAGAGCATAGGAAGCCAGGAATTGCCATTAGTTGCATGTAATGTCATAATAAAAAACAATAAATAAATAAAAATAAAAAGTTGTATCCTTTCCTACCCAGAATTTTCAGCTCTCCCAAAAAGCTCCAGCATACACTGACAATATGGCTGTTGTGAGCACAACCTTTTATAGTGAGGGGACTGGCTTACTTATTCATTCAAATTATTGGCTCTTGTGACTCAGTTGACTAGGGACAAAGGCTCTGTACTGCATTATAAAGTGTTCCTTATTTTTGGTGGCGAATCTGCAAAGCATTTGGCCAAACGTTCATGATTTGCAAACTTTGTGAATGCTGGGGATTTGTCCTGAACCTGAACTTTATCCGTAATTGTCATATCTAACATTAAGGGGTGAATATAAATGACAAGTACTGAACAGAAGTGGGGAGTACAAGAAAGGAAAAAGGCATTCAGGAATGACACCGCGAAGGCTGATAGCAGACATCTGATAGCAGAAAGCATCATTCAGGCTGCTGAATTATTTGCTTAGCCACATAAACCAGGATCTAGCCATAGTGCCTTCTGAATAAAGATGAAAACACCTCAGATAGATAGATAGATAGATAGATAGATAGATAGATAGATAGATAGATAGATAGATAGATAGATAGATAGATAGATAGTCTGTATTTTTAATGACAAATTTACAACATTTCGAGGTAACTCCTCTCAATTTGTATTGCTCACATAACACCAGGTTGAGAAAGCAATGCAACTTTTTAAAATTCTTTTACAGAATCATACTTTGTCCATATTCATATATGTATACATATTGTTACTAATTTACTAACTTTTACTATTCATATTTTTTACTACTGTTTGCAACATTAGAAGCATCACCAGCATACCTTAATTAATAGAACAATACATAAATACATAAAGAAAGCAGTGGCCAAATTTTATCAGAAAATACATGCATGATAATAATTTGGTCCACATCAGTTACATTGATACTAAATTGAATCTGTGAAACATAGATATGTAAAGACATAAACACAATTTTAAAAAGAAACTTTTTGGGTATATTCCTTCCACAAATTTGAGGATTTGAACCATATTTCTCAGTGACAAACTAAAACAATTGGTAGAGACAGAAAATCTATTTAAATGTCTCCCAAAGTATTGTTATACCAGATGTCTGACTTGGGACTATAATATTTCCTTTTAAATTAATTTTATATTTCCTACCAACACTACAATACTTTGGCTAAGGGCAAAACTCAGTCTCTACAACACAAAGGATGAAGCGATCAGTGCATGGAGGGTCCTAAATCCGTGAAGTTATGACAGAATGGATATCTGTAGTTGGAAAAGGGCTTGCCCACTAGTATTTTTTGCAGGAAGGATCAGGTTTTTGTATTCTGAAGATTATTGGAATTCTTTCCAGTAAAACCACATGCTTTAAAAGGAGTGAGACTTATTTTGAAAATCAGAGGTGAAATCCTCCATCAACAATATTTTGTTGACCATACAAGTGCACAAAGTGATCAGAGATAGGTCAGTTTTGTTTAAAAACAATGGGATGCATGATCTGGCAGCATTAATGAGATGTATTAAGACAGAGCATCTGTAACAATTTTTTTGTGATATACAGTAGATCTGACATTTACCCAAAAGTCTCTTATTTTAAGATGCTGCCAAAATATGTGTAGTACAGACATATTATCCTTGTGACATATTCAGCAATATTTGAGGATTTTAGGCAAGATACTGTGTAAGGTAGTGTGAGTGGTCTGTAGTATCATCTTGAGACAAGTTCATATCCTGCCTGCTAGATTTGTTTCTCAAGTACAGATTTCATTTTTTTGTTTTGTTCCGTTGTGAGAGTAGTTCTCAATTCTGTTTCCAACTTCTGGAAAAAAGTGGTAATATAATCCTCAGATGGGGTGGTTAATTTTTTATATGTTTATAGGAACCCTGTGCTACTATGTATAGTTCTGAAGATAGATAGGTATACGGGTCTGCGGCTATAAACCTGGTGCATGTTCAAGGCTAAACAAGATTGATTATAAAGATGGTAGAACGCTTCCCTTTAAATCATAAAATTCCTTTGTGCAACAAAATATTAATATGATACAAAACCATGATACAAATAATGAGTATAAAACACTAATAACAACCACTGTGATGGTACAACAAACGGTATGTAAATATATCTTTCCAATAAATCCATAAAGTGATAAAGTGCTAGTGCATAGAGATCAGATACATCCGCTGGTACCCGTGTAAACATATATATAATTTGTGGTGAGAATAAAAGTCCAAAGTATGAATCCGTGAATACTGTGCAGGTAAACAACACCTCCTTTTTCCCTCCACCTTCACATTTATGCGCTCACCTCCATAGAAGACCAAGCCTGGTCACCATGCACCTTCCTCTTTAAGGGGCACAAACAATCCCTTGATGAGCAGATACAGACTTCTCCAATGTAGAAGGTCTTAGGTGGTCCGCAGTGGCAGCATTCATAAAGCATTAAAGGAAAACTGACATAGTGCTGAATCATTTAAAATGCCATTTATTTAAAAAACAGCAGCTAACAAACCTATGTTCCTGTGCACAGTTGCCTGATGCACTCAGTTGACACACATCACACTTGTATGGGTGTGCAGCCCCTTTTAGGATCACTCATGTAGTCACAGCAGCAGCCAGCTGGCAGTACACAAAATCTTCCTGCTTGGGCGTGCTGACGTCACTAGGTCCTGCCTCCGACATACGTTTCGTCACCTATCCACGTGACTTTATCAAGGAGAATAGGTCTCAGTGACTTTGTAGGGTTTATATAGCAGATAACAATTAAATTAGGCACCATTTTGTTGTAGCCCGCCGCATGTCTCCATAGGAAACAATGGGGTGCCATTTTCCTGTAGTCTCTCTCTGCTGCCAGCCAAACATCTCCCTATATTTGGTATCAGCAGCAAAGGGAGACAAACGGTGACTATTTTGCTGAAGACCATAAGGCTACTGGTGGAATATATTGCAGAAAGCCACCTTTAGAAAACAGTACAGATAACGTATATATATATATATATATATATATATACCTGCTAAGGAATATATTAAGGAATTGAGGAGAGAAGCCAGTAATAAGTAAGGGTGGATACTCTATAGAGGGAAGAAAGCTGCCTTTTGTTTGTAGAGGGTGTCTGAGTGTCATTCCAGGTTTGCACACCCTAATTACAAAATGAATAATCCCAGCATAAGATGGGCAAATATGATGTACATACGGTACATAAAATAATATCCGCATTAACATACAAATGTATATACGTACATATATGTATATATGTACCTATATACCCTATATATGTATAGGAAACTACGAGTAATCCAACTATACCCCATCTAGTGTGCAACAATGCAATACCATTGCCTAGCTATTGTGTAACCCCATCTAGTGTTCAGTGATGATATTGCCATTGCTCATTATAAGCCTAACTATAATACTGACCTGGATGTTATAGAGAATAACAGAGGAATGGTATTTAAGAAAATACAATACCAGAGTAGTGGAGATATGAGTCTGACACCCTGTGTAATTTCATTAATTATCTATATATCTGGGAGTCACAAATATAACAAATTTGCAGATCCTGTATTGTATCATTTCTTGTCTATTTGTCTGGAGTTTATTTGTCACCGACTTTAACCGATATCTAAACCCATATTGTGGATATTAGCTCCAGGGGTACTGTAATACCTCACTTTAATGATATAAAGCAATTGAGGTTGAATTTGACATTAAGTCTCCTGGGCGTTAAAGATTTCATTTCATAGATCCACCACGATTCGCGTTGGCTCAGAATCTTCACTTTGTCTGAGCCCCTCCATTGCTAATGGTATTTTTCTATCCCCCAGAAGTCCAATGGGGCTTCTATTGTGGAAATCCCTGAAATGTCTTGATAAATGGTGATTCTTGAAGCCTATAGATATATTGTGTATATGTTCACTGATACGTACTGCTAGTTTCCGTTTGTCCTGCCAATGTATTGTAATTTTTTTTTGTGATATACAGTAGATCTGACATTTACCCAAAGAGAGTGAGTTCCTGATGGAATCCATTGCATCGCACAGGAATTCAAAAATATTTGAAAGGGTATCTAAGTAGCTCTGCAGGTAGTAAGGAGGAAAGAAAATGTGTGGATTGCATAGCTCTCCATGAGCCTAAAAGGTAGGAGCTATTGTAGTCTGCTTACTCACTTTATGTACTGGAGTAATGAAATGCTTGGCCCTGTAACTAGTGGAAAATTCCCTCCAAGAAAAAGGATCCCTTCTCTCAAATGGGATGAAAGTTTTAATGTTTATTTCAGGTGTCAGTACCAGAATGCAGGCTGTCCCTTTAAGACTAAGCAAAACTCACCCCTGAGGCAGCTCTTACCTGGGAAACAAAGGTGATTGGCCAGTTTATTACTGCTCACATGTAACCCCCCTTTTTTAACAGATAGCAGATACCTACCTTGTGTTCTCTTTCTGACCCAGCTTGTATCTGCTGGTGTATTACCATGTATGATCTGGCTTGTTCTGACCCTGAATTCTCATTGCTGCTGATACCATCCAGACTTTGATTTACATTGGTGTAACCCGGCTTCAACTACACTTCTGCCCGACCATCCTGTGTTATCAGACTCACTGATAAACTTAACTTGTTCTGATCTGCTCTTGCTATGCACCAGTCATATTGCTGTTATTATTATTATTATTATTATTATACAGCATTTATATTGCGCAAACAGTTTACACAGCGCTTTACAATATGAGGGCAGACAGTACAGTTACAATACAATACAGGAGGAATCGGAGGGCTCTGCTCATTAAAGCTTACAGTCTAGAAGGGAGGGTCAAGTGAAACAAAAGGTAATAACTGTGGGGGATGAACTGATGAAGAAAATGAAAATACATTTGTTAGGTGTGGGTAGAATAAGCTTCTCTGAAGAGGAGGGTTTTCATGGATCATCTAAAAGCTAGCAGAGTAGGAGATACTCGGACAGTTTGGGGTAAGGAGTTCCATAGGATTGGAGAGGCTCTGGAAAAGTCCTGGAGGCGAGCAAAGGAGGAGGTGACAAGGGAGCTAGAGAGCAGGAGGTCTTGAGAGGAACGAAGAGAACAATTAGGTTGGTATTTCGAGACTAGGCTGGTGATGTAGCTGGGGGCAAAGTTGTGGATGGCTTTGTAGATTGTTGTGAGTATTTTGAATTTAATTGGTTGGGTGAATGGGAGCCAGTGGAGGGATTGACAGAGAGCTGTAGCAGACACAGAGCGATTGGTAAGGGGGATGAGTCTGGCAGCAGCATTCATGATGGACTGAAGGGGGGATAGCCTGTGTAGAGGTAAGCCATTGAGAAGGGAGTTGCAGTTGTCGAGGCGAGAGATGACCAGAGAGTGAATTAAGAGCTTTGTTGTGTCATTGGTTAGAAAGGGGCATATTTTTGAGATGTTGCGGAGGTTGAGGCGGCAGGATTTGGACAGTGATTGGATGTGGGGCTTAAAGGAGAGTTCAGAGTCCAGGACTACACCTAGGACCTTGGCATGTGGGGATGGGCTGATAGTTGTGCCATCGATTATGACAGAGAGTTTGGGGGAAGGGGCACGTGGTGGAGGAAAGTTCGGTTTTGGATAGATTAATTTTGAGGAAGTGGTATGACATCCAGATCGCTATATCTTTTAGTAAATTAGTGATACGTGAAGTGACTGAGGGAGTGAGGTAGAGAGATAGATTTGGGTGTCATCAGCATATAGATGGTATTGGAAGCCATAGGAGGCTACCAGCTGACCCAGGGAGGAGGATCAGCTGACTCAGGGAGGAGGTCTAGATTGAAAATAGGAGTGGCCCAAGAACAGAACCTTGGGGGACCCCAATGGAGAAAGGAAGAGCAGAGGAGGAAGTAGAGTTGTAAGTAACGCTAAAGGTATGATTAGATAAGTAGGAAGAGAACCAATGAAGAGTACAGTCACGGAGACCAATGGCATGGAGCTTTTGGAGGAGGAAGGGGTGGTCAACCATATCAAAGGCAGCAGAAAGGTCCAAGAGTAGGAGTACAGAATAGTGTCCATTGCTTTTGGCTGTTAGTAGATCATTTGTTAGTTTTAGAAGAGCAGTTTCTGTGGAGTGTTGAGGACGAAATCCAGACTGAAGGGGATCAAGAAGGCTATTCTCGGCAAGGTGGTCTGCTTACATCTGTAGCGGTGCATTACAAGTTCTAGAAAGGCTGCTTTGACTACAGATTTGCTCATGGTGTGTTATTCATTATTGATATACTTGCATATTCAGCACTTCTGAACTGTTGCATTATTACCTATACTCCTGGCCTAACACTAGGAAGGTCAACCTGTCCATGTTTGAAAGATACATTATGGCTAATGTGATAAGTAGTGTTGAGCGAACCCGGACTGTAACGTTCGGGTCCGTACCGAACTTTCGGGTGTCCGTGGCACGGACCCGGACATTTCAAAAATCGTTCGGGTTCGGTGGTGCCTGTGGGCTTTCAAGCCATGCCTGGGCTTGCAATGTCAGGCCCAAGCGAGTTGTGATGAATAGTGTAATCGGTATTACATAGAAAGTTTGTACCTGTCCAACTGGAAGGATCACAATCCGGTCCTCATATCCATTATTACGTTGTCAAGTCTTCACGACTTATACGTTCATATAGTTATTACTTATTGTGTGGTACTCGTTTAGACATCAGTTTCGTCGGAAAGATCTTGAACATTACGTGGCGATGTCTACATTCGTCTGGTGGAACGGCTCTTATCGGAAGAACTAGGGGAAGTCAGACCTAAAGCAGGAGTTGTGAGGTGTC
>BLSH010066462.1:1968652-1989928 GCA_018402905.1 Glandirana rugosa | reverse complement strand
GATCAATTTTCAGTGATTGGCACCATAGCTTGCAGACTCTATAACTTTCACAAAGACCAAATAATATACACTATTTTTTTTTTTTTTTACCAAAGATAGGTAGCAGTATAAATTTTGGCCAAAATTTATGAAGAAAAATTACTAATTTGCAAAATTTTATAACAGAAACGAAGAAAAATTCATTTTTTTACAAAATTTTCGGTCTTTTTTTAATTATAGCGCAAAAAATAAAAAACCCAGAGATGATTAAATACCACCAAAAGAAAGCTCTATTTGTGTGAAAAAAAGGACGCAAATTTTATATGGGTACAGTGTTGCATGACTGAGTAATTGTCATTCAAAGTGTGAGAGCGCTGAAAGCTGAAAATTGGTCTGGTTGTTAAGGGGGTTTAAGTGCCCAGTTGTCAAGTGGTTAAAGAAGAAAAAAAAATTAAAGACTGTTTTGCAGATTTTCAGACAGAACTGTAATGTATTATATGCTGGCCATCGTTAGTGGAGTCAAATTGACATTTATTTTCAACCACAGTGATAGGAAAATCTGAAGGAGCAGAATAGAATAGTGTATGTGTATGTGGTTTTCGTTCAGAAATTACATTCATTTTAAAACTAAATGTTAAAAGCAAGTGAAATTTTCAAACGACATTCTTTCATTCAGCGAATGTACAAAGATTTTTCGTATGAATATTCACGTCTGAAAATCGATACATGCATGGCCAGCATAAGGCTCAGTTCACACCTATGCAATTTGCTTTTGATCCATTTCTGCAGTGCTTTTTTGCAGTGCGTTTTGCATTTTTGCAGTGCGTTTTGCATCTTTGCACACGCAATTTTGCTGCAATTTGTGTTTTGCATTTTTTATGCCTTTTTTTGGCCAATTTGTTGTTTTGCAGGTTAAAAATGCTAATTGTTGCAAAAAGCACTACATGCTTTTCTGCGGCTTCTCCAATGAAGTCTATTGAACAAAAAAAAGCACCATTTTGCATTTGAAAAAAGTTATTGGCCCTTTCCAAATATGCAGCGGCTGAAAAAAGCATAGATGTGAACGTGTCCTATAGGAAACCGTGTTACATTAACTGTAGTGCGTTTTTGCAAAAATGCATAGTTGTGAACCAGGCCTAAGACGTCTAGTAGCAGCAGCATGCTATTTTTTTTTTCGTATCACCTGTCATAATGGGGTTAAAAAAACTAAAATGAACCCTTTATAGTACAAAAAGATCAGATAATCGCTACAATAAGGGGTTCATTTATACAGTGAAACAGTGAAAGTAATAATATATATTACTTATATCATACATATAATAACAAATACACCCTGAAGTAGGATATATGAGCATTTTACCTAGGAGTCAGACATGAAGCTATATGAAAGGTGGAAGGGAGATATAAATATTTTATAATAAAGTAGTACTAAAAGCTGAGACTTTTTTTTTCATGGATATGATAATTGTACATATAATGCACAATATTGGTAAAAGTTTACTTTAAATATAATTGTAATGCCTTATATTACCTCCAGTCTATCAGCCTTCTCTGGGTTCAGATGCTGATCTTCCCTGAGTCTTTAAAGTATTTTTTTTTTAAACAAACATGTTATACTTACCTGCTCTGTGTAATGGTTTTGCCCAAAGCAACCTTGATTCTCCTCTTCTGGGGTCCCCCACCGACGCTTCTGGCTCCTCCTGCTTTCAGAGTGCCCCAATAGTAAGCTGCAAAGTATAGAAAAGAGGGTCCCTATAGCAAGGTAAAAAACTTCTGACTTTAGAACCACTCACTTCCTGCCCAGGACTAAATGTCTCATGAGGCATTGCTCCTCACACATTCACAAGTTCTCAGCCACTTACTGACATGTATGGCTGGTGTACTGAGCTATATGTGTGCTGCGCTGTGTCTTCTGACTTGTATGGATGGCGTACTAAGCTGCATGTGTGCTGCACTGTATTCCCTGATATGTAAACAAATAATGCATTCTGTTTGCGGGCAAACTACTCGGCTAGCCGATTAAACGATTATGAAACTAGTAATTAATTTGTCCATTAATCGATTTAGTTGTCGATTAATCAATTCGTTGTTTCGGTCCTACTGCAGTGCAAGAGACATTCCTACATGCAGGGAAGCTTCCCTATCTTAACCAATCAAGTGGGTATGTTAAGTGAACCTGTATGGATGTAAACATACCTGTATGGATGTTTGTTTACATCATATTGATTCATTAAAGAGCTAATGCAACTTATAGTAGCCAATCATAATTATCCCATCTGAATTCTGTGAACTCTTACTTGTTGCTGTAGTTAGAAGGGAAATCTATTCAAAATGTGCAGGTCCAGTCGCTAATAATCTCTACATCTGTATACTAATAACTTTACTAGTTCCCAAATTAAAACACCCACATTTGTATTTTTCTCAAATTTTAGAATTTTATATTTTTTTTAAATTGTGTTAAATCAGCGTTTGTTTGTTGTTTTTTTTTTGTTTTTGTTTTTCTTTGATTTTCAGTTTCCATTCTGAAACAGGAATTTCCCCCAACTATCAAAAGACTAAAAGTCAGAAACTACAAGTACTAAATGACTTTTGAAAAATACACATTTACTAGCCCATGCTGTCCAGCACTATCTTCCTGGCAACCAAAGTCTTCACAGCTCTTTTTGTTTCTGCACCACCATCTTGGATCTAGGAGCTGGCTGTGACTTCCTGATCACTCACAGCTGTCCCTGTATTGCAATCATGCGAGATCCGCCCCTGGGTGAAACTGCCCTGAAGCTTTCCGTAAGGTGTGACTTGTATCCCAAAAGACTGCAGGGAGGAATAGAGGGTGCAGACCAAGCGCTACCTAATCTTCATGTAGCACTACCCCTGTAGAAGCCGCTGGATAGGATGGGTCCTCTATTCTTTGCCTTGACCTTCTCAAGAACCACAGCCCCAGGTTGAGTGTATAATAGCACAGGAATTCACTAAAAGTAATGCTTAGTACCAAATAGTAGTGCTATGTCAAATAAAAAAGGCACCAAACCAGGTAGTAAAGATACACTTATTATATTGTCCCCCAATATGGTTGGTAACTAGGCAAGCATAAAATGGATTAATAATGCTATTAACATAATTTAGCATACAAAGTGATTTACATTAGGGACAAGGCATAATATGACATTTGGCATCCAGACTAGCATAAACAGTAGCAAGGCCCCCGAGTGCAGCAGTGAATAGTAGTAAAGTTCTACTGAGTGCTGGAACTATACTGCCAGAGCATATTTATGGCAGCAAAGCTAGTCCTAGACTGACTGGGTATGCACTGTCCAAAAGAAAAGGAGGGTGGTAGCAGAGGGGGCAGGGGAAAAAAGGGGACTTGCAGAATAATTATTACAGCAGGCTATCCTTGGGGCCCTTTAGGAGTGTCAATGCACTTAATGACAGTCCCAGTTAACCTGTATGTATTATAGGTACAGTATAGGTAGGTATAGTCTAGACACAGGTGCAAGGTAGATGTGATTCAGATGCGGTAAAGATTTGTTATAATACGGTATTGCTGAAGGCCAGTGCAAGGTTACACTCAGATAAAAAATATTTATCAGCATAAAAAATAGTGTGAAATATTCCCATCACGCATGTTCCTAGAAAAGATCAAAGAGTAAGCAGGTGCTGTGGATACCAGCTGGAGATTGGTAACATCATAGATCAAAGCATATATTGCCAACACACCATAGATTTTCAAGATAATGTCTAAACATTTATTGAGAAGATCACAGCACAGTGGTAAGGTGCAGCATTTCAGGGCCTCATGGTCAACCCCCTTCATATCCCTGACAAATGGGTTCTGCATGGACTGAAACATTGTTTTTGTGATGTGATCTTCTCAATAACTGTTTTTTGCAAAGAGATAAGGGTAAACAGGTCCCCAGCCAATGCCCAGAGAAAAAGAAGCTTTTAAGAAAAAGTTTTTTTATTGATACATCAAGATAAAAGTTTCCTAGGTCATTACAGACATAAAAGTTAAAACATATTGTCACCAAAAAACATTTCTCCCCAATGGAGGGGGGATACTATTGTGGTGTCAGGCCACGGATATTGGTAGGTCTATACATGTTTCGCTGAGTGATTTCAGGAGAGATATTTGTGGTAATGGATACAAGAAGTCAAGTAACAATAACACTAAATCAATATACAAAAAAGTACTATACATATATGGGGAATATGAGATGACTGGCTTACCCACACGCCTGGTCCCACCAGGGGAACGGTGCAGAAAACAATGTTCCCCCGTCGGCAGAGATGAGGATATGTATGGAGGTAGGTCAAAAATTATATATATCCGAAATAAAATATATATAAAGCTGTCAATCTCATGTGCAACTAAAAGGGAAAGGGTAAAGAAAAAGAAGATGGGGACGGGAAAGAAACGGGGTAGGGGAAGGAGGAGGAAAAAGCATGGAGGGGGAGAAAGGGGGAGGGAGGAAGGGGAGAGGGAAAGGGGGAAGGGAGGAGGGGAGGAAAGGGAAGGGAGGAGGGGAGGAAAGGGAAGGGAGGAAGGGAAGGGGGTGGAGAAGGGGGGGCAGCAAAGTGGGGGGGGCGAGGGGGAGAAAAAAAGAAAGAAAAGGAGGGGGAAATGGGGAAGAGAAGAGGAGGGGGAGAAAGGAGAGGGGAGGGAGAAAGAGAGAGGGGGAGGAGGGGAAAATAAAGGTCGAGAAAAAAGGGGGGCAGGGAATGAGGGGGGAGGGAGGAAGAGGGGGAGACCAAAGAGGGGCAGAGGCAGGGAAGTAAAGGATTGGAATATAATGAAAAAGAGAAGAAGAGGGCACAGAGTGCACAGAAGCTTTATAAGAGATAAATGAAAGCTGACCTGCTAAGTGCAGCAGTAGCACATAGTTCGTCCCAGTGTGTTGGCATGGAAGACAGTGGTACCTGTGAGGCAGTGAGGCTCCCGGTGGTGGCAAGCAGAAAATTGCACTGAAGCCACTCTGTCCAGGGGTGCATATGATGGACTCTATAAGGAAGGTATGCAGTTAGAAAAGACACCGGAATAGCCAGATAATGAGCGGCCGCAACTGCGGACCGTGACATGCCAGTTATGCAGAGCCCAAGGTAAGTCTGTAGTTTACTCACCGCCTCAGGATGCTGTCATCGCATGCCTTGGGATCCTCTCCATACACATGAAAGCAGGGGCATCCTGTTTATATACCCAACCTGGCGATGCAAACATCGGCCGTCTGTGACATCACCGGGTAAAGTCGCCCGTAGTGCGCATGCGCAAAGGGTGATCGTGCGCTCATACGCGCAGATGATGAGGCCAAAGGGCGGAAGTACCCAAGTCTCAATCTGTGCAAGAGTGGAGTTGGTACACATGGAGCGTGCTCCACCAACACTCCAGGGCAGCTACATCTCTGCTGACACGAACAAGGCACACACCGGAGTCATCTGGTGGGGTGAGAAGGAATGCAGGTTGGATCAGTCACCTGTTCAATCGTTATAGGCAGAGTATACAATAAGTAGAAGAATCAAATTATGAAAGGAAATGTATTAATATCAAGAAGTTGTGCTATATGGAGAAAGCAATAAATGTGGATAGAAACAGTCAACTGTTTGGACGTATCTTGACAATCAATGGTGTGCTGGGTATATCTGCTTTGAACTATAGCATTAAAAAATAAAGTGCACATATTATCAAAAAAACTATACCAAAATAGGGATGAGCCTGTGGTTCGAGTCAAACGTAAGTTTGCCCGTTCGTCGAATTTCGAACATTATGGGGCTTTCGCAGTGACTTTGCCAATGCAGAGCACCCCATAATCCATTGCGCGCAGACAGCGCGCACAGCTCCTCCCCATTGGGAGGGCTCCGTTGGGAGGGCTCCCGCCATCTGCACACTTTTGCTTTGACAGTTTATTTATATGGCAGGGCAGGGCCACCCGGCAATGTAAGCCAGCGACCACGCACCTTCTGATGTCATGTGACATCAGAGGGGTCGGGTCACGTGCTTACATCACTGGGTTTCCCTGCCCTTGACTATAAATAAACTGTCAAAACAAAGAGAGCTCAGTCAAGGGGAAGCCTCCCATGGAGGAGGAGGAGCTGTTGCGGCTTTTTTTTTCAGGTCCGTCGTGCGCCGTGATTGACGATGGATTACAATGGGAGACACTTATTTATTTTTTCAATTTTTTAATAAAGGAATTGTCCCTAATTGTCTCCTGTGGTTTTTTCTTTTTTGACACTTTTTGGAGAAGTAGTAGGGGTACGATGTACCTGATACTAATTCACATGGGGGGTCGGGATCTAGAGGACCCCTTATTAGTGGGAGCTTCTAGATTCCAAATAGCCCCCCGCCCTATCAACATGGGGACAAGGTGCTTTGGGGTGGGGGGGCGCAGAGCCATACTCCCCATGTTGAGGGCATGTAGCCTGGTACAGTTCAGGAGGTAGCCGGCAATACATTACAGCAGCGAATGGTTTTAAATGACATTTTTTCCATTACAAATGTCATTTTGCTCTGGCACTGTTCCAAACATCACAGAGGTGTGCCCTTTTACAGGCAGACTAAGGGGACCCCCCAGGCACATTATTTAAAGGAATATTTCGTTTCACTTTAAGCATTATTAAAATCACTGCCCCTGAAACAACGATTGATTAAAAAAAATTTTTTACATTGCTACATGTCCCCTAGGGCAGGATCCGGGTCCCCATACACTTTATATGGCAATAACTTGCATATAAGCCTTTAAAATTATCACTTTTGATTTAGTCCCATTTAGACCCATAGACTTTTACGGTGTTCGAATGTTCGCACAAATTTTTTGCATGTTTTGGTGTGAACCGAACCGGGGGAGGGGGGGTGTTCGGCCCATCCCTATTCCAAAATAGTATTAAAAAAACATGATATCAATATCCTGTGTTCGTATTCAACATCCCCTGTGTTACATACATGTTCTAAAGCAGCCTCATCACTTTAATGAAGTATTCCAAGGAAAAGCATCCAGGAAATAAATATTCGAAATCCCACTAGTACCAAAATTGTGTTCCAGAGACAATCAAAACCAGTGCACTGCGAGATTGTGCTTCCCCTCCAAGACTGACACTTAAGAAAACCATTTGACCTACACTTATGGTCAAACAGTGCTTTTAAATTATCCCGACCATTCATAGCACTCTCTTAAGCTTCCATAGACTTCCCATATAACATATGACCTTCAGTGGTCTCAAGGGATGTTAGAAATTTAAAAGAGGCTCCCATAGTATATAAACATAACATGATTTTTTTTTAAATAAAAACAGTAAAGCCACTGAAAAAAAGTGCTGTATTAACACATGTACAGCAGCAAAAATGTAATACTGCTCTCCTTCCAACTTTAGCGGCCTCAGAGAGATCATTCACAAAGTGACATGAGTAACTCCTCTTACTCAACACATTTCATCCTCAAAGACTTCCTTAGGCGTAGCATAGGTAAGTAATGATGAAGAGGGAAAAGCACCTGCTGAAAAAAGTACTTGATACACAAAAAAAAACCTTCTAAATGCTTAACAGGGAGGAGGAAAGTTAGAATAATGGCATTCATGGCATTAATTGTGAGTGGAGGTCTGCGTTAATTAGTTTAATTTAGGTATCCCCAGTTCAATGAACTAAAAGTTTCACTTTTACTCTTGATTCTTTGTATCTGGTTTTGTAATGGATCTATGATACACTTAGAAAGGAATGTGACACAGCTGAACCCTTGATATGCTAATATGTCTTTAATCTATATTCTTGTGACAACCCAGGAGAAGCAGATTGCCTCTCCTGTGCTACCTTACCAACACAGAAACAATAGCATACATTATGCATTAAGCAAGCAGAAAGATTTTAGGTGAGATATCTCACGCTAATTCTGCCAGCTCAGAAATCTTTACTGCAAGTGGAAGCATACTGTATGCTGACAGACAGAAACACTGTACTGTATTGAAAAAAAAATCTTTCTAGAGCTGTCCTTAAGTAGCATATTCACTGCACAGCTGTCTGTTAAGAATACTGCAATAACAATGATTAATTCATCATGTACTATTGTTTGTTCAAGGCTCTATAGCATCACTGACTCTAGCTATGTCTACATTGCTTGACTAAGCAACATAGTACATTTTTAAGGCTTTACGCTTCTATTAATAATGATTTTTAGGTTTGAAAACTGAAAAGCGTCTCTAACTTCTTTTTTCACCTACAAATAAGAAATGCACTTTGAAAACACTGCATCTATTGCAAAATGCTATAGCAATGTTGAGCATCAGTTCCTGTCCTTGTAGCCTCGGTCTTAACAATATAGTGTCAGCTAGCTCCACCTGCTGTTCAATACTGGTGCCTTTGTAAGTCAAGGCATCATTTCTGCTGGTCCGTTTTTTCCATACAGAGATGCAGATCACAAATATGAGTATAGTTAATCAAACAAAATCTAGTTGTAGGTGGATAAGACATATATTTTGTCTCAAAACTCTTTCCACGATTTTACCACTTTATATGATTTTATGCTACCTAACAATAATCTTTACGCCACCCACACAGATAATATATCGTCCTATAAAAAGTGCCAGTTCACTTCATACATTCCAATCATTTGCATTTTATGCCTGACAGCATGTTATAAACAACACATTTGCTTTGAGATTATTTTAGCTTTCCCCCTGTTCAGGCTAGTGCAAACTTAAGCCTCGTACACACGGTGCAACAGATGTACGACCAAACAGCCAAAATCGTATGTTGGCTGTTGTATCTCGCGTACTGACATGCACTAAACGATCGTACGACCAAGCTGAACGCAGTGATGTATTATGAGCGTATAAAGAGGAAGTTCAGGTGAATGTGATTTGTGAATTAGGATCATAGGTTTACATGAACGGACATTTCCGAGCGTTCCTGACTTCTGAGCATGCGTGTTTTGCACATACAACTTGTTGGACCAACTTCTCTGTACACACGATACAACAGTCGTACGACCGCTTGCTGTACAACCAAAGTTTTCTAGTCTGCTCATCCAACTCCTGCTGTAGGACGGTTGCGCGTCAGCTGTTCTAATTGCACGCACTAATGGTCGGATGATCGTACAACAAGCAGTCGTATGACCATTTTCATAGGACCGTCTCACCGTGTATACAGGTCTTTAGACTGGTGAATGAAGACGTATGTAATGAGATAGTCAACTCAGTATGCTCTTCTTGATTAGTAGTTGAGGGGAGCTTGGTGGGGATTTAAAATGCTCAATGGGTAACCTTATTTTCAATTTGTTTGAAAATACTTTTAAAGGAAGAGGGTTGACCCCTGGTAAAAGACAGGCCTGTAGATACAAGAACAGCTTACCAGCTTCCTAAGTTCCCAAAGCCAGTTTCATCAGAGTAATAGTCAATTCACACCACATGCAGTCCAGTGCATTTATTTCTGCATCAAAAATTCATGGAAAGTAGGTTATATGGCACAGTTCACACCAGTGCGGTCAGTTCCAGGGTGTTCCAGTTCCAGAAAAAAAAGTAGAACATGTTGCATTTTTCCTGCACTGGACTGTACTGGAGAGCGATAAAAACACATCAAAAATGCACCAGAACTGCAACACTTCAAAAACGCACCAGAATGCGTCAAAAATACATTAAAAGGGTGCATGCAGAAGCGCATCCGGAACGGATCTGTAGTGCGTTTTTGTAGTGAACCAGTCTTAAGTCTTTCACAGCTAACTTCCTTTGCAGCTCTCTACATCAAATCATGTCCCCTCTCAGAGCAGCAAAGGAAGTGAATAGTGAAAGACTTCCTCTGTCGGCTGTCTGACAACAGGGACTCAGCTCTTTGATAACAAGGACATTGGGTTTAAGGCTCCATTTGTGCTTTTTGCAGAGACACAGGACATTATTTTTAACATGGGTTCCTATGGAACAAATTCACATCAATGCATTTTTGTGCCTCTGCGTTTTTTGGAAAGGGTCAGGGGCTTTTTAAAATGCAGAACGGAGTTATTTTTGCTTTTTCGGTTCAATAGACTTAGAAAAGCTTGTAGTGCATTTCTACTGCATTTTTACCACAGTTTTGCCGCAATTTGCATTTTGCATTTTTTTAAATCTGCCCATGAAGAACAAATTTACCCTGCCAAAAAAAAGCATAAAAGACGCAAAATGCAAATTGTGTCAAAAACACAGTCAAATCATGGTAAAAAAAAATGCAAAAAGCACAGAAAAAAGCTCTGCAGAAACGCTCAAAAGCAAACTGCATTGGTGTGAATGGAGCCTTAGGGAGATGAGTAGAGTTGAGCGGACACCTGGATGTTCGCTTTCGGCCGAACTTCGCAAAAAAGTCCAGGTTCGGTACCGAACTTGACCCGAACTTTACCTCGGACCCCGAACCTCATTGAAGTCAATGGGACAAGTGCCCTACAAATAAATGGGGATAGGGAAAATAACTTAAAATCAAATAAAAAAAATAAAAATGGGAAAGGGGGGTGGATGTGGAGTTGGAGCCTAGAGGGTGACTAGGCCATGACCATGGCAGTGTAGGTGACGATTTTAGAACAATAATCTGTCCCTTACAGCAACAGCAGGAACCTGACACTATAGGTATAGGCGATGATTTTAGAACAATAATCTGTCCCTTACAGCAACAGCAGGAACCTGACCCTATAGGAGTAGGTGATGATTTTAGAACAATAATCTGTCCCTTACAGCAACAGCAGGAACCTGACCCTATAGAACTAGGAGATGATTTTAGAACAATAATCTGTCCCTCAAAGCAGTAGACTATTTTAATTTTATGATTATAACTGAAAATTACTTTGTCTGATTTAAAGTGGAAGTATACCCTCCGATCATTTTCAGCCAAGGAAGCAGCCATCTTGGCCTCTGTTTTGATCTTCAACTGCCATGACGCTACACATGTGATCAATTATGATACCAGCCATTGGATAGTTTGACAATTTGGTTGAGAGCACAAGCAAATGTGACAGTTACATTCCCAGCATGTAAGGGGAATGTAACTGTTTTTCGAAACTGTTAAATCAATGGATTTACTTCCACTTTAAGGAGAGGGTATTAAAAACTAAACTATCATGGGTGTCGAATGCACTAGGTATTATTCACTGGTGTCACATATTCCAGTGACAGTAGACACATTTTCATTACCTTTCTTTCAGCTACAATACCACTTTCATTTCACCTGTGTATGCATGTCCTAAAGATGTACAATGTCTATAGGAATGTGCAAAGAAAGTGGACCCTCTTTAAATCTAGATAAATTAAAGAATTGGCAGACTATTTTTACAGTTTCTGTGATTCACACTGCGCCTGTCTGCCTTAACATCTGGGTGAAGAACCCTTCTGGCTGCAGATATAATGAAACTAGGAGCCCTAGCTGTAGGCCTCCAGCTTTGTCACATCTGCAGCCAAGATGGTTATTGGCACATAGACATAAAGTGGATTGGGGCAGTGTAAATCATAAGAGCAGTGTTGGCCGATTGGCGGATTGCCAGCTATGCTCATCTCTTGTTAAACATTTGCTTGACATTCCATCACACATTCAGCCCAGACACTTGGAGCTTCCCAGAGGTTCAGCTTGAGGGGAAATTACAGCAGATATCAATGAATATATTTATACTGAATCAGGCATAAGTGAAGTTTAGAAAGTTCGCTATATATATCAAGTAACTGATTTCTTCTCATAACCTTTGGTTTTGTTTAACATTTCTCAATGGTTTAAAGTGTTTTACTCTAAAAGGAATGTAAGGTTTGCTTGCTTTTTTTAAAGTTCATGACAAATTAATTTAAAAAATATATTTCTTTAAATCTATAAAATAGGGCAAAGTGAGTGCATAAAAGGTAAAGCTACTAGCACAAAGGTTACCAACCCTATGATCCAAATCAGTAGTACACAGAAAGTGCAGCACTACAAAATTCACAAAAGCAGTGTCATAAAATAAAATATGTGATATCGCAAGTGCAAAGAAAACTTTGAACTTTCCAATAAGTACAAAAAGTCACTCAACTAATTTTTTAACTTGCATATATGTGTAGTTCACATCTGTGTGGTGCATTTGCACTCCTCATTGCACAGAAAACGTGTGCATTTTCTGTGCAATGCGGATCGAATTCCAGCCCCATTTTGTTCAATGGGAATGCATCTAATTTGGAGATTTGTTTCGCATTGAACAGGGATAGAATCCCCCTGCACTGCACCTCCACCCCCCTCTCTTGTCAGCCGATGCGCTGTGAGAATGGACAGGAGACGCTGAACAGTGGCTCCTGTCCTTCTGACAGGCATCGGGGCTGAAATCCGCACCGCAATGGTGTGAATCCAGCCTGAGTTAAAAACCTCTATAATCCACTAGCTTTTTACAGCATGCTGTTAAGAGACGGTCACCGGCTGAATAAAAATACAACAAAAATCACATGCAACATTTTGTTTTTACCTAACTACAAAAAAATGAAGAGTACAACACAACTGCACATTTTTTTTATTTTCAGTCCTGACTATCAAAAATATAGAAATATGTACACAACCACTATGCATTTCCTTTACCATCTTATAATATTAACTCTTGTTTTCACTGACCTTCATGCACAATATCAGCCATGTGTTTCTGCAATCTTATTGGTAGCAAAGAGAATTAAAAGCAAGCAAACACACAGTCATAGCAAAGTTTTGCCAACTCTATACAGTTGCTCAAAAGTACTTCTTTATCATGCTTTTAAACACTTGCATTTGATTCATTTGTGTGGTTATCGGACTTCCAGCTAATCCCTTGTTAGAGAATGAATCAGCTTATAGAGAATGAAACTGGCATGATGAAACAGAATACAGTGTGCATGAGTTGTATTGTAGCTTTTCACGCCCAATGCCCATAAATTATTCAGTTTCTTTGGAGAAAGAGTTTAAAAGATTAAACATAGAGGGGACTGGATGTACAGAACGGTACTGCAAATGAACATCTAAAAAAATCTAGGCTTTTATTCTGTAAAATGGTACATGTTTATTTGAGTTTTAAACCCTTGTCTAATGCGGAACAGCAAAGCAATCAGGGCAGAGTAAGACATTCTACATGCCATTATCAAAACTGACTTTGCATTTCACAGCCATCTTTGTTCAGTACGGTAGCATTTGCTCACATTATGGCAAAACTGACAATTTTAAAAGCAAACATCCATCTACAATGTAACTTTTGAAAACAGTGCATCCAGTTTGAAGGTTGCTAGCAATAACTTGGTAGTGTATGGGTCAAAGCATAACTCAAAATTGGGCATATTCTTAAAACAGGGATCCCTAGCACTGGCTAAAAGTGAAAAAGCAGCTCTTGCTTTAATACTCACTTAATCCCCAGGGTTGCCCCCTGCAGATTCACCGCTCCTCTTTGGGTTGAATGATGCCCAGCATTAAGGGTTCTACCCCCTCCCCTGGGCTCACAGCAAAGTGTTGCAAATAGCACTGTCAAGCCATTATGTGGCAATATGTGTGGATATGCTCACTGCTAAAGGAAAAAGAGAGCGGACCTGTAACATCATCACTGGATCGCTGAAGAAATGATCATTTATACATAACTTACATATACATATATACATACTATACATAACTTAGGAGAGACAAACAGGAGTGCAATTGCAGTTTAACACACATTATTCTCAGGGTACAAACAGCTAGAGTATATCTAAGGCTTTACTCACACATGTGTACTTAAGTGTACACCTGTGCAAGGGCCAAGTTTGCCTATGTGGGAATGTACAGGTATTCTATGCATACCATGCATTGTTTTTCTTTTGCTTCATTTATTTTATGTATATATTGTACTATTATTATATGATTTGTTTATGATTGGATTTAGAAGTGCAGTACATTTTTTAAACATTCCATGCATCCCTGTGCAGGCAGTCTCACTCATGTCAATTGGGATGCAGCAGCTGCACAGACACAGTCATGTGGGCACAGGTCCTGGAATGCATACTGTCTGCCTTCGGGGACTGCACACGCACTCAGGGACTTGGATGCGATTGGCGATACACATGAAAGATCATAGTTCTACACCAAATGTCTGTTGAGAATTATGAAAGTAAAAATTGCCATTATCAGAAAACCACATTTATTCAGACATGAAGGATAGTCTTATAAAACATGAACCATGACGTGCAATTTCAATGGCCAAATCACGGACTGTAACAGAAGATCCTCCTCTCCTCAGCATGTAGCCCATGTGAAAACTCCTAGGTGTACAAGCCGGTTTAAGGATGACTGGAGGGAGAAATGACAATGTCTGCAGTGACGCAGATGCAGAGCCACCAGACCGGGCAGGCACACCGGCGCGCCAGACATGGCACAGACTATAAACTGGCCGGAAGACAGAAGACAGCCACGGAGGACTGGATAGGACTGCAAGCCCTGAAGATATGTCATAATGCGTTTCTCACACATGCCCTTTATTAAGTTACAAGATTAAATACAACCATCACTGTTAAAGCGGGACGGACTAAAGGCGGAAATAATGAAGAGAGGGATCTCCTGCCACCATAAGCAAACAAGCATAACTCACACACCCAAATGGCTGTCAGATTTGGAGCAGCAGCTGTGTCCATGCAGTTGTTGTGTTTCAATTGATATGAATAGGACTGTCTGTATGGGAATGCATGGAACACCTGTATATCCTTATGTGGGCAAACACGGCCATCACATGGGTATATATTTAAGTACAGCTGTGTGAACAAAGCAAAATCTTATTTTTATGTTTTCCATAGGATGATGGGGTGGGAAAGTGTTAAAATCTCTGACTGTTTTTTATTGCTATCTCTGTGCCCATTTTCTATTTGTCTTGGTGACCATTGTGGGTCCCGAATATGTAGTCAAAAATGAAGTAAAAAGTATTTAGCTGAGGGTCTGAAATTGTACCTGCCCTTCCTGTCAATTTCATGCCTACCTCTCTTCATCAAGTATTCTATCCCAAGGGCCCTCAGACATGTGATCCCTATCAATTGTCACTGTACACAGAAACTTTAGAAAATCACTAATATGATTGACGGTTGTCACCTGACTGAAACCCACCCTCCATGTTTGCAGCATGCCTGCATTCTGCATTGCTAGGCAATAATGTCAGTGATGTCAGAAGGACTGACTATTTCACCACTTCCATCAGCACCCTTTGTGCCCTTTGAAAACCAGCCTGTGCAGAAGCAGCCTGGGAGCTGTTGGAAACAAATCTGCTGCTTTGGATTACTGTGTACGTTAGGATTCCAGGAAGAAAGAGACATGTGCCTCAGATGACCATGCTTTTTGATAAGCAAACAAAGAAAATTATATTCTAGGCTAAAATATTGAGTCACTAATATAAAAAAAATAATAAAATCTGTTGGGGCACAGTGAGACTGGTGTATTTTTGTGGGACTTAAGTACTCATTTCTGGACTGGACTGGTAAAGGTGTTTCCTGGGATTGGGGCAAGTGGCCGTATTGTTTAGCTAGTGAACCAGAAAAGCCTAAACGAATCGAATTAATTGACTGATTAGTAATTTTGTAAATTGTCTAATTTTGGGTGGGTGGGAGATGGTCAGTCACTCAATTCTGAACTTGCTGTAAGAATGCTGTAAGAATGGTATAATTAAATTATGGGCCTTTGACTCACTTCTGTACTGGTAATGCTGAGATTTGTGGGATTTGGCAGCTGTCTGCTTTAGTAAGTGAACCAGGAAATTCCGATAAGGTAAGAATGGTATGATATATCTGAGGGTCAGTATCTCTATTCTGGACCGGTAATGCAGGGATTTGGTCGGTAATGCAGGGATTTGACAGTCATCTTGTTTAGTAAGTGGGCCAGAAAAGCTTAAATTAATCTGCATAATTGACTGACTATAAATTAACAAATTATACCCTTTGGCACAGTAAGAATATTCAAAGTAAAAATAATTAAACACACACCTTTTGAACAGCTAAGGATCTTATTTGCACTGATATTTACATAGTTTGACCCCTAAGTGTTAGGTTAGCTTAAGCATTAAGTAAGTGACATTCCAACAGTAGCTTTGCAAACTCTTGCACATTTGGCTGATACAGTGTCAGGAGCATGTAAATGCCCCTGTTCTTTGACAAATGCTGGTCTCTTTCCAGCATCTTGGTTTTGGTTGTGATACATTCTCTCTGTCTGTCCATCTGCAAGATGGTTGATTTGGCCAGTCTCTGGGTGAAGACCAAACCTGATTTAACCACTACAGCTCCGGAGGATTTCCCCCTCCTTCATGACCAGGCAATTTTTTTTTATGTGGCACTGCGTTATTTTAACTGACAATTGCGCAGTCATGAGTCAGTGTACCCAAATAAAATGTATGTCCTTTCCATAAATAGAGCTTTCTTTTGGTGGTATTTGATCGCTTCTGCAGTTTTTATTTTTGAGCTATAAACAAAATTTTGAAAACATAGAACATTTTTTACTTTCTGCTATAAAACATATCCAATAAAAAAATGTAAAAAATCTAATTTCTTCATCAATTTAGGCCAATATGTATTCTGCTACATATTTTTGGTAAAAAAAAAAAAGCATATATATATATATATATATATATATATATATATGCACTGTCACTGTACTAATGACACTGGCTGGGAAGGGGTTAACATCGAGGTTATTAACCACTTCAGCCCCGGAAGGATTTCACACTTTTTGCGATTCGGCACTGCGTGGCTTTAACTGACAATTGCGCGGTCGTGCAAAGTTGTACCCAAACAAAATTTGCGTCCTTTTTTTCCCACAAATAGAGCTTTCTTTTGGTGGTATTTGATCACCTCTGCGTCATTTCTGATCGCCGCTAAAAAACAAAAGAAGAGCGATAATTTTGCAAAAAAAAAACAAATTTCTTACTTTTTGCTAAAATGCAAATTCAAAAAAAAATTAAAAAAACATTTTTTTTCCATCGGTTTTGGCCGATTCATATTCTTCCTCATATTTTTGGCAAAAAAAATCGCAATCGTCGTTTATTGATTGGTTTGCGCAAAAGTTGCCCCGTTTACGGATGATAAGAATTCATTTCTGGGGTTTTTATTTTTTTTATTTTTTACTAGTAATGGGGGGATCTGTGATTTTTAGCGGTACTGCGATATTGCAGTGGACATGTCGGAATATTTTGACACTTTTTGGGACCATTGGCATTTATACAGTGATCAATGCTATAAAAATGCACTGATTACTGTGTAAATGCCATTGGCAGTGAAGGGGTTAACCTGCAGGGAGCGCTCTAAGGGTTAACTGTGTTCCCTGGGCATGTTCTAACTGTATGTGGGCTGCCCTGGCTGGGGGTAGGGGATGATCATGGCTTCCATATACAGGAAGCCTGTGATCACCACCCTTCCCCTTCTAACAGAACGGAGATCCGTGTTTACTTACACGGACCTCCGTTCTTTCACTGTGGGGGGCATCACGGGTAGCCAGCGGCGATCAAGTCCACCCTACCCACTCCTTGCCCCCCCCCGAACACAGTGAGCGTGCGAGTGCACCTCCGGCGGCACGCGCTCGCTCACAGTGAGAGATATGGCAGCCGCCGTCATATGACGGCGGTTTCCGATATCGAGCCACTTTGCCGCCATCAGACGCTGGGCAGAAAGTGGTTAAAGGGTTAATTGTGTGCCTAGCTTATGTTTTACAGTATGGGAGGTGGTTTTACTATGGGAAGACACAGATCCAAGTCCCTACTTTGCAGAGACACAGGAGCCATGCCTTCTCTCCTGTCAGAATGGCAATCTGCCTTGTTTACATAAGTAGATTGCCGTTCTGCCTCGCCGCATGATTATTGGCGAGTGCCGTGGACATCGAGTCTGTGGTGCCAGCAGATCGGCTCCTGCTGTGTATAATCACAGTGGGGGCCAGCCACTGGCCGCATGCATTCAAAGCCCTGACCCCAGAACTATACAGGGATTGCTTGGTTGATCATTCCACCTACGCCCTGGTATATGGTCAAAGCTACAATGTAGGATATTACATTTAGGTATTAATGTAGTGTTAAGAATTAGCTTACAGTTAGGGTTGAGATTAGTCAATAGGGGGAATGTTTAAATGCTAGTTAAAGTTAGGGGTAAAGTTTAAGGTATGTTTTAGGCCTCATACACACGGACATTTCTTAAAAAATAAACAAAACGTCGGGCCCGACGTCAAGGAAAAAAAATCATCATTTTTCGGCGTTATGCATCGGCGTTAGTGAGCGTCGGCGTCATTAGGCGTTTTTTAAAAAAAATCATCCCTCTGCTATTTTTCTACCTAAAAACGTTGGCGTCAAAAAATGTTGGTTAACGCCGGTACAATATTAGTTGGCGTTTGTTGGCGTTAGTTGGCGTTTTGCGGCGTCGGCATTAAAAAATGCCAAAACGTTACAGCCTCAGAACGCGCTGCCCATGGTTTCTAGTTTCAGCTCACTAACGCCGACGTCATCTACAGCTCAAAAACATGTGTGTTTTTATGGGGCCATTGACTAACATGGAGAGCTGAAAAAAACGCCAGAAAACGCCAGCGTCAAAGAACGTCCGTGTGTATGAGGTCTTAATGTTAACTGATTTAAAGTAAAACTTTGCTTTGCCCATGCAAAAGCTACTTCCAGCCTGTTGGAGATAAGAAAGGAACAACCTTTATGAACTCACTTACTGCCAAAGCTTAGATGGTAAACTGTGTATTGTCTTATTGTCTGCCTGCAATGAATCACATACTCCTAAGTGACTGAAAGTACCATGTATTCTCCTCCCTTCCAGTGAATGAATGGAGTGGCAGTAAGTGATGTGAAGTAAGTACATCCTGAGTTTTATATAACCCTACCAGACAGCAAAGCCAGGTTGATGACTTTACTTTCCTTTGCTGCAGTTAATCAGTACAGCCTGTTCAACTTCCAGCCCCTGATGTGTGACTGAACAGTGAAGATACAGAAGCAGCACAGGAGGAATTTCTCTGTCAACACTGTCTGCAACCCATAGTTGCAGGAAAGAAATGCACTCTGTGTATGGCCTGCCTTAGTCTTAAAATGGTTGTTAAGCCACTTGCATAAAATGCTCCCAGCCCCTCTGTATTACAATTAGTTCCCCTGTGCCTGTGCTATAACATAAATATGTGTATCTGTATAGATAACACGCCATCTTCCTAAGATCAGTTGTTGTTTTTCTCCTCTCCTCTACTCAACTAGAGTTCCTGAGGGTGGGGCCGAGCACTGCTGTTGAGGTCAGCTGGAGAGGAGAGAGAGCCATGTGTAGGAAGACAGTGTGTTATCTAGACAGATAAGCATATTTATTCTATAACACGGACACAGGGGGACTTCTTGTTGTAATACAGAGGAGATGGGAGCTTTTAAAGTTAATTATGAGAGCAGAGAAGAGAGGAGAGAGACTACCTGTTAACAGGAAGAGGGAGGGGGAGGAGGTGGGAGCTGAAGACATGCACAGGAGAATAGGAGAGCTGCAAGTGACACAGACTGCACAGACCATGGTCTCTCAGCATCAGCTACCTGATAATGGGGAGTCTTCACTCATGGAGGGGATCAGGACCTGGTATTATCAAACAGATATTGTAGGAGATACAGAGGGATCATTTAAAAAGCAAAGGCACCATGCTGCTAATTGCACATTAAAGGGACAGGAGCAGCATTTTTTGGGGTTAACAAGCGCTTTGTACTTTTACTAACTGCATTAAAAAATAATTAAGTAACACAACTGCATCAATTCATATGTATTTGCCTGCCTGGAGGTTAACTGTAAGGTATGCTAATTTATTTAAATGTCATAACTTACAAGAATGGCATATACAATTGAAGGATTTGCAAATATATCATGTTGACCTATACCCTGACTGATGTCTAAAGTATTCTGAACAAGCTTTAAACACACTTTAAAACAAGCTAACATTCATCTTTGCATCTATAAGCATTGTGGGGTAAAATAATTTCCAAAGTTTTTTACTATGAGAGCAGATCTTGGCAGACTGCCACCCTCCTCATGTAAATAAACAGCAAATGTTTCTAAGCTAACTGACTAAAACCAGGCTTCAGACTCTTTGTTTTGACCTTTGAAAACAAATGACTTCACAATAAAAGCAGCTAGACAGGTGACTCATGGCTTGTTTTGAAGCTCTATTACTAAGTTGTAGTAGTGAGAGCTACCGTTACGAATGTGTAAATAATTTAATGTCCACAGTCTGAGCACATGTACACCCTAAAGATATATTTAAAGTGATATTAAAGTCAAAATAATTTTTAGTTACGTCCAATCATGACAAATACACTTACTATCCGTTCTGATGCTTGACACACTGAAGTTTAAGTTTCTTCATGAGCTGGTCCCCTGAGCACCGCCCTCACCTTCCAGATTCAGAGTGGTTACTTTCCTTAGTGGGATCCTATGAAGCCACATACTCGTTCCTGGCCTGGGTTGAGAGCCAAATGCATATGCTGTGTGTTGAAATGCTGCGTGCATCCATAAACACACAGCCCCACGCCAAGACACTCCCGTGCCGCCTCCTCCAGACTAATTGAGGGACAGTGATACTTGTGCTGCCCCTCTGTTACTGATACTCAGTGAACACACTCCCAACAGGAAGTTTGGGGCAACTGTGCTGAGGGTCCTGGAGCTGGTGGTAGTGGATAAAAAAAATAAAGTCTTTCTGTCCATATACTGTATGTCTTACATCCTGTGTTAAGGTATTTTTGCCATGATCCTTAGAATCCACTGACTAAAATAGTGTGACCATATTAAAGTGTATGTTACCCCAACATTTTATATTCCATGTGTTGATTGTACCATGTGTTAAAACATCTCCTGTTCTCTTTGTATTTCTTCCTTTGTGTTAAGTCCCTAGTGATCCTACCAGTCGCCCTGCTTCCCTATTTCAAACTAACCATGCTAGGCATAGAAGCTCCTACTTCCCAGTGTGGTCAGTTTTCTGGCTGTCCTGGGAGCATAGCCTGCCTGTCCTCCAATGATCAGACTTGTGCTGACATGCCCCTCTGCAAAGATCTTCACTTGGAAGATCAATGTATTGCTCTATCTCTGCCTCCTACTAAAGTAACACCTCCCCCCAACAGTATCCACCCCAACCTCACCAAAGCCCCACATGCAGTTGAGAACAGAGGTCATGTTACAACTTCTAAAAAAAGCAAAAAAAGACATTTATAAATATATATATATAATATATACACCTATGTCATTTCCCGTCAAAAAATTACTTGCTGGTTGAATAAAAGTAACTTTAAGTCAAAATTTGCCAGGGGTATGAATAATTATGGGCAGCACTGTATATATATATATATATATATATATATATATATATATATATATTTTTTTTTTTTTTTTTTTTTTTTTTTT
>BLSH010066462.1:1956479-1968642 GCA_018402905.1 Glandirana rugosa | reverse complement strand
TTTTTTTTTTTTTTTTTTTTTTTTTTTTCTTCAAGGTGAAGGTTCACTTATACTTTAATACTCCTTTATCAAACAAAATGTTCTTTTGAATTTATTTTTAAACGTATCCAGAAATTCTATTTGGATTTCATATCAAGCAGTCATATATTTCCTTTTATGTATCTAAAGAGGCGTTTTTGCTAAACAATTTTGATGAAGTACTTTTTTTATAATCTCTAAACATGACTAGTACTACTGTACCTCAAGCAGTACAAATGTGTAAAATATATATATATATATATATATATATATATATATACACTGTATATACATATGTATGTATTTACAATGGCATCTACATGGCAATCAAATTTATTAAACCTATCTAAAGCACATATATAAAACCAAAAAAACAGAAGAAAGAAAACTGAGAAAAGTTTAAGAGCAATATTTGAGAATACATGAAATGGTTTGCAAATGATCTTTCTTTTGTTAAGCATTCCAGAAGCATTCCAGAAGGTTAACTGACTACACGTGGTAGAGTTTCAATTAAAACATGATGCATGTACAATGAAATTTGGCCTTGTGTGAGCAAACATTTCCGGTCTGTTACACTTGATGTTAAGAACTTTATAACTTTCACAATGCTAAAATACGAATCCTTTAAAAGGTGGTGAACCCTGACTATACCCAGCATATATGGTAGCCTCAGGTAACACAGAGATTAAACAAATGGTTCTACATAAGTTATACTTGTTTAACTGCAGTCGTATCTTCTCTGTCTGAGCTGTCAGAAAAAAAGGGGCCTCCAGAGCTCATTGAGGAGAGCCCTGAGAGCTAATTGGAGGGTAGGGACACATTCTCTTTAACACAGCACACAGGAACAGAGCCAATGCTGTCAATTACAAGCTGTGTTCTACAGTTCCCTTCCCTGCCATCTTTTTTTCTCTTGGTATCAAGAAAACTTGTCAAAAGTGATTCATGCTGACAGCAGAGGAATGTAGCAGCAGACAGAAATGACACTTAGGGGTTGATTTACTAACACCAAGGCATGCAAAACCAGGTGTAGGTGTGCATGGTAGCCAATCAGCTTCTAGGTTCAATTGTTTTTTATTAATATTTTCATCGAAACAGCAAGAAGAAAAGTACAGTTAACAGTATCTGTTATACATTGTTTTACAGTCCAAATGTGTGACATAATACATTAACCGCTATAAGGTAAACTATTTGAATATATCTACTTGCTAAAGATAGAGTGAGAGATATCGCTCTACATCTCCAGACACCCCATCTGGGACCCAACTGTGTTGAGGGAGAGGGGAACGTCACATCCCACCTTCAAATTAGGTTGTATATATTTTTATTAGATTTTTACATAAGTAACATGACAGAGTTAGAGAGAAGGAGAGAAGGGAGCTCAAAGCTGAGAAGTAGCATAGAGAGGATAAGAACTTGTAGGGAAAGGTAAAAGGGGGAAGGAGGGGTAAGGAATCCAGGCAGGCGGGGGGGGGGGGGGTCATCCCAATATTTCACCACTAGGGATGACAAAATCCACTAAGACCTCGCTTTCCACCCTTCACCCGACCCGGTGAGATATCTCAGGCGTGAGGGGTGGATGTAGAGACCCATTAAGTAATGAAGGCTTTTTGAAAGGGTTCGGAGTTTGAGTAATGTACCCAGAGGCTCCATCTAGTACGTGTTTTACCCGGGTGTCCATTTCTCTGGCTTGCATTACCTCCATCAGCATTGTGTCATTAATCGTGTGGACCCAAAGGTGGATCGGGGGAGTTTTTTCCGTCTTCCAATGTCTGGAGATAACTTGTTTGGCTGCTGACAGGAATAATTTGAGTAGGCTTTGTTTCTGTGACTTAACTGAATCTGGCAATATGGATAGAAGTGCCACCTTTGGAGAGGGGGAGAGTTGTTTGTCATAGATCTTGTTATATATATCAAAGATGCGCGTCCAAAAGGGTAATATAAGGGGGCATTCCCACCAAACATGATATAGGGTCCCCTCGCTCCGTGACAACGCCAGCACTCTTCTGAGGTGTAGGGGAAGATTTTGTGTAGGGAGACAGGGTCTCTATACCATCATGTTAATAGTTTGAAATTTTTATCCTGGGCATATATTGATGTCGAGGACTTATGAGTAAACAGGAATGATTTCTGCCAGTCCTCAGTAGTGATCTCTGTCTCCAGATCCCTTGACCATTGCCTGGTATAAGTCGGGAGCTCTTTATACGTACTGGATAAAAGTGCTCCATAGAGCGATGACAGCATGTGGCGAGGTGGTTCAGAGAGAGTGCATAATTCCTCAAAATAAGATAGGGGTCTGTGGCTATTACCTGAGTTATGCATCTTTAAACAAAGCTTGTCAAGGCTAAGGGACGTGAGCCAATCGAGCAAAGTCGCATGGCTGACTCTCTGGGGTTTGAAGAGACCAGTGGTGGGGTGGACATAATCCCTAGCTACCGGCCATTGTGTCCTGTCATAGGAGCAGAAAGAGCTATTGGCGCCTCCGTGGGGTACTAGGGAGGGGAAAGTGGGCTCGGGTCTGACGAAAGTGACTTAGAGGTACGGTGTCTATACCATAGGGTTAGTGAGGCTTTGGTTAGAGGTGACATAGAGGTGCTTGAACGGAGTGTCCCCTCATGACCCCATAGGAGGGCTCTAAGGTCCGCTGGGGAGAGGTTCTGTTCCACTCTGGTTCCTGCCTTTGAGAGAGGCCGGGGGAACCATTCCAGCAGTCTGGATAGGATGGTGGCAATGTGGTAGAGCTCAAAGTCAGGAAGCCCCGAGCCTCCGGCTAATTTAGGGTGGCATAGGAATTTGTGTTTAAGTCTAGGTTTGCTTTGCCAAATGTAACGAATGGCCAAGGAGTGAAGGGATCTAAAAAAGGAGAATAAGAATCACCTGGAACATGTACAAGAGCTTAGGCAAGATGTCCATTTTCAAAACACTCATCCTGCCAAACCATGAGGTCTGCAGGTTATGCCATGATTCCAATTGTCTTTTGATTTTAGTCAATAGAGGGTTATAGTTCAGGGAGTATAAATCCGCGAGAGAACGTGGGATTTCTGTTCCCAAGTATCTAATCGATCGGGGCTGCCATCTAAAAGGAAAATTGGCTTGGGTTCTAGCCAGTACCGGGGGTGGTAAGTTAATATTGAGGGCCTCTGTATTAGTTAGGTTCAATTTAAAATTGCTGTGCGTACCGAATCGCTGAAGCTCGTGCAAGAAGGAGGGGATGCTGATGTGGGGCTGAGTGATATAAAGAAGTAAATCGTCTGTGTATAGGGACAGCTTAAAGTGGGTACAATCCGTTTGTATCCCTTGTATAGAATGGTTGTTTCGAATGGCTTGGGCTAGATGTTCTACTACTATCGCAAATAAAAGGGGCGATAAGGGACATCCTTGTCTTGTCCCATTCTTTATTTGAAAGGGGTTTGACTTAGTGCCATTGGCAATTACTTGGGCAGAGAGAGTACAGTAAAGGGACATAATTTTATGTAGAATTTTAGGGCCCAAACCAATCTGCCAGAGCGACAGACGCAGAAAAGGCCAGCAGACCCTGTCGAAGGCCTTCTCCGCGTCGCACGCCAACAGACAAGTAGGGATGTGTTGGGTCTTGACGTAAGAAATGAGGTGTATTGTCTTTGTAGTATTGTCACGAGCTTCGCGGCCCGCCACAAAGCCCACTTGGTCCACATGAATAACATCCGGTAAAAGGGGAGCTATTCGGTCTGCTAATATTTTTGAGCACAACTTAAGGTCTACATTCAATAGTGATATAGGTCTGTAATTGCTACATAAGGTGGCATCTTTATCCGGTTTATGAATCACGGCTATTTGGGCTTGTAGCATGGTGGCTGGTAATGGATGAGCTTCGTCAATGGAATCAAATGCCTGTGCCAGGATAGGGGCTAATTGGGCGGTGAACATCTTATAAAATCATTGCTGTTTTTCAAGCCCTTTATTACCTGAATGAAGTCTGAGAAGGTAATGGGAGATTCTAAGTGTTGGGTTCTCTGTGGAATAGAGGGGAGAGTTGTTTCCTGAATATATGTGGGGAGGTCGTCAGAGCTAGTCCTATCGTTGGTGGGAGCAACAGGTGGGTCAAGGTTATACAAGGAGGTGTAAAATTTGCAGAATACCTCCACTATTTCTGAGTTCTTGTATTTCTTAGTTTGAGAGCGGGAGAGTATGTAGGGGATGCATGTTTTAGAAGGTCTAGGGTGTATAACCCGAGATAAGTGTTTGCCACACTTGTTGGCTTGCACATAATGTAAGTGTTTCATCTTATCCCTGGCTATCAGGAGTGTTCCGTAACAATTTGCAAAAGATCCCTTTGGGCGTTAGATAACTGCACAAGGACTTGAGCATCTAGTGTCTGTTTGTGAGATGCCTCGAGGGAGGAGATAAGGGAAAGGAGTCTCTATATCTCACTAGAGCGCTCCTTTTTCAGCTTGGCCCCAAACTGAATCAAAACCCCTCTGATAACGCATTTCAGTGCCTCCCATTTTATAATGAGAGATGTGTCGTCATTTGCATGATCTGCTTTAAAGTCCCTGATAGCCTTGGATATAGGTTCATGGGTTCATAGGTTCATGTGTGAGGAGGTTGTCATTGAGTCACCATGTACGACCCTCGCGTTGATTGGGGAGGCGTCCTAATGTAAGGTAGACCGGGGCGTGATCAGACCAAAGTTTCACACCTATGGATGATCCCAGGTCTTGGTCTAGTAGCATTTGGGAAATGAGGAGATAGTCTATCCTACTATAGGATGGGTGTGCTGGGGGAATCCCTTTCTGTATGGTGCTGTATTCACCACACGTCTGTCAAGGATAGTTTCGTGAGAAGAGCCCTAAACCTCTCCAGGATGGTGGGGGAAATGGAAGACCTACCTGAAGATGAGTCCAGACGAGGTATCAGTGGGACATTCAGGTCACCTCCCAGGATGAGGTTAGTTGTGCCGAATGCTTCAAGTTGCGTTGTCACGGAGGAGAGGAAGTGGAGTTGATCCTGATTAGGAAAATAAACATTGACGATGGTTAGGATCGTTTTCATATACCTTATTTTCAAAAATATATAGCGGCCTAATGGGTCTATTGAGGTGTCCTGCACCTCAGGCTGGAACGTGGCAAAAGCGTAGCAAAAGCTATGGATACACTTTTAGATCTGGCTGTCGGGTTAGTGCTGTGAAACCAGGTAGGGAAATATTTGTTTTTGAGAAGGGGAGTTGTATCCTGCCTAAAATGCATTTCCTGAAGAAATAAAATTTTTGAGTGCGATCTATGAAAATGGTAGAGAATCTGCCAACGTTTTTTGGGGGTATTGAATCCCCTGCAATTGAGAGAGACCACTTTCAGACTCATGGAAGCAGCCATCTAGAGTCTATATAAGAGACCTGCGTCAATCTCGGGCATTACGCCCCCTGCCTGGTGGGGGAAGTGTAGGAAAAGGGGAAGGTCAGAGGGTGTAGAAAGGAAAAGAAAGTACATAAATAAGCATACATAACGTTAAAACAAGTAAAAGTGCACAATATAGTAACCGTAATCCTGAGATTTGACAGTGACCAGATGCGTGGCAGTAGCTTGCAATATGCACCTGACCAGTGCGCGGCCCAGTCTGAGGTGACCAAGACCCCAGACTGCCCGCATGCAATGGTGTGAGCCAAAAGTCCATCTTCAGACCTAGTGCGCCATCTAGTGGTGGGAGGGACAACTGGTATAGGATTACCGAAAAGACAGCTTATAGCTTCAAGCAAAAACAGAGCTGCTACCGGCCCTGTAAACCCTAAGGGGGTACATGGCTGGGGAACAGAGGCGGCTTACCCACCCTAACTGATTATACACATGAAGGTGCACGCAGTGCAGGATTAATGGTCTCTGGGGGACCAATGATATCGAACAGAGGTTTCGCTGACCTGCCCATGCCAGGGGAGGCTAACTCCTAGGCACGACAGTAAAACCCCCCGCCGACCAGTAAAATAAAACCATGAAATGCTATGAACCTGCAGTGGTGCCAGAAAGTGGGGGAGAACCTGTAGGGAACAGAAACAGTTACGTGTAATTCAAATAACATTAAGTGAACTCAAATAAGGAAAAGACCCGGGAATAAGGGTCTAACTTTTCCCCACGGTATCGTGGGGCCACCATAAATGTGGCTGCAGGAACGCTGCCAGTGAAGTATACAGTCACCAGTTCCAGTGAATAATCCCACAGGGGACTTAGGCATGGAGGAAGAAGCTCTTTGCTTTTTCTTTTGCTCGTTTTTGCTGCCAGGGGGAGAGCCGGGGTGGCCGCTCTCAATGGGCAGTCAGGAATTACTATCTGGGGGAATTCGAACGTTCCTAGGAAATTATGGAGGTCTCCCAAGGAGCGCATTATAGCTGATTTTCCTTCATGGGAAGCAGAGATGTAGAATGGGAAACCCCACCGGTACTTGATGTGTTAAGCTTGCAAAGCGTCAGTGAGGGGCCTGAGTGCCTTCCGCATTGGAGTATCATTGAACAGAATGACATCCTGTGTACGTGCTGCCTGCATGATGCTGGCTTTGATCTTGAAGTAATGCACCCTGTAAATGACATCACGCGGGTAATCAGGATTAGGATTGCAGGCCCAGGGCCCTGTGAATGCGATCTATTTCAATCGCTGTAGGAGTTGGTTAAAGATAGACTTAGCAGCTCCTTCTAAATCCTTAGGTTTGATCGATTCCAGCATACCCCTTATGCGGATGTTGTTCCTTCTACTCCGATTTTCTTGGTCATCCAGACCGTAGAAAAGCTGCTGTATCTGATCAGTTTGTTCTTGAAGTATGGCATTGTGGTCATTCAGTTTAGCAACTGCGTCATCCACCACCATCTCCACATCCTCCATGCGGTGCCCAATGTCCTTGCGCAGGTCTGACAGTTTCTGCCTGTATGTGCGCTCAAGCCTGGTGACATAGGCTTCAAAGTCACTTCTGGTGAGCAACGCCTTAATATAGGCTTCCATGTCCCCTCTGCTTCTGAAACTGCGGGATGCGGATGAGGGGCTCCTGGAGCGTGTGGAGCTGTGTTCCGACTCAGGAGGGGAGCGAGCTCGCTGCCTGGTGTGAGGCCTGGAGGGAGTGTGGGAGTTGGATGCAGATGCTGGCACCAGCGGGTGAAAAACCCTTCTGATTTCGCCCTCCTTGTAGCTCCCTCTGGTGTCACTGCCATCCCCATCGTTTCTCTTCCCCATGCAGGCAGGTAGAAGCGCTGTGTGCAGCTGGTGTGATGAGGAATAGCTCGGTCAGAGCGGGAGCCGAGAGTCTGTGCGTCCTATTCCTCCATGCGTCTGGTGACGCCCCCCGCTAATCAGCTTCTAACTTCAGCTTGTTCTATTAAGCTTTGACCAAAAAAAAACTGGAAGCTCATGTGCACCTGTCTATGAATTCCATATGTTCTTAGAAGTGCTTCAAGCTGATGTCACAAGCAAGCTGCATTGGCCAATCATGACACAGGCCATTATTATAGGAACTACAGAAATGTGGGAAAAAGTAGAGAGTTTTACTGAGCTGCCCCCTTCTTTACTGGGATAGACCTAGTCTATGCACACCACTTCTAAATAGCTTGTGTGTTATGCATTGAGTATAGGTAAGAGAGGTATATACAGGTGCTGGTCATATAATTAGAATATCATCAAAAAGTTGATTTATTTCACTAATTCTATTCAAAAAGTGAAACGTTTATATTATATTCATTCATTACACACAGACTGATATATTACAATTGTTTATTTCTTTTAATTTTGATGATTATAACTGACAACTAAGGAAAATCACAAATTCAGTATCTCAGAAAATTAGATTACTTAAGACCAATACAAAAAAAGGATTTTTAGAAATATTGGCCAACTGAAAAGTATGAACATGAAAAGTATGAGCATGTACAGCACTCAATACTTAGTTGGGGCTCCTTTTGCCTGAACTACTGCAGCAATGCGGCATGGCATGGAGTCGATCAGTCTGTGGCACTGCTCAGGTGTTATGAGAGCCCAGGTTGCTCTGATAGTGGTCTTCAGCTCTTCTTCATTGTTGGGTCTGGCATATTGCATCTTCCTCTTCACAATAGCCCATAGATTTTCTATGGGGTTAAAGTCAGGCAAGTTTGCTGGCCAATTAAGAGCAGGGATACCATGGTCCTTAAACCAGGTATTGGTAGCTTTGGCACTGTGTGCAGGTGCCAAGTCCTGATGGAAAATGAAATCTGCATCTCCATAAAGTTGGTCAGCAGCAGGAAGCCTGAAGTGCTCTAAAACTTCCTGGTATACGGCTGTGTTGACCTTGGACCTCAGAAAACACAGTGGACCAACACCAGCAGATGGTATGGCACCCCAAACCATCACTGACTGTGGAAACTTTACACTGGACCTCAAGCAATGTGGATTGTGTGCCTCTCCTCTCTTCCTCCAGACTCTGGGACCCTGATTTCCAAAGGAAATGCAAAATTTACTTTCATCAGAGAACATAACTTTGGACCACTCAGCAGCAGTCCAGTCCTTTTTGTTTTTAGCCCAGGCGAGACGCTTCTGACGCTGTCTGTTGTTCAAGAGTAGCTTGACACAAGGAATGCGACAGCTGAAACACATGTCTTGCATACGTCTGTGCGTAGTGGTTCTTAAAGCACTGACTCCAGCTGCAGTCCACTCCACTGCATGTAAACTCACCATCTCAATATGCCTAGCACTTTAATGCCCAGGCAAAAATGCAGTTTGTCACAATAGTGGACATCCGATCTTGGAACATCAGACAATTCAAATCATGTACATAAGATGAAATAAAGGAGAGAGACGCATAGTGTGATAACTTAAAAATGCAGGTTTATAACTCAATATAGATTATAGATTAGGTATGCCAGCCATCTGAGTGTTGGGCCAGCAGTGTAGGATGCAGAAGCAGAAGCAGAGGTGGTTGCTCAAGAACTTATTTGTTAGCTGAAGCATATATCTGTGTCACACTTTATGAACCTTCTGTGCCAACAGAGCAATCCTATTCCCTCTGAGGCGCAACCCCAGAGCATTGGGTCTTCACCAGAACTACTAGAGAAGCGAATGTTATGCTAATAACACCCCAGGGCATGACAAATAGAAAGTTTAGCAGTGACAGATGACTAACAGATGAACCAAGTGCAATATCAAGTGCAAAATGAATAGACCGAAGCATGATCAGACAGAACCAGGGTCCAAATATATTTCAAGATTGAAATCCAAAAACACAGTGAAGCCAGGCAGGTAACAGACGAACTGAGCTGTGCTAGTGGAAGGTCTAACTCCAATTTATAGGTACTTAAGGAGGTCAGGTATGTTATAGAATTGCTGTGTTGTAGTGCAAGAAACATCTGCAGATGGAGATGGAGAGCATAGTCCACCAATTAAATTTCTTTTAAACACTCCATCTGTGTGCAGTCTCTGGCCCAGTTACAGCTTTGAGAATAGTGTTACAATTTACTAAATGCACTCTAAATTTCAAGGCTCCAGTGCCTCTAAATAAATTGCCAGCACCTGGTGGGATCTGCTATTAGGGGCTAGAGAATTAATATGCTTGATATAACTACAGGTGCAATACCAGCTGGAACATGTAGAACCATCAATACTTGGACTTTTACCAGTGGCGACCGGTGTCATTTTTTTTTGGGGGGGGGGGGGGGCGGCAAACATTATGCCACCAGAATTCCAAGCCCCCCCTCGGTTGGGGGGCCACTTTTAGCCCATCACGGCTTCCCATGCTCGGCAGGGGTCTCTTGTTCCCCTGCTCTTCAAGGATCTCCACGGGTCTCCATGGCTGCGGAGGCTTCCGTTTCCTCCCTCCTTCTCTATTTTCGGCCAATCAGAAAACCGCTCTCGCACCCACTTCTGATTGGCTGGATTGAGGATCAGTGTTACAACAGTGAATATTAATTAATACAAATGCTCTGTGCCACAAGCCACCCTATTTTGAAGCCTATTAGAGCATAAGGCTCTAATCAGGTGCTTCAAAAACACACCCCTGCCACTGTAATTCAGGTGCCCGGAATCTTGAAAGGGGCCAGATCCCTGAATAGGGGGTGGTCGAGGCAGCTATGCTATGCATGAATTTATCTATTATGCATATAGGGATTGGCGAGGATGGAGGGGGTGGCGCCCAGGTGCCCCTAATAGAGGGGCCGCCACTGACTGTACCCAGCAGAAAATAGTCTGAGATTTTTCTTTTTCAGACAACCACAACAGTATGCAAGAGCACAGCAGGCTTGAGTTAAATTTATAGCAAAATTATAGTACTGAACCTGACTTGGTAAGCATATAGCTTTGCAGCATTAGGCCTGAAATGTTAAAATAATTGAAACAACATTAACTTCAAGTGGGAGTGAAACTTTCCCATACATTAATTCTTGAAGTAAACATGGATTTCCTTCACCATCACATTTTAGTAAATTTGGTCCAGGTTCACTTCATTTTACACTTTTGTAAATCAGGCTTAATGTCAAAACCTGGTATTAACTTCCTGTGGAGAAAGATATTACAGGCAGGCAGTGGCTATGAAAACATTAAAAATAAACAAGCAAGCACTTACACTACACTAACCTTCAGTTCAAAAACGTCCTCAGCATAGATCCATTCCTCCAAAAGACGCCTATGGATTAACTGATGAGCAGCATGGCTCAACCCACTTCTTATGATCTCAGGTTGTCATGGACTCACCCCCGAGGCTGTGAGCACTGCTGCACTGAAGGGTGCTCACATGTTTCCAGTTACGTTAAAACTGAAGTCCTGCTTGATGACATCACATGTCAACTGTAAGTCACTGAGGAAGCTGAAGAGAAAAACATAAAGAAATGACTTTACATTACAATGTACTTTAGCAGTAGAGGAAGTTAATATAGAGTTTTACCAAAAGTAATGGAAATGCTGTTCTTAGAGAAACAAAACAACACGCTCCCATCTCCATTTCAGAAAACACAAGAGAAACCTTCAAATCCCGGATCAGCCACATGTTTACTTTGTTGATTGTTTTCCTTTTTTAAAATTCTCTCACAAATGCTGTAATTAACATTTTCGTTTTAATGCCTTAGGAAGCATAAAAGCATATTTAGGTAAACGTGTGCTAATTGCGTCTCTGTAAACAGCCATATGTTATTTTGTCTCATGAAACTTCAATTCATTCTAGAAATAGCAGGAAGAAGTTAAAATTCAGGGTACCTGACGTATTATAATTTGTTAATATAGATAGGCAGCAACTTAGGCAGGTCACCAAGTGTTTTTTATTACTACTACTATGTTTAGTGAAAGAGATTTGGAACCCTATACATTATGATAAAAATGTAATTGGCAAAATGGTATTTGGTCATTGAAATCCACGCTCCCTTCCTGTTATATACATATAGCACCAATTATAACATTGTTATGGCAGATGAACATTTTTAATGTATACTGCCTTTTCCTCCGAACCTATTAAGAAAATTGATTTATTTATTTATAACCACTTCAATACTGGGCACTTTAACCCCCTTCCTTCCCGGACCAATTTTCAGCTTTCATCACTGTCGCACTTTGAATGACAATTGCGTGGTCATGCAACACTGTACCCAAATGATATTTTTATAATTTTTTTCACACAAATAGAGCTTTCCTTTGGTGGTATTTAATCACCTCTGGGTTTTTTATTTTTTGCGCTACAAATTAAAAAAGACCGAAAATTTTCAAAAACAATGCATTTTTCTTTGTTTCTGTTATCAAATTTTGCAAATACGTAATTTCTCTTCATAAATTTTGACCAAAAAATTATACTGCTACATTTCTTTGGTAAAAATAACCCAAATCAGGGTTTATTTGGTGTTGGTGGTGATGGCGGACATACAGATATTTTGGGGACTGTGACAGATGTTATGGGGACAGACAGATGTTTTGTGTATGGTGACAGATGTGATGGCGGACAGACAGGTGTTTTGGGGACTGTGACAGATGTGATGGGGGACATACAGATGTTTTGGGGACTGTTTTATGGGGACACTGACATGTATGTGGACAGGGGTATCAGTGGGGCTTGGTGCACTGTGTGGGGGCGATCCGTGAGAGCTTTCTGTATGAAATCATCTTCATACAGAGAGTTGTCACAGAGATGCAGCTTCCCCCTCCCCCCCTGCACTGAGCTCTCAGTGAGCTCGGCGGGGGGGGGGGGGGGGGAC
>BLSH010066462.1:1910260-1956469 GCA_018402905.1 Glandirana rugosa | reverse complement strand
AAAATATCCGGTACGAATTGATCCGTAGAACCATCACAGAGACACATGTCTCTGTTTACATTGTGACGGCTGTGATTGGACACAGCGGTCACATGATCGGGAGGGCCAATCACAGCGCCCATATCCCGATCTGGGCTCGGCCGGATCCTGTGATCATAATGATCACAGGATTGAGCCGCAGCACGCTTCGTGGCTGCATTGCGAGCACCCATTCTGAGGGACGTACCTGAACATCCACTCAAAACGACGTGGCTGCCACCCGGCCGTATATGTACAGTGGCTGGGTGGGAGGTGGTTAACTAACCAATGGTCAGAGGGGTAGGGGTCCAACAAAACTTACATTCTGCTTTAAGGAAATCTTTTATCAGGCTATGGCTTGTTTTAGAACCACACTGGGGGAGATTTAAAACTGTCGCACACAAAATCTGGTGCAGCTGTGCATAGAAGCCAATCAGCTTCTACCTTCAGCTTGTTTAGTTAAGCATGGCCTATAAAATCTAGAAGCTGATTGGTTACTATGCATAGCTGCACCAAGTTTTAGTAAATATCCCCTACTGATGATAGATGGAAATTCCCAACTCTCAGTTGCAAACTAATGCTAAAGTAGACCTTTAGCTCACCTTGTGGCTTTGCTTCCATTGGCACAGTATAAATACTAGGAGTCCAGGAATGGCATCTTCACACCCGTTTCATGCACAGGTGCTTAACTGGAGGAGAAATTCCTATTAATGCATTCACTTTTAGTATACAGTAAAATTACTTTATAACACCATACAGCTCTGTTAAATTTATATGTGATAAAAAAAAAGCTTTGAAAAGAGCCACTTTCTCTACTTCCCATTGTGAGCAGTTTGAGTCCTTGTTGAACTCCAGTCTTTAGACTACTTGAGCATTTTTCTTGAAAGTGAATTACAAAGTTGAGTAATACACAAATGATTCAGAGAAGCCATGTTCAATAATCTTAGTGTAAATATTAAAATAGCAAACCTCTTTAGTCTTCTTTTAAATTCACACATTCACTAATGTTTTCATCACTTCTTCCCCACTGAGTGTCTGAAAAATGCCTCAAATTATCATGTTTTGTGTTTGTTATTAATGAAGAGTGATATGTTCCGAAGGCAAAAACTGAACAGCATTTTAGCAATGTAGCATTAAGAGATGCACTATAAAGCCCCAGGGGTGCCATTACCAAAAGATGACATTCTTGTTAAGGCTTCACGCATGAGTTAAAATGGAAAGTTCAAAGAAATAAAATAAATAGGGGTAAGACAAAAGTTAACATTCATGCTGATTCCTCAAGAATACTGCTAAAACTTTTAAATAAACCACAATACATCAATTGATACATTTGAATTTATTGCACAAAGTAAAATTAATCTTAAAATGTAAACTACAGAGGGAGATTGGATTTGCAGGTACTGCCCTCTGACAAAATAATTAGCCAGGGGGTACAAGGGCATGAGTGACCTGCAAGGCCAAGCATTCTTGGTTATGCCAGTGGAAAAGGACATGGGAGGTACATATAGGCAACCCTATAAACAGCCAGTTTTAGGAAGACAACAATAAATCGGGCACATTTTTATAATCTGTCCAATCCCTTTGTGCCCCAAGAATTGGGAGCTAGCTGTATGTTTGGACTCCTACTGACATGAGATTTTTCTCAAACCCAATAGAAAGCACAGTTCCGATACATTTTTAAATTTATTATCAAGATTGATAAGTTCAAACACATTATTGTAAGTCCATATCTAACCATACATGAGCACTGACCCAGTGGGAAATGCCCCTTAACCACATCAGCTCTGGAAGTATTTACCCCCTTCCTGACCAGAGCATTGTTTCCGATACGGCACGGCATGGCTTTAACTGATAATTGCGTGGTTGCGCAATGCTGTACCCAAACAAAATCGTCTTTTTTTCCCCACAAATAGAGCTTTCTTTTGGTGTTATTTGATCACCTCTGCAGTTTTTATTTTTTGCGCTATAAACAAACAAAGAGCAACAATTTTGAAAAAAAAACATTTATTTTTACTTCTTGCTATAATACATATCCAGAATAAAATCTATATATAAAAAAACCAAATGTGTTCCTCAGTTTAGGCCGGTATATCTTCCTCTACATATTTTTGGGAAAAAAAATCGCAATAGGCGAATATTGATTAGGTTGCACAAAAGTTATCACGCTTACAAACTATGGGAATAGATTTATGGCATTTTTATTATTATTTTTTTTTTATTATTAGTAATGGCGGTGATCTGCGATTTTTAGCGGAACTTCGATATTGCGGTGGACAGATCGGACATTTTTGACACTTTTTTGGGACCATTGACATTTATACAGCGATCAGAGCTAAAAATAGCCACTGATTCCTGTATAAATGTCATTGGCAGTGAGAGGGTTAACACTAGGGGGCGATCAAGCAGTTAAGTGTTCCCTAATGTGTAATGACTGGGGGTGGAGAGCAAAAGCTGCTCCCGATCACTGGGAACAGCAGATCTCTCTCCACTTCCCTGTCAGAACGGGGATCCATTTGTTTACATGAACGGATCCCCGTTCTGGCTTTGGGAGGAGCAATCGTGGGTAGCCAGCGGACGATGCGCATTGGCTCCAGAGAAGTGCGGCCTGCGCATGCGCCCCCCCTGCAGTCTCTTGAAGTGCCACCATACATGTATGGCGATTCACGCAGGAAAGCCAACCTGCAGCCATCAAACGACGGCGGCAGGTCGGCAAGTGGCTAATCATGCATGCCTTATTGTATCATAACCCTCATTGATACAGACATTGTTTTATCTTATCTTTTAAATGCTATTCTGATTAGAAGATGATTCAGAAAGAATTTATAAAATGTTTAACAAGCCATAAACAGCTTTTTTAATTTCCATCCTATTAATGACAAATAATAGTTAACAGTTTAGCTTAAACATGCGTTAAGCAGATTTTAAGAAAGCTCCGCACCTCCCACAATGTAAGCAAAATATATGCTCACTCCAACCTTAACCACTTGCCAACCAGCCACTGTATATATACGGCGGTAGGTCGTCTCTCCTGCGCAAACCACCATACCCATATGGCGGCACACAGTGGGTGATATCCACCGCGATCATGGTACAGAGAGGTAAACAAGGCGGATCCAACTCAGAGATCTGCTGTTCCTAGTGATCGGGAACAGCGATCTATTTGTTGTCCCAGGCAGCCCAGCCCCCACACAGTTAAAACACATCCAGGGAACACAGTTAACCCCTTTACCGCCCCCTAGTGTTAACCCCTTCTCTGCCAGTGTCATTTATACATTGATCAGTGCATTTTTATAGCACCGATCAATGTAATAATATCACTGGTCCACAAAAAGTGTCACTTGGGGTCAGATTTGTCCGCTGCAATGTCACAGTCCAGCTAAGAATTGCAGATCACTGCCATTACCAGTAAAAACATAAAAAAAAAAATAGAAGTCCATAAATCTATACCCTATTATGTAGACAACATAACTTTTGCGCAAACCAATCAACCAAAAATATGTAGAAGAATATATATTGGCCTAAACTGATGAATAAATTCATTTTTATATATATATATATATTTTGAATATGTATTATAGCAGAAAGTAAAAAATATTGTTTTTTTTTAAATTGTAGGACTTTTTTGTTTATAGCGCAAAAAATAAAAACCGCAGAGATGGTCAAATACCACCAAAAGAAAGCTCTATTTGTGAGAATAATAAGGAAATCAATTTATTTGGGTACAGCATCGCACGACCGCACAAATGTCAGTAAAAGTGACGCAGTACCGTATCGCAAAAAATGGCCTGGTCATTAACGGGGTAAAACCTTCTGGGGCTGAAGTGGTTAAGGGAAACCTGCCAGCCTTGTTAAACCTAATAAATATATAAACTTAGAAAATAAAAAACTTTATATTAAACTTGACTTGATTTTTAGTGGCCCTCTCTTAAGGACTAAGCCCTGCTAACTGATATCCCCTATCTGGTCACAGTGCCTTAAGGGCCCATAAGGGCACTTTCAATGGTGAGGAATTTTTAGTTGTCAGAGTATAGTTCTGAAATCATAGAAACCAAGCCTTTCATAACAAAGTGAAACAGGTCTCAAGTGGGCACACAGTAGAGGGTTTTCTGTATAATAAAGGCTATTTAATGGTGTCTTCTCTCAGCCAAAATATTCCCTTTTAAACGGCTGACATGATCACTAAATATTTAGTAGACAGTTTAATGTGCTGTGAAACCTTTACCAACATACACACACAATATGATTGCCATTTGTTGGTCAGCAAGAACTGGTAATAAATTCACATTGTGCTCAGTCACTTTTTTGGGAAAATCTTTTTTTGCTACATTCTTCTGTGTAAAATGATGTATTACAAATTGGACAGCAAGTAGCAGTTAAGCCCTAAATCATCTCCATTCATAACAAATGATGGTGAAGACTTCATGACATTGAGTGAGAGCAGCCGCTTATGCATTGTCACCGCATGACTCATTATGACACTGAGTAGAGCTGAGAACAAGTGACCAGCGCTGTACAAATGCTAAGAAATGTGATCTGCAATATTTTGATAAGGATTATGTGTCTGAGGACACGAATGTCCAAACTGGCTGGGAAAGGTTAGTTGAATAGTAACTAGAGTTGAGCGAACCCAAACTGTAAAGTTCGGGTCTGTACCGAACTTTTGGGTGTCCAGGAACCGGACCCGAACCCGGACTTTTCAAAAAAAATCTGGGTTCGGGTCCAGGGTTCTGGTATTTTACTACACGTGTTAAAAAGCTGCCAAGGGCAGCCAATCAACAAGTGTTTCATTGGTTTTCCCTAGAAGCCATCACAGCCATGCCTACTAATGGCATGGCTGTGATTGGCCAGTGCACCATGTGACCCAGCCTCTATGTGGGGCTGGAGTCACCGTTCTGCATGTCATATGCTCTCAGGATAGTTTAGGGAGAGGATGCTGCTGCCTCTGTGAAGGACAGATTGCAGATATTATAGAACATCTCATCCTGCATTACTGAACGATCTGATTGTGGACTAGGGAGAAATACTAGTACTGCTGCTTTGAGGGAGGGAGAGATACTAGTACTGGTGTTTTGAGGGAGGGAGAGATACTGGTACTGGTGCTTTGAGAGACAGATTTCACACCTCATCCTGCTGCACAGAACGATCTGATTGTGGACTCGGGAGAGATACTAGTACTGGTGCTTTGAGGGAGGGAGAGATACTAGTACTGGTGCTTTGAGAGACAGATTGCACACCTCATCCTGCTGCACAGAATGATCTGACTGGACTAGGTAGAGTCTGTTGCTTTAAGGGAAAGATTATTCTTTTAAAATCATCATCAAGTTGTACAGGGAAAGGTTCCAGCTGTTGCTTTAAGGGAAAGATTACTGTTCTAAAATCATTATCAAAGTGTGTGTGAAAAACCCATATATCAGCCGCAGGGAAGCCATATTAGTGTTTTAAAATCATCTTCAAATTGTGTGGAAAACCCTTATATCAGCCGCAGGGAAGCCATATTAGTGTTTTAAAATCATCTTCAAATTGTGTGGAAAACCCTTATATCATCCGCAGGGAAGCCATATTAGTGTTTTAAAATCATCTTCAAATTGTGTGAAAAACCCTTATTTCAGCCGCAGGGAAGCCATATTAGTGTTTTAAAATCATCTTCAAATTGTGTGGAAAACCCTTATATCAGCCGCAGGGAAGCCATATTAGTGTTTTAAAATCATCTTCAAATTGTGTGGAAAACCCCTATATCAGCCGCGGGGAGCCATATTAGTGTTCTAAAATCATCCCCCCCTTCGGTCCCAATCTGTACTCCTCCGCCCCCTTCGGTCCCGATCTGTACTCCCCTGGTCCCCCCCTTCAGTCCCGATCTGTCCTCCTCCGGTCCCCCCCCTCTGATCCCCTCTGTTCTCCCTTTGTCCTGGGATTGTTCAGGATGGAGAGCGGAGGAAAGAGTCGGTAAATCTGTCATTTACCTGCTCTTTCCTTTTCTGAATGAACAGAGTCAGTGACTCTGTCCATTCATAACTGAGCATTGTAAACTGTGTTACGATGTCTCAGTTTATGAATGGAGAGGAGCCGCTGTCTCCTGTTCATTCATCTTCAGTGCAGCTGAGAAAGGGACTGGGGAATCTCTATCTTCAGCCCCTTTCTCCCTGTCTCAAAGGGGAGATGTTGGGGGTCTGTTTAGACCCTTGACATCTCACCAAAGCCCCCCCCCCCCAACTGGGGTGATAAAAAAATGCAAAAAAAAATTTTAAGTAAAATTGTAAAATTAACTTAAAAATAAAATAAAAAAACAATGGCATTGTCCACTCCCAAAAAAAAGAAAGTGTTGTAAAAAAACTATAAATTGTAGAAAATAATAAAAAAATGAATTGTAAAAAATAAAATAGTGAAACAAAAAATTTAATTAAAAACTACTGACAGTCCACGCCTCATCAGCGCCACCTATCATTGCCCATCAGTGCTGCATATCAGTACTACTGTCACATGACATTAAAAAAAAGTATCGGTAATCGGTATCGGCGAGTACTTGAAAAAAAGTATCGGTACTTGTACTCGGTCTTAAAAAAGTGGTATCGGGACAACCCTAGTGATTTTAGGTTAAAAATTATTTTAAGTTATTTCCCTATCCCCATTTCTTTGTAGGGCACTTGTCCGACCCTTACCCCCATTTTCCTTCCTTTTGCAGACCTCTAGGACTTTCCAGGACTTTGTTACAGCCATTTTTGTGCCTAAAAGTTCGGGTCCCCATTGATTTCAATCTGGTTCGGGGTCCGTGTCAAAGTTCGGGTCCAGTACGGACCCAAACCCGGACTTTATCCCGAAGTTCGGCCGAACCAGCAGAACCCGAACTTCCAGAGGTTCGATCAACTCTAATAGTAGCACTCATACTGTATATAGCTTGATTCACATCTACTTCTACTTCTCAACTCTATGATGTCAAACATGAAAAATGTTTCTATCATATAAGATGAACTAAATAATAAACTGGAAACAACAAGAAAAACTTAAAAAGACTAAATGAAATACATTCTCTACCCTTGTGAATGACACACCCACACTTCGTACCATGATTCATACTTCCACATTTATGCAACTTAGCAAGAATATATATCCTAACCCTCAATTACATTTTACATAAAACAAAGCAGCTCTCCCTACTTCCCTGCCTACTATCCCTATTTGTTAGAATAATGAACCTGATGCAAGGGAAGATTTACAATTAGAGTGGTGTAATTTTGCTTTCAAATACAATGAACGTACTATCTGTACTGTGGAATCAAACACCTTTGTCTGCTATATACATCAAAGTATAATTAAAGGAAAAACTTTTTTTTTGTTTTGAATAGAGTAGAGAAGGGTTAGAACACCTATCAGTTTGTATTGCTGTCTGTGCATCCCGTGGGGCAGTGTTCCCCAACCCTGTCCTCAAGGCCCACCAACAGGTCATGTTTTCAGGATTTCCATTATTTTGCACAGGTGATTTGATCAGTTTCACTGCTTTAGTAATTACAACAGCGATTCATCTGAGGGAAATCCTGAAAACATGACCTGTTGGTGGGCCTTGAGGACTGGGTTGGGGAACACTGCTGTAGGGAGATTCCTCTTCTCTGTTTGTCCATTTACCATTATGATTCAATGTGAAAGTAAAAAAAAAATCCCAAATTTTGGCTATCCCCAGAACAGTGATAGAGGGGAACATAGGTATGCACAGCCTATTGCATTAGGGTGTGCACCCTAAAGCTCAAGCACACATGTGTGTTTACATATACAAATATGGCATCAGCAGGGAGATCAATCTCCCTGCTGGCACAGTGAAAGTGAAGTGCTGTAAGCACTTCTCATATGGTAGAGCCTGTAAGATGGAGATCTTTCTCATCTTCCTGCTGGCACACAGAGCCATAATGTTAATGTGCACGGGGTGATTAGGGTGTGTCCAGGAGCATCTGGCACATCCTGTGCACATGCCCATGGAGGGGGAATCTTCTAATGGGGTGACCTTTGGGTCCCCAAGGGATTCCATTAATTTGCAGGGATTTCCTCACACTTCCTGTTCTGTCTATGAGACAGGAAGTAAAGGTAATTCTCCCCAATGGAACAGAGATGGCAAAAAAACTGACAGGGGTTATAGCTCTCCCTTATTCTATACAAAATTTAAAAAAGTTATTATCATACAAGTTTGCCTATACAGGCGATCCCCTGGTTACAAACAAGATAGGGTCTGTAGGTTTGTTTTTAAGTTGAATTTGTTTGTAAGTCAGAACAGGTACATTTTTTAAGTGTAGCTCCAACCAAAAAAACTATTTTTAAGCTTTTGGATAGCATAGGGAAGGGTTAACACCCCTGTACCATTTATTTTGTTGTCTGAGCCCCTGTTCCGAAGATTTCACCTCACTTTCTGTACCAATGATAATTGGATTTTGAAAATTTTGGGTTGTTGTGGAAACAATCCTTGGTGCTAAAGCATCAGTGGAGACACCTTTTTCCCATAATAACTCTTACAGGAGTGAATTTCCCTTCCTAGGGAGAGATTTCCTCTCACTTCCTGTTGTCTCCCTCCGTTTGGAGTCGTTTGTAAGTCAGATGTTTGTAACTAGGGGACCGCCTGTAGTTCCACTTTAAGGGCTAGTTATCAATGTTAACACTGCAGTTTTGCATGGAAATGAAAAAAAAAAAAAAACAGTCCTGGTGTGTAGAGCACAAAAGCCAACATTTATACCAGTGACCAAACTTTGGCTATGACAGAATGAGCTGTAATGTTGATCTAAAGCAACATTACTAAGATCTCATTCAAATTGAACATATTAATCCAGTGCTTTAGCAAACTTAATGTCATAATGTAGAGGTTCAGATCTACTTTATTATCTACTGTAATAATATTGACTCATTACAACATTGGAGTTGATAAAATGTTCTTAAGCAGCAGTTTATTTTCCAATTTTACTGATACAATGATAACTTTGAATTGTAAGAAGCCGGCGGGAGCTTACACCAGCTGACAAATGCTCTTAGACATTCCAGTCCTTCATCCAGATTGCTGATCTAGGTTTGACCTGAAGACTGGAAAGAAAACAGAAGGCACCTATCATAAATAATACTTTTTACACAAATTTACTGGATGATAGAACAGACAGAGAATGCATTAAAGGTTGCCCGTCTGTTAACCTTGTTTTATGGATGGGAAATTTAAGCTGAATCTGGAAAACTCAAGTGGAATACTCTTTTTTTATTTATTTAATAAAATAGGAAGCCCCAGCTGTGGCCAGCTGCAGTATTAAACCCAAAAGCAAAAATGTATTATATTGCAGTTACCAATATTACCAATATTTCTTTTCTTTGCCTTATTTCCCTCCTGTATTAGTGAGACAGAACTGAAGCCAAACTCTACTTCACACTTTATAATCAGTTACAGCAAACATTTTTTTTTTTCCTTTTGGGATAAAGGTTTTGTATGAATAAATAATGGTTCATCTGTTTACCCACCTATGCCAGTGTTAAGTGGGTTGTCTCATCCATGTAAATGGGTATTTTCTGCTGGAGAGTTTGTGCTTTTGAAAAACAAAAGACTTGCTGGCTGGATCACCAGCTGAAAATGGAAGAAAGTAAGTCAAAAAAGGAAACTAATACAGCCATCGCATCTAAGAACTGGTAAGCTGCAATATAATACATGTTTACTTTTGGGTTTAATACTGCTTTAATGGAGCACAGAGGTCAGAGCCTCTTCCTAGATCCTCTGCTGCTTATTGCTGGTCTTTAGCCCAGAAAATCTATTTGCTATCAGCTTTCTTTCATTTAGAAGACAAACATCATAGCCACATCATAGTGAAAGCCTAACTCCATCTAAGAGATAATCAAATGTACTTAGAAGCATAGCTCTGATATTATCTGGTATTGTGGTGAGTTTATTTTGCAAACCGCATTTTATTTACCGGGAGATATTGTCACCACCAATACCAGATCTTTTTTTTCCCCCAAAGACTGTTTATATACAAGTTCAATACTAAACCTGATAACCATTGTCTAGAGCAAGCGTTTGAGTGAAAAAAAGCAGGAAAATAAGTCCTGGTTACTATATGTTACTGAATGGCACTGCCCTTTGCAATATCTTAATAAATAATACATTATACATTGAAAACCCTTTTGATATTGTTTCAAAGCTCAGCTGTATAAATTGAAAATATATAAATATCAACTATTTCTAGGCAGCTATTTTTTCCCTATAATACATATTATTAGGCTATTAAAAATATAAGCACGCAAATGAATTTGTGTTGGAGTTGATTAAATGCTGTTAATTTTCTATTGTACATAAGGTTAATAAACATTTAATTAGTATATGCAAATTTTTATTTTAACATTCTGGCGCAAATATTTAGCAGGCTCCTTATCATAAATCACAGTCAGAGACAAAGTTCTGTTATGTAATTGGACAATAACAGATTGATAAGCTAGGCCAATTAGATCTGACTTAAAGGCTGACAGAATATCTTAATAAAACATTAGTGGGCATTAATGTAAAACTTTAACTAAAAATAATTATGGCATTTATTTTCTTTGGATGGATTAAGGAATATTAGAGTGTAGTTTTAGAATTTGTGGTTGCCCACTTGTGACTAGAGTAATAATAAAATGGAATTAAAATGAAGTAAATCTCTAGAGAACAACTGCTAACTTATTAGATTTTTACTGAAGAAAAAGAATATAAATATTGTAATAACTCAAGGATAAATATAGGCTCTATTTTTATGCCTTTATTTTATAAAACAATACTTTGGTGTACTTAGCGCTGTCAGATTCAACCCAATTTTTACACTTGGTTAATGGATAATTTAGGGAGACTTTATTGTATTTCACACAATTCACAAGGCATTGTTATACTTTTCTAAAAATATTTTTGGCATGATTTTTAACCTATTATTTATTTTAGCACTGTGGTGTTCGTATCAAATCAAATCACTTCACTTCACTATGAAGTTGGTATGTGGTGATATTACAGAAAACCCACACTTTAGCAGGTTAAAACACTGTATAGTGGTTTTGTATGCATTTGATTATAAACGGGTCTAAAAAAAAATGTGTGATTAATGTGTGATTAAATATTGTGCGTAGTGTGTATGTGTAATATTGTGTGTAGTCACATAATTTTGAGAGAAGGACTGGGACCTTGGTCTCTTTTTTACGTTTTTACTCTCTCATTGCACCAAAAAAAGGAAAAGAAAGCAATGCGGAGCAGAGGAGAAGTTTTCTCACTTCTCCTGTACATATTTCTGTGCAATGTTTTAGACTATAGGGTTGATTTATTATTGGTTCACACTGATGCAAAATAGGATCCAACTTGTGAGACCCCAAGTCGGATAACATGTGAAATTCAATGTTTCCCTATGAAAGCTGTCTTAAAGGGGTTGTAAACCCTCAAGGTTTTTCACCTTAATGCATTAAGGTGAAAAACCTCCTGTGCTGCAGCTGCCCCCCCTCAGCCCCCCTTTTACTTACCTGAGTCTGATCTTTCCAGCGACGGGGACAAGCACAGCAGCTCCAGCCAGTGTCTCAGGATAGATTGATAGCAGCACAGCCATTGGCTTCCGCTGCTGTCAATCTAATCCAATGATGCAGGAGTCGGGGAGCGGGGCCGAGTCCTGCTGTCTGTGTCAATGGATGCAGCAGCAGGACACAGGAGTGCTCCCGCATGAGTGCCCCCAGGGTAAATGCTTCTCTGTAGGGGCACTCAATGTGGGGAGGAGCCAGGAGCACCACTGGTGGACCCCAGAAGAGGAGGATCGGGGCCACTCTGTGCAAAACCCTTGCACAAAGGAGGTTAGTATGAGATGTTTATTTTTTTTCTAAAAAAAGGAGACTTTACAAGCCTTTTAATTAGTGTTGGGCGAATGGTGCGGGTTGAACAACAGTTCAGTCCAAACATCACTTGTTCACCCATTCGGCGAACACCTAAATTTGTGGGGTGCTTGGCAGGATGCCCTCCCGCCTAGCACCCCACAATGCACTGCTAGTCAAGTGCAAGGCTTTGCCAATTAGGGAACAGAGCACTGTCAGAGCCCTGATTGGACAAAGTGATGATGACTTTGTCCAATCACGGCTATAAAAGTTTCATTCGCACAGGAAGCTTTTGCCATGTAATGTTGGAGTGGAGATAGATAGAGCAGGGCTCAGTTTGCTACTAGTGAGTTAGTGTCTTCACTTATTGTGATTCTGAGTGTAGAGTGTTAGTGTAGTGTTAGTGTAGTGTTAGTATAGTGTGAGTATAGTGTGTCAGTATAGTGTAGTGTGAGTATAGTGTGTCAGTATAGTGTAGTGTTAGTATCGTGTGTCAGTATAGTGTAGTGTGAGTATAGCATTACATAGCATTTAGTGCTGTGTACAGTGCTGTATACCTTTTTTTTTTGGTTGCTGCGTGTTTTTTTTCGTCTTTTTTTTGTCCTCTGCCTGCACCCTTTCTTTAAATTGTCAGTTTTTTCTCACTGTGATGCTGGTGTTCCCCCTTTTTTATTTTTTTATTTTTTTATTTTTTTCAGTCAGCATCAGTCCTCAATTTAAAGTGCACCAAACACCACTTTTCATTCAATGAAGTGCATCCAATCATAAATTTCCCAGTTTCTATTAAATTTGGGTAATAACCCCCCCTCCCCCCCACCATCATGTCTGGGAGGTCAACAAGGAGAGGCAGACATTCCCATGCCACTTTGAGGGGGCCAGCAGCATCTGTGTTCACAGGCAAATGTGGAAATGGCAGGGTACATGTGTTTCTGTTTAATGACATTGCCCGTGCTATCCAGCCACAGCATGCAGAGGAGGTGGTGGACTGGCTTACTAAACCATCCTCATCCTCCTCATACTCTATGTCCCAAGCTGACACTAGTGCACAGTCCACTGCAGCTGCCAGAGCTGGTTGCGGTGTGAAGGCACCACCAACACCCAAAGCCCAATTTTTCCGCATCTGTTACTTCTATCCAAAGTCTGTGAAACAGAAACCAGACTTTATCCAAAAAAAAATTGTTAATCTTGGCCTGAGTGTACTATAATTTGGTTTCTTCACATAAGGCTTGCTCACTGTGGTGCAAAACTTTCTTATTTCCAGCCAAAGTCTGCCAAAGAGACACCAGATTTTATCCAAAAAATTTCTAATCTTGTTCCAAGTGCACTAAATTGTGCCCAAAGTTATTGTTTACTAAATAAAGAAAGCTTACAAGGAAAATCAATTTAAATGTAATTTTTTTTCTTTATGAATGTCAGTTTTACTGCAGCAAGTTCTACACACGGTACAGATGTGCCACTTTGCAGGCAGACTTGGGGGACCCCACAGACACAAATTAATTTTTCATTTTTATTGTTTCACTTTAAGCATCATTTAAATCACTTCTCCTTTAAAAACAATATTTAAAAAAAAATTGCATTGGTAAAAGTCCCCCTGAGCAGTACCCGGGCCCCCATACCCTTTTTTATAGACAATAACTTGCATATAAGCCTTCAAAATGGGGACTTTTGATTTTTAAAGTTTGGATCCTATAGACTTTAATAGGGTTTGTGGTTCAGGTCCGAACTTTTGCGATGTTCGAGAGTTTTGGCGTGAACTGAACCGGGAGGTGTTCAGCCCATCTCTATTCTTAACTGATGCTACACAAGTCTGTCCGACTTTAGAAAAGGTTCCTGCACTACTTTGGTCTGACTTTCCATGCCACAGAGTGTCAAAAGTCACATCAAAGTCATATCAAAGTTGGACTCCAAAGTTGCACTAAAAGTCACGCAACTTTGGAGTTCGGCTAGTGTGAACCGAGCCTAACTGAAGGAGTATTCAATTGCACATGACCGGATATTCAAAACAAAATATCTAGCAGTTTTAGAAGTAGGGCAGCATATTTATCTCATAACAGTTGTGCTTGTTGTAGTCTTCACTGTAGAGAATTTCCATCCCTTAAAATATTCTTAATGTCAAACCACTTACTAACAAGACCTGTGCTTGTAATTACAGCCATGGCCAAAAGTTTTGAGAATGACACAAATATTAATTTCCACAAAGTCTGCTGCTTCATGTGTTTTTAGATCTTTTTGTCAGATGTTACAAAGGTATACTGAAGTGTAATTACAAGCATTCCATAAGTGTCAAAGGCTTTTATTGACAATTACGTTAAGTTTATGCGGACTCAATATTTGCAGTGTTGACCCTTCTTTTCCAAGACCTCTGCAATTCCCCCTGGCATGCTGTCAATCAACTTCTGAGTCACATCCTGACTGATGGCCGTCCATTCTTGCATAATCAATGCTTGGAGTTTGTTAGAATTTGTGTTTTTTTTTTGTTTACCCACCTCTTGAGGATTGACCACAAGTTCTCAATGGGATTAGCGTCTAGGGAGTTTCCTGGCTATGGACCCAAAATTCCGATGTTTTTGTTCCCCAAGCCACTTAGTTATCACTTTTGCCTTATGGCAAGAAGCTCCATCATTCTGGAAAAGGCATTGTTCATCACAAAAATGTTCTTGGATGGTTGGGAGAAGTTGCTCTTGGAGGATTTTTTGTGTACTATTTTTTATTCATGGCTGTGTTCTTAGGCAAAAATGTTAGTGGGCCCACTCCCTTGGCTGAGAAGAAACCCCACACATGAATGGTCTCAGGATGCTTTACTGTTGGCATGATACAGGACTGATGATAGCGCTCACCTTTTCTTCTCTGGACAAGGTTTTTTCCGGATGCCCCAAACAATCAGAAAGGGGATTCATCAGAGAAAATGACTTTACCCCAGTCCTCAGCAGTCCAATCCCTGTACCTTTTGCAGAATATAAGTCTGTTCCTGATTTTTTTCCTGGAGAGAAATGGCTTCTTTGCTGCCCTTCTTGACACCAGGCCATCCTCCAAAAGTCTTCGCTTCAGTGTGCACCTGCCTGCTGCCATTCCAGAGCAAGCTCTTCACTGGTGGTGCCCCAATCCTGCAGCTGAATCAAATGTAGAAGACGGTCCTGGCGCTTGCTGGACTTTCTTGTGTAGTAACCTTCTTCACAAATGCAGTGGAAATTTTTTTATGGGATTAAGTTCATTTTCATGGCAAAGAGGGACTTTGCAATTAATTGCAATTCATCTGATCACTCTTCATAACATTCTGGAATATAAGCAAATTGCCATCATAAAAACTAAGGCAGCAGACTTTGTAAAAATTAATATTTGTGTCATTCTCAAAACTTTTGGCCATGGCTGTACGCTGGCAGAAATACAATTAATGGTCCAATTCAATTCTAGTGCATTGTTTTCAATTAAGCCCTGATAAAGGAGGTGTGGACTGGTAAAATGTACTGTTTTTGGAATGTTCCCCTGACGTTTATTGCAATTTGTATTGGAAGTTTTATCTAAACCTTTTAGCAGTGGTGTGACCCTTCATGTACATTTTTGTTACTCTATAGAAACCTGAATTACCATATTTTTAAAAATGTGTCTCAAGTGGGTCTGGGACCCCCTTATCCAATCTTTCCAAGCCAGAAAAAAGTTTTGTCTAGCATTGGCTAGGATCCGTTATACTGGTGTGTGTTAAATGTGGTGAAAAAAAATTCTGCTTGCAGGATCTTTGATATTTTTTTTCCAAAACATATTGTAAAATGCACATAAAAGGTCCCTAAAACGTCCAGTAGTGATGTAAGCTTGATGATAATGTAGATGATATTAGACTGTCCTGATAGGACACAGGAGAGGTGAGTTTAATGCATCTTCTATTGCAAGGAAGTTTCCACTGTATTTTCGTAAAGTATATCTGAAATTGAAACTTATGTATGCATTTTCATGTGGCATTTCAATTATTTTCAGCCTACTCCTATTAATATAAATGGTCTTGAAATTTGTAAGCTTAGTTTGTGAAGATCCCCACATATTTGCTTCCTTGAAGTCTGTGATACTCTATGACCTATGAGTAGGCACTGCTGTGTCACACATTTCCCAGAGCTTGCATTCTGAGCTACAGAGATGCTGTGAGGAGGAGTTTCAGGAGGCGGAGCCAGTATGGGAATTGCTGATTGCAAACAGCACCATGGGATATGTAGTCCTTAGAACTTAAAAGTAAACAGCAAAGAAAGAAGCTACAAAGCATACAGGGAATCCAGGAAGTTGTAGAGAGAGATGGCCAGCAGCGCAACATGAAAGGAAATTTTCCAAGTGAGCTTATATTGGATTGTCAATAATACAGTATCTATTGTTATTAAAATGCTGATTTTATAAAATAAAGTGTGGTTATAGCAAACAAAAGGGGCATGGTTTCACTAGTCCTACTGTTGTTGTAAGCAACACATTCATAATACACCAACAGCAGAAGTTGGAAAGGTTACTTGCTGCCACCCCCTGCACCATAATACAGTACAATTCTGCAATGACTAAGGACTTCAGTATGCAGTTAAAAGATTATTTAAAAGAAACAAGGTCATCTTTGGTTTGACAGCATATTAACTTGAGTATAAAAGTGTTCATTTGTTAAAAATTGCAATAAGTAGAATCTACTGACTGTCTGGCTCCACTGCAGGCTATTGAAAGTGAGATGTTTCCTTCTTGGCAGGTACTTCTTGGTTATATGTAGTGACTGCCATGATATAAATGACACTATCATGGTATATTCTCAATAAACACAACTGAAAAATATAAGTTTCTATCTATGTTACCTCATTTGGTTACATAATGATATCAATTAAGAGTGCCAGCTGACTTTTTTTCATCAGAGATTGAAAGAATGTGATATCTGTTAGGATAATTTGCGAATGCACAGCATAGCTTCAAGGAAGAATTTAAAAAAGCAGATATCATGAAATAGAGACATTGCAAAAAAATAAGATAATTCTGTCAGCTTGGCAAACAGCCCAAATCCAGTTACATTCCTCCAGGCTGGAAATGGCTCTACAACAGGTTGTAAGAAAAAGATAATGTGAAATCTATTCTGAATTCTATTGTTGAATACATTTCGTTTCGTACTGGATGAATTTTTACTGATGTACAGTAAGCCACACGCTGGGATATTCAGAATGTTCCAGTCCTGAGCCATGCAGTCTCTGTTTACATTATATTTTTTGTTACTAATGATAAGATCCATTACATATTTCAGAAATTCCTCAAGACAGAAAACACAGTTTTGACAAATACATATTGCATTTTGAAGCAGACATGGTAAACTAATGGACTTTGAATTGTCAGTATGATACTTTGTGTCATAACATGTCTTTTGGAATGTTCTGCTAGTCAGTGTGTGGTACTATCCCCTTGGTATAATTCCTTGGCTACTAAGCCATTCAACACTTGTTCAGTATTTATCTTGCTTTGTTATGCATCCTCTAGATATCGATCAATCAAATCAAACTACTATACTGTCTACAGAACAAAATAGCTATTTCTTTGCATTCAAAACAATGAGGATTCAATGGCCTTGAATTTTTAATTATATCATTTTATATTTTAACAAGGTCTGTTGCAGTCATTTTATTAAATATTACTTTTATCTAAAATAGCTAGGTAAAATGTCACTCTAAATTTAAGAGAATAAACTATAATACGTTTGGTCTACTTTTTTCCATGTGTGCTCTCATCTCTCCCATGTGCAACCTGGACAATAGAAACTTCTAAGGCTAACCATACATGCATATATTTCCAGTAGGCTGGATAACTGTCATCTGATAAATTCTTCTATTCACAGTAAACAGTATGAATAGAGGAATATCCAGTAATTATATTCAAGCAGCCACAACTTGAAAATGATCCCTTGAGTGAGGGTTCACCCACACTGCAAGGGTTACATTTTTGTTTAGGTCTAGGGAACTTGTTAAATAAGATTTCCTTATGTGATCCTCCACTCCTCTGAACTCATAGACTGGTCCGGGCAGCATCTTCTCCCCTACACTCCAGCAGTCTAAGCTTGTGACTTCATCAAGATCAATGAAGGGTCCACAGCCCTGCACTGGATATAATGTGGTTGAGGAACAATCCACTGCTGGAGAATGGGGGAGTGCCAGCTGCTGGGGGAGCGGAGGATCAGGTAAGTAAAAGAGCATCTCTTCTCCCATAGACTAAATGACCAATTATGTAGTGCAGATGCAGCCCCACTGCAAGGGATAATTGCCAAGTTTTCTGGGACTGCTCTTTAACCACACCTACATTTGTTGTTCTTGAATACTGATAAATTCTAAGTCAAGTCTGTGCCTTTGTTTTTACAGATTTAACCTTCTGTATTAGAAAATTGTTTTAAATGTTGTAAGCAGTGTTTTTTCTAAAAGATGGTCTATCATTGAAGCCAAAAACACCTTGTCAACAAATAAAGAACAATTTAGATCTACTTTTCTGTATGATGCATTGCAACATGTGTATTACATTATTCTTAATGAATCATAGAGTAACCATGATCAACTGAGAAACTCGTAAAGTAATGCTAAAGTCTTCTTTTTTTTTAAGTTAAAAATAACAAACATGCTATACTTACATGCTCTGTGCAGCTGGTTTTGCACAGAGCAGCCCAGATCCTCCTCTTCTTGGGTCTCTCTTCTGTGCACCTGGCCCCTCCCTCCTGCTGAGTGCCCCCACAGCAAGCAGCTTGCTATGGGGGCACAGGAGCAAAGCCACAGCTCCCTCTGTCCATTCAGACACAGAGCCATGGCCCAGCCCCACCGGCTTTCTCTCCTCATTGGCTGACTGACTTTGATTGACAGCAGTGGGAGCCAATGGCACCACGCTGCTGTCTCAGCCAATGAGGAGGGGAGTCCCAGGCAGCCGAGACATTCCTACAATGGCGCTGGATCTAGATTGGAGGTCAGCAACCAGTAGATCATGGCCAGGTGACTGCTAGATTGCGCTCTGGACTTGCTGACCCGCCATCCCAGAGCATCAAACAGGGTGCAATGCAGAGGGACTACTTGTAACGTTGGATCTGTAGTAGGAAGCAAGAGCCGCATAAGCAGTTGCCTCCTCTGTAGTGCTGGCTCCTGTCCCATGAGGAATAATTCCAACTGCACTCCGTTTCTTATCCCAGCTAGCGGTCTCCAGAGTGGTGCCAGCAGAAGGAAAGAAGAGATCTTCAGATCAGTATGAAGATGATTTAAACCCAGGATTGCCATACAATGCGTCATGTTAGTATGACAATTAGAGGTTTAAATCAGGTTTGAGGAGAAGACCCTGTGCCCAGTGATCTTTGACTGCTCCCATGTTGTTGAGGTAGATCTCTACCTCTTTAAGGTTGCCTACCCCTGATTCAGATGGACCTCAGGTAAGTATTAGGGGGGCTGAGGGGGGCTGCTGCACACAGAAGGCTTTTCATCTTATTAAGCATTAAGATAAAAAAACATGTTGCCTTTACAACCACTTTAATAAGTCAAGTGCATGGGGTAAAAAAAGGAACTGCACGTTAGGGCCCATTTTTCTCTCCATGCTCGTTATCTAGTGTGGTACCACAATTCAATGTAAGGCACATAACATGCATTACTGCATTGTGATGTCATTAATTTTGAATGGCACCCCAATGCACTAAGGCAACACATCTGGTCTGTAGTATGCCGCAAAACACGGTAATGTGTTACCCTGCATTGCACTAAAAAAATGGTTATTTATATTTTTATGGCATTACCTTAAGCAATGCAAGTTTATGTGAAACATAACATTTGTTAAATTACCGCAAAGATGTAAATAAGCTCCAAAAAATGCATGATTTACAGTGTCCTTTCTGAAACTAAGTGTGAGGTTCTGTCTTTGTTATTACCATCAAAGCAGTATTAGTATTGTGATTAGAGAAAAATCTTGAATGGCATAATTTCACATTCACAAATTCTTTAAAATAATTTTGCCAAAAATGAAAGCCCAATTCCAGAATATACCTGTCTTTTGGCTTTAAGCACTGTGCAGACAACTAGTTAAAGGCAGGCAAGAACTCAATAAGCAAATTTGATTCTTGGGGTCATTCTGAACAGAAGCAATAAATGTAATTTCCAGAGGTTTTCCTAGTTGCAATTAAGTGACAATGGGATTGATATAAAATAAGGCAAATAGGCTGTTCACTTTGCAAGAGAAGTTGCACATTGAATGGGAAATGTCCCAAGAACGTATTGAATGATATTAAGCTTTGCTGACTTTCATCATCCAATCATGTGCAAGCAAAAATGCTGTTTTTTTTATTTTTATTGCATGTGATTGGGCATTCTTTGCAAAGTGAAACTTCATCACATTACGTAAGCTCTAGGGAAAATACCCTTACAAAGTGAACAGCCTATTTACTTTAGTAAATAAACATCAATTAAATGTTTTCAGTTTTTAAAAGTCAGATTTAGCCACAGATTAAATGTTTTTTATACTATAATATTACAACATAGCTTGTGTGGCAATATTCTATGTTTTTTAATGAACGCAGACTTTAAATAAAATAAACATACATAAATGTTTAATTTGCATTACATTAACAAATCCTAAATATATTTTAAATCATTTTGCTGCAGCTAAAATTATCATCCATAAAAGTCATTTTTCCTTCAATGGAAAATGTATTACACATCAGAATTTTTCATACTAAATATACACCTTGCATTCTTGTCTAATTCAATCCAGTGTATGTCACACTGATCTTTCAGGAAGTAATTCCATTTATGTTCAGATTTGGGATCTTGCTTTAATATGTGGCATTCTTGAAATTCATAAGATGGCTAATGATAAAAGTGAATGAGTTCAGGAAGTGAAACTTTGAAGATAAACTTCAGAGGATGGTAAAAGCTGTACGAAAAATCAATAAACAGCAATAACCAGTTTTGTCTGTAACCTGTGAGCAATGATTTACCCCGGCGTTGAGAAGTTTTAGGAATATGTTATTTTATATAGTTAGATCTAACTCCTAGTTGAATCATAACTTACACTGTGAAGACATTTAAAGTGCTAGAGACGGAGATCTTATGTTGACTAAGTGCTGGATTTTCATGGGCAGTCAGCTTCAAATAAATACAGTAATTTCTATTTGTCTGTTACAACATAAACTGTAAAAGGTAAAAAAAAGTTTCATCTTACTAGGAATATAGAAAATTGAGACTTTAGAACTAGGACAGTGCCAGTTAAATATGGTCAGTCTATAATACAAAATGTTATTGAAAGTGAACTTAATTTTAAGGGGAAGAATAATGGAAGGACAGCTGAGAGAGGATTGGGTTGATTTGCTAAAGATGTAGTAGTCAGCTTGTAATGTGAATTTTCAATCAGCTAAGTGAATACGCTAATTCACTTTGCAAAAAATACCCAATCATATGCAAGAAAATTTAAAAACTTCATTTTGCAAAGTGAAAATTCACTTAGCTTAGGCTACTTTCACACTGAAGCGTTTTACAGACGCTATTTAGATAAAAATAACGTCTGTAAAGTGCCTCAAAAGTCCCCCCCCAATCCACCCCAATGTGAAAGCCCTGAGTGCTTTCACACTGGGGCGGTGCGCTTGCAGGACATTACAAAAAAGTCCTGCAAGCAGCATCTTTGGGGCGGTGAGGGGAGCGGTAATATACCGCTCCTCTACTGCCCCTGCCATTGAAATGAATGGCAAGCGTTTCCGAAGTGGCTGCACACCGCCTCGGTAGCGCTGAGCTCCGACACTTTTAACCCTGTTTTGACCCCTTGTGGGGGGTTAAAAATGTGGTGCTCCCACCTACATAGCGGAGCCATATCGCTGGTAAAACTCCGCTAAAACTAGTGGGGTTTTACCGCGACCACAGCTGCCGCTCAGTGTGAAAGTAGCCTAAGTGGAAATAGTGAAGCAGTGCTGACGTAACTCATCCAAACATATACAAGCAAAAATCATGTTTTTTTTTTATTTGCTTGCATATGATTGGGTATTCTTTGTATGTAAATGTTCACTTATTCATCAAGCTAAATGAAAATTCACATTGTAAACTGAATTTGCACTACACCTTTAATGAATCAATCCAATCCCTTGTTAGCTGCCCATGATTTTGCTGCACCTTAAAATTAAATTTACTTTCCCTAACATTTTGTACTATACACAGAACATGTTTAACGGGCGTTGTTTTAGTTCACTAAGCTAGGTGAAAATTCACTTTAAAAGCAAACATACTTTTCACCTTTAGTAAATCGACCTATTTAACGCTGGCCCAAGCCCTGTGATTGATGTTACTTTGTTCTAGCTCTAAGAATAAAGAAGCTGATGTATTCTAATGAACCCTGTGCTGAATGTGTCCATTTTACTAATATTAAAACAGTTACAAACCAGCCCGCCTTTTTTAATATTTATTATGCATTTTTCTTTATATTTAAAGTGATTGAAAAGTCTATTTTTTCTATAAAAGTAACAAATATGTTATACTTACCTGCTCTGTGCAATGGTTTTTTATAGGGCAGCCTCGATCCTGCTCTTCTCGGGTCCCTGGCTGGAGCTCCTGGCCCCTCCCTCCTGTTGAGTGCCCCCACAGCAAGCAGCTTGCTATTGAGGTTCCCAAGCCAAGCTGCAGCTCCGTGTACCCATTCAGACACAGAGTCATGGTTCGGTCCCACCCCTTCTCTCTCCTGATTGGCTAACTGAGTTTGATTAATGGCAGGGGGAGCTAATGCACCACTGCTGTGTCTCAGCCAATCAGGAGGGAGAGTTGAGGATGGCTGAGGCACTCACTGGATAGATTTGTGGGCTCAGGTAAGTATTGGGGGGGCTGAGGGGGACTGCTGCACACAGAAAGCTTTTTATCTTAATGCATACAATGCATTAAGATAAAAAACCTTCTGCCTTTACAACCACTTTAAGGTACCAGTTAACAAGCACACAGAAATCTGTTTATAAATGTTTTCACACAGGATTCCCACAGCTTTACCCATTTTCCATTGAGATTTCATTGGACAAACATGAGAATCATTGGAGAAAGTTGTGTGAAAATCCTTATAAATAGACCCCAGAGTGTTTTATTTACAGGTAATTGGTTGGTGACCTGAGAATGAAGGCTTTGATGCAGAAGATCTATTCCTAAAAAAACTACTGTAGATTCTTGCAATCTATCATATACAGAAACCTGAAATGCACATAACCCAATATAATAATTATGTAGCACAGAAAATGCCTAAAGTATCCAATTATATTCAAACCTTTCCTAGAATTTTAAAAGTAAATCAAGTAACAGACAGAGAAGAAATTATACAGCAAAGGCTTTAAAGTTGAAGTCCAGTCAAAAGCTTAAAGGGGTTGTAAACCCTCACAGTTTTTCATATTAATGCATTCTATGCATTAATGTGAAAAACGTTTTCTGTTTCAGCTGCCCCCAGAGCCCCCTAATTTACTTACCTGACCCTGATCGTTTCCACACCCTGACGAGTCAATCAATGCGGGGGGGAGCCAGAAGCACTGCCGAGAGACCCCATAAGAGTACGATCGGGGCCACTCTGTGCAAAACCCTTGCACAGAGGAGGTAAGTATGACATGTTTGTTTTTTGTGTTTTTAAAAAAAGATAAACCTTTACAACCATTTTAAACCTCTAAACTTAAACCAGCTCCAACCCAAACTCTAAGCCTACTACCAACTACCGTATAGAGGATAGATGTCCATACTTACCTATTCTGAGGGCACTCCAGTCTGGTCAGACGATCAGCTCCCAGAGCCAGCTGCAATGTAGAGGGGGGACAGCCGACAATGGATGAGCCTATGGGTGACATTACAGCATAGGCATTGCAGCCGTTATTGGCAATCTCACCTCTTCTCTGAATCCGGCTGCTGGGGAGATCATGTAACTGGACCCTAGCGCCTAGGGAATAGATAAGTATAGGCATCTTTTCTCTACAGGATAGTTAGAATAGGGCTTAGAATGAGGATGGGAGCAGGTTTAAGTTTAAATTAGTTTTTGACTTGACTACTACTTTAAGACATATACACCTATAGCATCTATGAGTTGCTCTCTGTATCCTTTCTACAGTGGATTATAATTAACTCAGAGTGAGATAACCTGCATGTTTTACAACAGCACTGTTTTGGATAGCATAAGTTTCCCACATGTTGTTTTGGAATGCTAGCACTCCCCCTAACTGCCTAATAAAGCTTAGATTATATGAGAGCACATTGTGAGGTAGGCCAAATGAACCAAAAAATAAAAAATAAAAATATAAAATGACATAATAACATTAGTAGCACTACGGCTAAGACGTCTATAGTACAAACCAATTGAAAGTTTTCACAAGTAGATCAAATAAAATAAAGCAATGTAAATGTAAGCAAAACCCCAGGCAAGGTGCTATAGACACAGTTGAAATACACATATGTTTACTCTTTTATCTGCCAAAGGATTTCTTTTTTTAATGCAGCCAGTCTTTTGAATTCCAAACATTTTCATATTGTGCAGCCAGAGAGCTGAAAAACATTGGGGTTTAGTTACTAAAGGCAAAAAGGCTGATTGCTTTACAAAGGAAGTTGCCTGTTGCAAGAGAATATTCCCTAGAGCTTAGTGAACAAGGTGAAGCTCTGCTGACTTCCATCATCCAATTATGTGCAATTTTTTTTTCCTTGCATATAATTGGGTATTCTTTGCAATGTAAAATGTAACCACATTAACTAAGCTCCAAGGTAAATTCCCTTGCAAAGTGCAACTTCCCTTGAAAAGTAAATAGCCTATTTACCTTTAGCAAATCAACCTCATAGTTTCAGATTAAGCAATCCTTGCTCTTGGATCAGCCATTCAGCTTCCTATTGTCACCTCTCCTAGTCTCCTCATCCTCTCTGTTCAATAATTAGGGAGCTGACACAGGAAGCAGTAATATTAAACTAGAATGCAGCAGAGTGATTTACCAATTAGCATAGGTGTATGTATCACAAGAACAGCTGAACAAAACGACAAATCCTTCGGCAGCTAAAGCTAAAGCTAAAGCTGCTATGATATGTGTGTGTTTAAACCTGATATGTACCTTTTTACCTGATGTTTCTATATCATTCCTCTTCTTCTCTTCTTGGAATGATGAGGAATGACCCCCAAGATGGTGTGGCAGGCTAATATTTGTCTCCCAGGGTTGGATCCTTGGCATATGGTGGGGTGAAAAACATCTGGGCACCAGTCCCGTTAGTCTTTTCGGAATTTTATTGCTGCATAAAACTTTGTGAAAGAGGTTTAGAGTGGAGGATACTGAAAATAAGAGAAACAATCTCAAAGGTTGCAGGTTGAATCTAAAAATCGATTTTAGTGTAACTGTTTTCCTTTCATAGATTTAGTAGTAGTGGTTGGTTCTGTAATAGTAGCCAAACAACCCAATGGGGTTGGTTAACTAAAACTGGAGAATGCTAAATCTGGTGCAGCTCTGCTTTGAAACCAATTAGCTTCCGGGTTTTTTTTTTCATCAAAGCTTAACTGAACAATCTGAAGTTAGAAGCTGATTGGCTACCATATGCACTGCTGAACCAGATTTTGCACTCTCCAGTTTGAGCAAATCAACCCCAAGAGCAGTCACAGAGTTGTAATGGATCTTTTTCTTCAGTCAATTTGGGCCACCTACTTAAGCAAACATAGAATAACTAATCAGGGACACTCCAGATTAATACAAGAACACTTAATTTCATTTTAAGAATATTTTTATATTACTTAACCATCTCAGCCCTGGAAGGATTTCCCACTTTAGGACCAGAGCACTTTTTGCGATTCGGCACTGCGTCACTTTAACTGACAACTGCGCAGTCATGCAATGTTGTACCCAAACTAAATTTGCGTCCTTTTTTTCCCATAAATAGAGCTTTCTTTTGGTGGGATTTGATCACCTCTGCATCATTTCTTATCACCGTTATAAACAAAAAAAGAGCGTCAATTTTGCAAAAAAAAGAAAAACAATATTTCTTACTTTTTGCTATAATACATATCCAAAAAATATATTAAAAAACAATTTTTTTCATCAGTTTTGGCTGATTTATATTCTTCCTCATATTTTTGGTAAAAAAAAAATCGTAATTGGCGTATATTGATTTGCACAAAAGTTGCCGCGTTTACGAATGATGAGAATTAATTTATGGGGTTTTTATTTTTTTTATTTTTTACTAGTAATGGCAGCAATCTGCGATTTTTATTGGGAGTGTGACATGTCGGACCATTTTGACACTTTTTTGGGACCATTGGCATTTATACAGCAATCAGTGCTATGAAAATACACTGATTATTGTATAAATGTCACTGGCAGGGAAGGAGTTAACCTGCAGGGGGTGCTCTAAGGGGTTAACTGTCTTCCCTGTGTGTGTTCTAACTGTATGGGGGCTGGGCTGAGTGGGAGAGGAGAGTGATCGCGGCTCATATACACAGGGAGCCTACAATTACATTCCTTCCCCCTGTCAGAATGGAGATCCATGAGTTTACATCCACTGACCTCCATTCTGTCACTGCGTTGGAGTGATCATGGCTAGCCGGCAAACATCGAGTCCGCCCTACTTGCTCCCTGGCTCCCCCGGAACACAGTGAGCGTGCGAACGCGCATCCGGCGGCACGCACGCACTCACAATCCGCGATCTCGTGGCCGCTGTCAGGTGACGGCGTTTCACGATACCAATCCACGGCGGGTGGTCAGCAAGTGGTTAATCAAGAAGGGCACTTTACAGGAGACTAATAGACAAAGGCCTATATCATATCAGATTTTATTTTTATAAAATATTAATCATAAGATCTATTTGTAAAATATTTAGGCTTTCTAAACATGGGAATTATTATTTTAAATTCTATTTATAAATCAAACATCAGTAATCTTTAAACCTTTCTACTGATTGCAGCTTATTACTTGTTGCCCAGCCATTGGAAATATAGTTAAACTCCAAGCCTAAGCAAACGGTTTATGGGAATTGATAACCTTTCACTGGATGTAGAAACAACATTTGATCTCTCTAGGTCATTACAAACTAGTGTTTTGAGCTACAAAATCGTAACTAGTCATTACATTTGTTTGATCAATATTCCTGTTGACACTTTAGAGCCATAGGGGTTGATTTACTAAAACTGGAGAGTGCAAAACCTGGTACAACTCTGCATACAAACCAACCCGCCTTTAGGTTTTTTGTCAAAGCTGAAGTTTGAAGCTGATGGTCTACCATGCACAGCTGCACCAGATTTTGCATTTCCCAGTTTTAGTAAATTACTGTATATACTCGAGTATAAGCTGACCCGAATATAAGCCGAGGCCTATTTTTACCACAAAAAACTGGGAAAACGTATTGACTTAAGTATAAGCCTAGGGTGGGAAATGCAGCAGCTACTGGTAAATTTCACAGGTATTGTAGCCATTACACAGGTATTGTAGCCATTACACAGGTATTGTAGCCATTACACAGGTATTGTAGCCATTACACAGGTATTGTAGACAGAACACAGGTATTGTAGCCAGAACACTGGTATTGTAGCCAGAACACTGGTATTGTAGCCAGAACACAGGTGTTGTAGCCATTACACATGAACTCAGTCATTGCACAAGGACTGAGCCATTACACTGGGACTGAGCCACTACACAGGGACTGAGCCATTACACAGGGACTGAGCCATTACACTGACAATCAGCCATTACACAGGGGACTGAGCCATTACACTGACAATCGGCCATTACACAGGGGACTGAGCCGTTACACTGACAATTGGCCATTACACAGGGGACTGAACCATTACACTGACAATCGGCCATTACACAGGGGACTAAGCCATTACACTGACAATCGCCCATTACACAGGGGACTGAGCCCTTACACTGACAATTGCCCATTACACAGGGACAGGGAGCACAGTACCCTCTCTCTTCTCCTCTTCTCTCCTTGTCAGACTCTGTGTCAGCTGATCTGACCCGCGCTCTGGCTCCGGACCAACCCACAGCACAGTGACAAGCCAATCACTGGCAGTAACTGTGCACTGTGCAGCCAATCAGCCTATGTATATGCGCTGTTCAGCGCACCTACATAGAGGACCATCCACAGAGGCTTCAGGCTCCTGCAGATGAGATGCGGTGGGCACTGACTCGAGTATAAGCCTAAGGGGGCCTTTTTCAGCAAAAAAAATGTGCTGAAAAACTTGGCTTATACTCGAGTATATATGGTAAACCCATAGTCTTACATACCAGCTTTAGGTTCAATTCATCATGTGAAAATGAAAAGGTTTCATTGGCTTAACGCTGTTTAGTTTAGAGATATAAAGCTGTTGTTGCTATTTTTAGCTTTATCGCCTTTTTTTTATGTTTTATGTGGCATATTTAAAATAAAACAACAAATTCACATATAACAGTCCCAAATCTAGTTACTAGGTGCTGCACAAGCCTCATAACGCAAGCAACAAAATTACTTTACCCTCCCTGACTTAGCCAATTATGTCTTCATTTGTTTCTTAAATGTTCCCCTTCCCAGACACTGCAGCTTACAGTGTGAGGGTTTCAGCAACAGAGGCAGTGCTGTCAATCTACTAAGCAGTAGGCAAGACTAGTTGTGGCCAGGTGCTGATTCACAATCTACAGGCTTGAAAATCAAGAGGGACAATGCTGTTAACAATGGAAACGGGAAAAGGTACTACATATATGTAGGGACTGAGACTTTACATATGCCTCAAATAACATGAAATGGCAGAAAAATGTAATAAAAAGGTAAATTTGTATTTAATAGAATCAATGGCAAAATCTGGTTTGTAGGAGGTTTGGTAAATCAAGCGGGAAGTTTGCAAACTCTGAACATAGCGCTGAACTCTATTAAAGTTTAAGGGAGGCCAGTCTTGTAACATTTTCACATTTCTTTTAATGGTAATTTGCAACATTTTGTTTATAAGTGGGTATCTGCCATGGGAGCACAGTGCAACACAGTACAGGGTACATAAATATCCCTTATTACTCATTCCCCAAAAGGTTATAAGTACATAAAACACAGATATGCAAATCTAGTATCAATCACTTCATCCAGAGATATACTGTAGATTCTTGTCAATTATTATGACCACTTACCACGTTGACCTGTCACCTAACAATGATGCCCTGCCTCTATAATGACCACTGCATGACTATGCTTCCTTGCTGCTACTCGCATTGCAAATGACAGATCCCCAGCTGTATGCTGAGTGTAAACAAGTCAGCCAGGAATCATAGGTTAAGTTATTGACAAATTATGGTCATGACCGTACAGTGATGTTGCCTGTGATCCCTGGCTACTTTGTTTATGGAAGTGTTTACTACATTGTTTCATGCCATTCTCCATCCAATAAAATAATAATATTGTTCAGACCGTCTGTGTTCAAGGCAACACATACGTCCCTGTACACAAGGTCCACTGTGTGTATTTCAGCCTGTCATTAATGTTGTGTCTGCTCTTGCTGACTTTTCTGGCCGCCTGGGTGTTCTATCTCTTTCCATGTCTTTGGCATTTACCAATTCTGGGGGTCTCCAATGCATGTGTCCCTCCACTGCACACCATGGTTCCATCCTATGAACCTTATGTCACAGTTGAGTCCTATAGTTGTTAGAGGGAAGGTACTCTCATGTGAGAAATACAGACATCAGACTCTACAGGAAGTGTTGAATGCCAAAGATACTAACAGAAGCTGCAGTGCTAGAAAAGAGGAGAGAAGTACAAACAAGATATAGGAGAGAGTATACAACTCTTCTCTTGCAGGCATCATTATTTGGATATTTTTTAAAAAAATATAAAAAAGAATAAAGGCTTTAATTGGTTATGCCAGTAAGTATTAGAATGAATAGTGTAAAATATCCTAAACAACTTCATTATTTGTATGCTTATTTCTTGATCCTTTATGGGTTTGATAACCTATGAGCCCCTTTACCTACAACAACTGACATAGGCATACAATATATGTGCTTTGTCCTATATTTAACCCTAATCATACAGCATGGAAAATGTTGAATAGATGTCAGTACAGGCTTAACAATGTCTTTTGCTATTAACTAGTAGTAGCTGGAATTTTAGCATGCCTCAGTTTTTCGTGTTAAATAACATTTTGTTAAAAACAATATGTTTTACACCATTATGTGATAGAGTGCAGCGGAGCTCGGTTTTTCAGCCTCCTTTCTGGTTGCTGTACCTTGCATCTCTACTATAGAGGTCACAGCGAGAGCTTACAACCTCATTATTAGTACAGCACTTTAATTGCAGACTCCGTTGTTCATTTTACTGCTTCATCCATGTGTTTAGCTTGCCATACTTTAGCCTTGATTGTTACTAATAGGAAATGCAATGAGTGCAAAGATTAAACTTATGCTATGTTTTGTTTTATTTTACCAATAAAATTGGATTTTAGAAACAAGGAATCTAAGTGATCAAGTAGAATCACACATCATATGCAAGTCATGGTATAAGCCCAATTCCAGTAAAAAATGCACTTTTTCAGTTTTTGACAATGGCAAAGGGGAATTGAGCCTCCATTAATTTCCGTTTCTGCTACTATAGAACAATTCAAAAGCTCCCCAGTATGATTTCCAGCTAGCCAGTAATAACATAGTTTCAAGATTAACTGCTGTCACTATATTGATTGTCATATACTAGCTATATTTGTGTTAGCAGTCTCTTAATATGATATAAAATAAAGAACGTATAACTGACCCGATATGTGCCTGGTTAGGATGCTCAGTATGCTAATAAGGGGGCATACTCAATGAAAGAGAAAAGAAAAAGGTAAGTATGAAAAATAGGGAGGGGAAACCAGAAATTAATGCTGACAAGGGAGTGACCCAAGAGAGGTGTAGATATGTAGATATAGTGCCAGAGACTCCTCCCACAAATTCAGGCTTAATAAATTAGCCTTCTAACTTATGTTAGGAGTCTCTTAATATGATAGAAAATAAAGAATGTATAACTGACCCGAGGTGTGCTCTGGTCAGGATGGTCAGTATGCCAATGGGGAATGGGGGAGGGGGGGGGACACATGCATATAGTGGAAAATTGTTACCATGCCAACATATTATTCAGCCAGTAACGAAAAGCTTTTCGACATTTTTACTTGAGGATCAGGAATATATCTAGAAAAACAAGAGGAGTTCCAACGGCCCACATGCTTAATCACATGAGTCGGTATACCTTTACTAGAGGCTGCTGTGGCAGCCTCAAACCGTGAGATAGTTTCAGGTCCGAATTGCAAAAGGATAAGAAGGACAGAATATACTTAATGCCACTGGGATTCTTATTAGGGAATTAAATCGCAAATTTTATGAAATGCATACGATCTACAGCACCTGGGGAACATGCTCTAACCCACACCTCCTTGTAATTCAGCATTTTGTATATTGTTCTTTCATGAGCCTTTTATAGAGTATCTTCATCATCTTTTGGCATTGTTGTTAACATAATGTTTGTAACCCTCCCCAGTACGCTATGAGTCTATTTCCCCGCATCGTATCTTGCCTTCAATGCTGCGTCAGCTGAAACTTGTTCCACTTTTTGTATTTTCAATAAAATATTTGAACGGGAAATTTATGAAACACTCTCCAGGCTCTATTATACGCCTTAACTGTGTTACAGGGCAATTAACCATTAATGAGACTGGTCGCGTTTGACCAATGTTTCCTCAATCCATCAGGAGTTGAGAGTAGGATGGAACTGGGGTGCCTTCTTGATCTGCGTTGGGGGTTTGTAGGGAAAACAAATGGAATTTCAACCTGGACAAGGTATTGGCTGCCATGTTTCTCACTCCTGGAATAAAGTACACATGGTGTTAACTGGGGCCTTAGCCGGTGATTTTACAGTATAAGTAGAAAATCTTCTAAATAATGAATAACCTTTTTACAACAGACCGAATCAGTGAGGATCCAACTAAGTGATTGTGCAAACACGTCTAATAACCAGGGGTTGCTCTTGAACCCGAAGGTTAGCTTAGTGGCAAAATAATACACGTCTGTCCATTGAATACCATGCCCCATGCGACAAGGAACATTTAATGGTTAACAATTTGAATGCATCAGATATATCTGCCTTTGACAACCATGTGTTTTTCCTTGGATGGAATGAGCACGTTTAAACTCGGTACATGGGATGAATGAGGTGCTGACAAATCATAGATTAACTGGAATTTATTAGAACATTTACCACAAACCAGGCCAATAAGTCTAATTCTCTATAGCTTGAAAGGGGGAGACTGGAATGGACCAATAACAAGAACCTTTATCCAGTTCCATTTTAATCAAATGATCAAATTTTCACCGGGTCAGACATGGCCGATCTTATTCAGGGCAGTATGAAAACCTTCGGTAAACCCAACAACCAGAACATCTGTGAGGGAAGGGGAAGGATGTGCCATCAGCCAGCATGTCAAATAGTCAACATTAACCTGGCCTAGTCATAATGGGTAAGATGGCTTTAGCATACAAGCTGTTTTAGGATGAGCCCTGAAACATACAGCGCAAATATGTCACAGTCTGCATTGTGCATAATTACATGCCCTAAAGTTATAATTGTTGCACATCTGACTCTTACCTAGATACAGAATAGGCCTGCCAAGTTTATTCCCCTGTACCATAATAGCAGGTACAGCAATTGCTGGCAGTTGGTTTAAGGAATGCAGTAGGCTCATCAGTAACTGCGTTAGGGCACCAACTAGCAGTGTGGGCTGTGGACTGCAATGCATACTAACACATTATGCTATTGTCCTGCATGATTTTTTTTTTAAAAACCTGCAAACTGTCTAATGAACAGTTCCATATCCAACCTACCCCATTTAGTCTGAAACTGGAATTATGCTAGTGACACGGCCGCTTTAGCCGCAAAGTTTTTGGGATAATCATAAAATGCCATGCTGCCGTACTTATGAGCCAGATCCACCACTATATACAAATAGATATCCAGTTTCTCTCTCCCATTAGGACTGACCAAGCAAATGACATCTCTGTATGTACCAAAAGCCAACATGAACTAGGCCACTGTAAGTTTACCATTTAACCGGAGATCTTTGGCTTTGAGGATGGCACCGCAATCATAAGGCTTATTTTCAATGACGTCATTGACGAGAGGCTAGATTAACTTCTTTCCCTTCACAAATATCCTTTCAAAGAGTAGCGGGTACAAAATGCGCAGGTATAACCTTGGGAGAATAGGACTCCGTACCTGGGACAGACAGTGCAGGGGTACTAGAAGTGCCTGGAAGAATCCTAGGGGGAATGGCTACGTCTACACTGCAGCTCCCGACAATTAAATGAAAGCCCCAGCCCCTTCTATATCAACCTGCTGAGGCAGGCTAGGGCTTTAATTTAATTGTTGGGAGCCACAGTATGGTAGATCATACTGCCTACACCTGAAAGTAGTACTTACCCTTATGCCCCAGACCATGTTGCCCAGCTTGGTTCTCAAGAGGAAGGGACACCACAGATCCCTGGCTCTCGGCTCAGGAGGATCCTGCAGAATTAGAACTGCACCCAGTTCCCAGGCCCCAGGAAGGAGAAATCAGCCAGACCGGGTGCAGAAGGAGACAAGGTTGCCACCTGTCTTGATTCACCCCGCGATGGCTCCCTGCAGCACTGATGGCTTTCCTCTGTCCTTTCCTTCTGGCTGCTGCGGGGAAAAGGGGGGGTTACTATGCTTCAGTTGAATCAATGGTAAGTTGCTCAGCTCAGAGCACTTCCTATTCATTCACTGTCCAGTGCAGCTGAGGCTGCAGAGAAAGGAACTGAAGAATCTTTGTCCTCAGTCCCTTTCTCTGTCTCAAAAGTGAGATATTAGGGGTCTGTTTAGAACCCTGATATTTCACTAAAGCCCCCCCTCCAACAGAGCAGTTAAAATAATAATAATACAATTGTAAAAAATAATAATAGTAAAAAAAAATCTACTGACACCGTACGCTGCCCTACTGACACAGATCTCTGCTCTACTGACACCATCCACTGCTCTACTGACCCCATCCACTGCTATACTGAGCCCATCCACTTCTCTACTGATCCCGTCCACTGCTCTACTGACACCGTTTACTGCTCTGTTGACCGCATCTACTGCTATACTGAACCCATCCACTGCTCTTCTGACCCCGTCCACTGCTCTAATGACACCGTCCACTGCTCTACTGACCCAATCCACTGCTATACTGAACCCAGGCACTGCTTTACTGACCCCATCCACTGCTCTACTGAACCCATCCACTGCTCTACTGAACCCGTCCACTGCTCTACTGACACCGTCCACGACTCTACTGACACCACCCACTGCTCTACTGACACCATCCACTGTCCTACTGACACCAACTTCTGCTCTACTGACAACATCCATGTTTTAATACATTTTAACATGTTTGTTTATATTTATATATAAGGGCCTGTTCACACTGGAATGCAGTAGGGAAGAGCAGCGTTCCCGGGCAGCTTCCCGCGCCACATTCCAATTGCACTGCCCTTTGCAATCAACTGCGGGGGTCAGTTAATACAGTGCATTTGCCCACAATGGATCGCATGGTACAAAAAAGGTGCATTTCAACAAGTAGTGCATGCACTACTTTTAGTACAGTGCTGTTTCAGCCCATTCAAAACGAATGGGGCTGAAATTGCACTGCAGAGAACTGCATGTGAATCTCACAGAAACCACACAGCATTCCTGATCTATATATACAGGCATCTCATATTCAATGCAGGACTATCCTGATTTGTTCTTGATGATGTCAAGACCCTACACCACTAGAGCACGGGCGAGAAGATGCTGTAGGGACCAGTCTAGCAGACCTAAACGGACAAATAATCCTTGTGGTGCAGGTGTAGTCCTACTGCAAGGGATATTCTTTAGTTGTCTGGAGTTGGGCTTTAGGGTTGCAGTGAATATTAGCTACAGCATGAGTAAGGCAGAGGAATAGGATTGTTTTTCTGACCAAATAATTTACATAAATTACAAGTTTACTAATAGAAGTTTTTATTGTCCCATGAAGTCATTTGTGTAAACATATTTTACAGAAATCTTGAGTCATCTAATGATTAAAAGATTGTGTGAACATTCTCTGTACAGAATGCTTTACTCATAAGTGTTACTGAATCAAGCACATTTTGCTTTACTTAACCATTTCATCTAATTAAAGTGTCATTAAACCCAAAAATCAAACTTTCATTGGTAACTCTAAAAGATTTAATGTAATTATGTGTGCCATAGCTTTATTTAAATAGTTAATAGTTATAAACAGTTAATAAATACCTAGGGATCCTGCCCGTTGACAAGAATTCCTTCCTCAGAGTGGCAACACTATGCAGTCAGATCCACAATCTTCTCCATTGCCACATTGCTCCATATTCAGTCTTTCGTCCCCAGCAATCTGCCTGAAATGATGCAAGCATGCATCGAATTACTATTTTGTATTATTTTGTTTCAATTTAGATTGTTTTTTTAATTTACTAATGGTCACATAATTGCTAATGTCAGGTGAGCTGGATTACAGGGGCAGAGAAGTAATCCAATATCAATCTTGAGACTGCAACAGCCCCGCATGACATGCAGGAGTGTTACATGGGGAAGATTGCTGATAAAAGAGGAAGTGCCATAGGACTATTATACGCTGAATATACTGTATGTTGAAGGATAAGGAAATGGGTTTAATTTCACTTTAGATATTCATTAAAATCAATAAATGTACTTTAAATAGCTAACATAATTGTCTATTATATTACCCTCTTGAAAAAAGTTAAAGCTTATAGCTGAACACAAAAATACATTTAGGCTGCTTTCACATTTTTTTACACGTTTTATCGACGTTTTATCGACGCTTTAGCAGCGTTTTACTGGCGCTTTAGCCCCGCTTTTCAGACACTAGCAGGCCATTATTTAAGGGTCACATGACAACGGGACCTTTAAAAAAACAACAACAAAGACCCATGTTGCAGTGCTTCGGATGCACTTTTCAGGTGCTTCGGAAGCGCTGCCCTACATGGCAATGGCGAGGGTCATTTTGGGAGCACTGTATACAGCGCTCCCAACCTGCCCCAAAGATGCTGCTTGCAGGACTTTTTTTCCCATCCTGCAAGCGCATCGCCCCAGTGTGAAAGCACTTATTCCAATGAACGGAAGGTAGTTTTCAGGCGCTCATCAGCCTGGTGAGTCTCCTTTATTACCCAGTCAGCATTCTGGGTGAATTAGTGACCAATTGTATTGCTTACCTGCAATATAACAATTGAGAAAATTCGGATCGCTGACCTGACTCTGCTGTCTGGCTGGGTGACTGGACAAGAAGACTGGCAAAAAATAATTCCAAATATTTTGGCAAGTAGAATCCTATGTATTTTAACATTACCTGTTTTCCAAAATCTCAACATTAAGTGACTCTCTGCTCAGGCAGGACAAAGGGAAAATGTCACTTAATCCCCTTCACCCTCCTCCAAGTAACATATACTCACAATTTTTTCTTGAGTCAGGAAAAAAGTGAAATACCAGAACTTCCAGGTATGGGTACGCATAGAAAGATGTAAAGCAAGTGTCTCTGATATATTTTTAAGCTAAGCATTCTCTTTGGCTAACCCAAAGTGCTCTGGCAACCCTTTGCCATCTATTGAATGTGTATTTTTTAGCAAGGACTGAATATAGATAGTGATAATCTGTTAGAACGTTTGGGATTAAAATAAAAAACAAATAAAATAGCATTGACACCCAAGAGAATCATTATAGTTCCCCTTTTTGATTCAGCACATTCAGTCTACTTTTGTTCCCGTGAATATACTTATATACCTGTTTATTCTTTGTATTAAATCACTATTTAAATATAGAATATGTGCATTAGTTTTGGTTTATGTATTACATGCTTCCAAGTCATGCTTAGACTAATGTCTACTATAGGTCTTGTTAAGGTAAGAATATTGACGATAGATTGCTTTTAACTCAGGAAAATCTTTTGGCGTTATGATTTTTTGTGCTTTATTGAAGCTCTTACAGACTGGAGTTAACGCAGTACTTTTATGAGCCATCTGCCTTCCAACTGTCTGAAATAAAACATACACTAAACTTTTATGATTGAGTCGCCTTCTGATTTGCCGAGCTTTTATATCCATTAGTGCATATGTCCCAAGAATGAATCAGCCATAGAGTTCTCTTCAAATAATGACACAGAACTGACATTCATCCTCAGTTATTAGCTCAGCCAATGGCTTCATTACAGCTTTATGTATTAGTAAAGAACTTTTAATTACCAGTCAAGTTTCCTTTGAACAAAAAAAAGTACACTCCTATAAGCCAATGTGATTTGCACATGATGAGTTTCACGCTAAAATATTTTGATGTTTGAGGTATGTCAGTACAACTCTGTTAATATTAGTAAAACTAGCAAGTGCATGGGGTAGATCTGTTAAGCAGTTGTTGGTTCCCTCAATAGTAAAATAGTGTAGCGCAACACTCATATATCATTAATAAGTCTCAATTCATCTATCATCTCTAAAATTAATAGTGAATGTTTTATTAATAAATAATAGAAAAGTGTACAAACAGCAAAGTCCAGTCTAATTAATATGAAAAAAGCCCAGTGTCTTTAAATGATGAAAAATAACACCCGGGTGTCTCCAATATTGTTTCACACTTCTGTGCACATCCATCACTAGGTGAAAGACCTGCTCACCTCAAAGGAATAAGAAACACACATATGCTCTATATTCCCCAATGCTTTGAAAAGCTCCTAAATCCTTCTCAGTCTGTTCGAGATGGCCACCTCCTCTAGTTCCACCAATGTGCTCACACATCCACATCCACATCATAAAAAATATAAGACACAAACATAGTGTACTCTGCTTCACAAGTTTATTGTTCCCCCACATAACAAATACACTTATTAAAAACAAGCTTTCATAGCCCTAAAATGTATCAGTCACCAGCCGACTCACCACATCTGCAGGAGAGCGGTGTGATGTCACAGGCTCAGCTCCTCCCTCCTACAGGAGACAATTTAGGAAAAAATATATATTTTTTTACTCTCTTATATAAAACATATCCAATAAAAAAATGTAAACAATCACATTTCTTCATAAATTTAGGCCAATATGTATTCTATTACATATTTTTGGCAAAAAATCCCAATAAGAGTATATTGATTGGTTTGCACAAAAGTTATAGTGTCTACAAACCATGGTATATATACCGGAATTTTTATGTATTTTTTTACCAGTAATGGTGGTGATCAGCGACTTATAGCGGGACTGCGATATTGCCGCAGACAGTCTGACACTATTTGACACTTTTGACACTTTGTGGGAATCAATGACACTAATACAGGGATCAGTGCTACAAATGACACTGGCTGGGAAAGGGTTAAACATCTAGGGTGATCAAAGGGTTTAATGTGTGCCTAGCCAGTGTTTATGTGTTTACTATGTGCTGTTTTTGCTGAGGGATGTGGTGGATAGTATTCCCTGCTTTGCAGGGAAACAAAATCCACCACATCCCTGCTGACAGAACAGAGCTCTGCCTTGTTTACATAGGCAGAGATCTGTTCTGTGTCTCTCCTCACCAATCTGGGGGTGCAGAAGACTCAGATCACATACTAGGTGAGTAATCCGGAGCAGGAGAGTCACTCTTCTGACATACTCCTACGTGAAGCAGTTGATAAACAGTTAAAGGAGGTAGTGAACTGGCTTGCCTCTGTATTTTCAGAGCAGAAGTAGGTAAGAATCTGCAATGATGCTTGCTAAAACCGTTGCATTGTATATAATTTGACTAAAGCTCTAACGAGCAGGGCCCTCTATTTCTTCTGTATTGTATTGTAACTGTACTGTCTGCCCTCATATTGTAAAGCGCTGCACAGACTGTTGGCGCTATATAAATCCTGTATAATAAAGAGAATAGCTTTCTTTTCAAAAAAGTTTAGTTTCTCTTTCATAAGATAAAAATGAGCTATCCATATTGTAAATGGAATGTGGGGGTAAGATGTTGTTACAAATCAGTTTTAGAGAACATTGAGGAGTATGTTTTATCCTGCTTTTACTGTACAATAAGATCTAGTAATTTATATGAATGATATTACATTTTTGGTTCACTGTTTAGTATTAGCTTGTAGAAAAGTTACATTCTGTAATTCATCATGATGTGTAGGATTACAGCACATTCCGAATTTGGAAATGAAAAAATTAAACTTCTGAGACTAAATGTTTCATGACTGCATACGGCATGTCCTGGAAATAATTAATGAAGCAATCTGTCATTGTTAACTGGCTGTGTTTCATCTTCAGCTTGAGGTAGGCTGATTCTGTTCAGAAACTGCATCACATTCATCTGCTGATTAATGCTTTCATTATTTCAGATATTATAACAAATGATTGAATGAATACCTACCCAGTATGCCAGAGCTATTTATTTCATATGAACACTTTTACAACTGATTATACAGCAAACAACGGGAGAGAGACAAAGGATCACACAGGGGCTGTCCATGGAAAATATGCCTAATTTGCTATAACTAGGCAATTGCTATTGTACATCATGTGCATATGAGAGAACATGTACAAATGCAAGTTTTAATTTCTTGCAATTGCTAAAAAAAAGCTCTGCGTAAATCAATCCCATTGTGTTACTTGTGTCTGCTATAGAAAAGAGTCATCTAGCACTGATTGCATATACTGTAGATTCTGGAGACCTCACTTCTAAAAATATATTCATAAGACAGAACAGAAGTCTAGAGATGGACAACAAAAGTGTTCAAGCTATGACAGATAAAATGTATCAAATAAGAATGGAGGATCTTAACATGTTTAGCCTCGAGGAAAGAAGGGAAAGGGAGAATGTGATTGAAACCTTCAAACACATTAAAACAGCTCTGTCACTATGCAAAAAAAAAAGAAAGAAGAATAAACCCCCTGCAAAAGAATGTGTATATTCACCTGTTTTGGCACCAATTATTTAAACTGGCCATACACTGATTAAAAGTTGATCCGACTAGCAAGGCTCAGATGAATTTAATTTGCAGTGTGGGCTCCCCACTCGATAGAAGGCAATTGTTTCATTTTCTGCAGTTGAAGGAAGATGTTGGAAATGTTTTCATTGATCAGCACCTGCAGCCCGTCAGGATGGGATAGGGGTTGTCAGGATTCCTCCACCCACCTAATTTGTGTGGATGGAGTATTTTGTTTTTTATTTTTTTTTGCTCAACCTACTGGCTGAATGAAAAATGAATTAAACAATCTATGACCAGCTTAAGGTCTTCACTCTCTCCCAGACCCTTGCAGAATATTCACATACAACGCAATGCCTGGTCCCCCATGGCTCCATCCATAAGTCACTACTAAGTCCTGAAGTGACAGGGGGGCATATGGATGGGACAACAGTCTGCTGGGGAAAACACAGGCATCTGACACCCCTAGAATTCACAGTCTGTCAGGGCCAAAGCTTTACAAGAGAGAAAAGATCCAAGGAATAAGTGCTGGGGCTGCTGAGTATAAACATTCTTCTTTTGTAGTAAACTCCCCTTACATATATCAGTGGATGCCTAGAACAGACTTCCAGCAGAGTTATTGAATCATACAGCAATAAGTGAATTTAAATATGCTTGGAATAAACACAGGTCTATCCACAAAAATGTGAAAAAAGGGGTCGGCTCGATAAACCACTTGGAGGGTCTGTTTAACAAATTCACCCAAAATTCTCTGCTCAATGTATTTTCAAATATATTACAATGAATACAATGATTGTCTCTGGAGAGTGCCAAGCCTGTGGTATCAGGTTGAGGAGGGCAGTTTTAAAGTTGAGGAGGGCAGTTTTTTCAATATGAAACCAAAATCAAGAACACGGGGACATGACCTCAACTAACTGGAGGGAAGTTCAAAACTAATTTTAGAAAGTATTATTTTACTGAAAGGGTAGTTGATGCTTGGAACACACTTCCAGCAGAGCCAGTGAGACAGTCAACAGTAAATGGCTCCAAACACGCTTGGGACAAACATAGATCTATGTTAACAAAAAAACATTAACAAGAAAAAGGGCAGACTCGATGGGCTACTCTGTGTTTTTCTGTTGTCACTTTTCTATGTTTCTATGTATCATCTTAGGCTCAGCACTTGCATAGTTAACTCGTCTTTAACTTTTAAAGTAATGTAAGCATAAAAAGCATGCCCTTCCTCCCGGAACTAAGCAGCCCAACATGCCAGGTATGCAGACAAGTACCCCATTAGCAAGGGTGTGGGGGGGGGTGAGGTCTCCTTCATCATTGCAAAGGTTCTTTGAAAGGGGTTCCTCCAAAGAACAAGGATCCCATTCCCATAGCACCGGTGCCTGGATCTGATAGGCTCCAAGCTCTTTGGCAAATCTTGGTTCCCAAGAAAGGATGACCCATAAAGATGGGGTCTATATACCAACCACCTTCCTCTCATGGGAGCTAGGAAAATAGTCACCCCTTACTCGGGGAGCTAATTTAATATTTCCTCAGACCCTTACCAAGTTCACTGGTGCATGAAAGTATGAAGGCTTAATACATATAAACACACTAAATATTTTTAAAAACCCTTATTAAATCACATTTTGTTAATAATTACCAGCACTCTGATGGTGTCAGGTGGCAGGTCTAATCCCTAAAGTAGGAGCACAGGTTTCCTGTTCTCACTTCCTAAACTCCAATTTGCACAATGGCTGTTTCCCAGCACTGACACGGTTTTAAGTTCCCCCAGAACTCAGGGTAAGAGTTCAAAGTGACATCAATGCTCATATTTACAATACAGTGGCAGCGCTTATTCTAATAGGATCAAAATCTACCAAGTGAATAAAATAGGTACAACGTTTAGAATGTGAATACAGTCCATAGCAGTGTTTCTCAACTCCAGTCCTCAAAACACCCCAACAGGTCATGTTTTCAGGATTTTCCTCAGATGAAACAGCTGTGGTAATTGCTAAGGCAGTGAAACTAATCAAATCATCTGTGCAAAATAATGGTAAGCCTGAAAACATGACCTGGCGCCTTGAGGACTGGAGTTGAGAAACACTGGTCCATAGCATCATGAACCATACAATTCATTAAAAGTCCAATGATGATATTCCAAACAAGGGGTGTCAAATGAAGAACCACCACTGAAAGGAGTGACACACACTGACCCTTACCCCAAATGTTGGACCACTAAAAAGTAGCCAAAAAAACGATAATTACAAAAGTTAGCTTCAAGCCGTCAGACTCCTGGGGTCTCCTAGTAGCTATATCCATCAGGCTATAACCCTCTCCTTCCAAGGGGATGGATCAGATCTCATCTGCTGCCACTTCCAGTAATGTCTTCTCTCTATTTCCTGGCTCATATTTGACATTAGTCCAATTATGAAACTGCATAAAAATAGACAACTTTTAGAAGTCTGGTGAATACAATGACTCCATCAGTCCACTCCCAATTTGTATGAATTATTATTTTATGTCCTCTGGATGACAGCCGACCATTCTGTGCTATGACAGCAAACGAAAATTCCAGTCATTGTGGAAAGTAGGAATGATGTTATTGTATCTGAACAGACAGGTACGCTTTGCAGCCCTGCACATCTGACTTCTGCACAACTGCTATGCAGTGTGACACGGGGGTCCAAGTTATTCTCTAACAGGTGCTTTAGGCATTTCATCTTCATTGTATAATATTTGCGTTATAAAATGAGAAATGGTCTGGGCCTGAAAGATAAAAGTGTGATATTAGATAAAATGAGTTTGAAGTCAAGTGCACCTGATTTCAATAAAGGTGTAAAGCAGGGTGAACTATACCTCCATGCAAAGTTCCAATGATATGCAGGGGGAAAAAAAATTAAAACTTCTTCATTTGACTGGATGTTTCAAAAACATGCTCATTTCAGTACACTTTACAGATTTAGTTTGAGGTCCAGGTATATTCACTTCATCTCATTTCACCTCTCTTCACACTTTAATACTCTATATGTGTAAATAACATCTTATATTGCATACTAACTGCAATAGCATTCAGACCCTTGTGTATAAATTAAGTGCCTTTGTTACTACCAACATAAAAACTCGTAAGCGACCATAGAAAATGAGGATGAACAGATATATGTCCTATGACTTTTTTCTTATTTAGTAGGGGAGGAGAAAGACACAATATTTTATTAATCTATTTAATTTATTTTTCGTGAGGTTGATAAAATCCTATTAAAACAGATTGCAGTTTAAGCTACAGCAGTGGAGGCAAACAGACAGCTCATTAATTGATTTTCTAAGACAAGAAAACGAGGTGGTGGACGTGATATGAATAGAAAGCTCTTCCCACTTCTAACACCAGAACATCACAAAACAAATGTTGTCAGCGGGCAAAATTAGTTTATTTGTCTAAGTTAGTTTTCTCTAGAACTTTTCTGTGAAGTGCCAGTTGATATCACCCTCCGAATGACAAAAACGTATGTACATTTCCTTGTCCCAGTAAAACCTCACTTTCTAACTTTAAAAAGTGTTTTTCCTACACAAGTCTAATAAACAATTTTACATCAACCTAATACATGGTTAGCACATCGTTGGTCTAAATTATAGATTTGTGAGAGGCGGTGTGAAAAGAAAAATTGGGTTTTTTTTCATTACAGTAATTTTTTTCATTATTATCATTTATTTATATACTGTATATAGCAGGCTTGGACATTTGAACAGAAGCATTTTTCTTTCTGTATAGACATTTGAAGACTTAGAAATAGAATTCGGATTCCACAATGCCCTTATATACCAGGTCGGGATGCAAAATTAGTGATATTTTTCCAAAATGCAAGCTACTTAAGTTTCTGTTAGGGGTCACAGAGATTTTTCCAGAAAGCGAGAAATTCTCAACAACTGAGAATTTCATGTAAAGGATTTTTCTCTTTCTTAGAGACAAATGAGCAGGACCTTGGCAGATAAAAAGCTGGTAAAAGATTGATTTACTAAAACTGGAGAGCCCAAAATCTGGTGCAGCTCTGCAAGGAAGCCAATCAGCTTCCAGGTTTTATTTCCAAAGCTCAATTGAACAAGCTGAAGTTAGAAGCTGATTGGCTGCCATGCACGGCTGCACCAGATTTTGCACTTTCCAGTTTTAGTAATTAAACCCCATTGTATGCAGCTTGTTCCATTGTCTATTTGGAGGTTAGTACTGCTTGATGGAAAGCCAGCAAAGCTGAAAGGGACTGGTTTCAGGATGCATTAAATTGTATGATCAGTAGTGGACATCCCTACAAGTGTATACACATTCCCTGCATAGTTCTCCAGTTAACAACAGAGCTCAGGGCACATGAGCATTGTTGATTGAAGAAATGTGAATAGAGTGTGTTGGACCATCGGAGAACTGGATAGCTGTGCTGTGTAAGAGCAAAGGTGCAGCTCTCCAGCATGCTGCCAGCACATGACAAATTTGTATTGTTTTAATCACGGACATATAACAAACAAAAAAAACTGCAATATTATTTACTTATTGTGCTATCATTATGATTTTTATGACTGCATAACAAGTATAAAAAAAAGACTTTAATTGGACTTTAAATCTTATACTCACAAGATTAAATGTTCAGATTTAGTTTAGAGCTAAAGCCAGCTTTGCTTCTTATTATTTTTAAATATTGTTAGCAGCTGCTGAGGAACATTTAGAGCAACTCTTTTGCTAAAATAAATATACTGCTTCCTGTACAAAAGACATTACATTCAAAAATCGCTGCCACCTGTTTTCGTAACTTTGGTAACAGCACGTGCAGCAGATTCAGGTAGTTCTTAATAGCACCACTTTTGAAAACCTTATAGCATATAACATGGTTGATGGATTTGTACAGTATTACAGAAACACTGAAAATAATTAAATCAAATTTCAGAGTGCCCCTATTAATACACAACATTCAAAAAATTCTGATTCATAGAAAATGAAGCTGGAGTTTGTAAAATTGAAACTGGAGGCAATTAAGACCTACTCTAAATGTGGGTACAGAGACAGACAGAGTGCCTGTCTCTGAAACCTGTGTAGCAGAGTAGAATATTTACAGCTTTACACTTGACAACCTCCTATCAAGCAGTGATGCTGACTATGGGCAGAGCCTGATGGAAAATTTGAGATGCTAGTTTTCCATCAGATCTGCTCTCTCCTTGTGATTTACAGTAAGCAGTCTTGTGACTAAGGATCCCACTGCCTGTTGTCAATTACAAGGGAACAAAACTTGATGGGGAACTGGTGTCTGTGAATCCTCATCAGGTTCTGCATACCCAGCTTTGAAATTCTCCACTGCTATGCTGTCTGTGTTATAGTGGCAGCAGTGGAGAGAAAGCTCAGCTGTATCGAGGATGAGGTGTCTGTTTGGCACGCACTGACATTTGTCACATGGAGGTAAACTATTTGCCTTAGACACTCTTTATGAATTCCTCTAAATGAATGCTCACCTCTCCTGCTGCCTGCACTCCTATCTTTGCAGAAGTAAAGAGAAACTTCTAGCTAAAGATTCTACAGAATCTGACTCTTTCAGGAGTGTCCAACTCCTGGCCCACTGCCGTGCCTGATCTTTGACTGTTCTTTGATCCAGGGGCCTCTATATCACTATTGTATCCTGTAATGACAAAAGAGTTGGCTGAAGGAAGCACGACATGTAGTGGGGGGCCAGGAATCCAGATATTCAGCCAACAGTTCTGCAGAGATAGGGGATGCAGGTGGCAGAATAAGCCAGTATTTAATTCATTCTTTGCAGGGAGCAATGTTATTTGAAATATTTAATTTAGTGACAGATCTCTTTAAGCTTATGGCAAACATTTCCTTTACATAGAACTGAAAATAAGTATGCATAACATATAACGTGATAGATAGATTTGTTTAACAGACACACTGAAAATGATCAAGATTTCAAATTTTTAATACATACCCTATTTGTAGTGTATTTCTATGTCAATAAAGAAACAATGCCTATTTTAGTAATGAATGGTTCCACTGGGGTTTCAAATGTTTTGTATGAGTTATGAAGGGTAGAGTTGAGCGAACACCTGGAAGTTCGGGTTCTGCTGGTCCGTCCGAACTTCGGGACAAAGTCCGGGTCCGGGTCCGGACGGAACCCGAACGATCGCACGGACAACGAACCCCATTGAAATCAATGGGGACCCGAACTTTTAGGCACAAAAATGGCTGTAGGAAAGTCCTGGAAAGCCCCAGAGGGCTGCAAAAGGAAGTAAAATGGGGGTAAGGGTAGGGCAAGTGCCCTACAAAAAAATGGGGACAGGGAAATAACTGTAAATATTTTTAAAAAAATAAAAACATAAAAAAAGCAAAAATGGAGGTGAATGTGGATCATCTTCAAACTGTGTCTGAAAAGTATTAATTAACGGTAGAAGCCATATAACTGTTCTAAAATCATCTTCAAACTAGGGCAAGTGCCCTACAAATAAATGGGGATAGGGAAAATAAATTAAAAT
>BLSH010066462.1:1891384-1906225 GCA_018402905.1 Glandirana rugosa | reverse complement strand
TGATTTCGACCGTGGGGAAGTAATCACAACTCGCTTGGGCCTGACATTGCAAGCCCAGGCATGGCTTGAAATCCCACAGGCACCGTGCCTGGGCCTGGGCCTGTAAAGTTTTTAGCAAGCCCAAGCCAGGCCCCAAGACGATAAAATGAGGTGCACAACTCTTCGACGTCCCGTCGGTTAGTTGTTCGCAAAGTGACCAAACGGGAATCTTCGGTAGTGTCGGTACGGATGATTACCGTACCGACACTAACCGGCCACGTAGTACACTGGGTCGGAGAAATATTCGACCTCAGTGTCACGACGTACCCGAACGATTTTTGAAATGTCCGGGTCCGGGTCCGTGCCACGGACACCCTAAAGTTCGGTACGGACCCGAACGTTACAGTCCGGGTTCGCTCAACACTAATGAAGGGGTGCCAGCTTTAGTAAAGTCCCTGTCATAGGTCTAAAAATGTATGCATGCATAGATATATTGTACTTCATAAGTGTTCATGTTTCCAGTGAAAGCAGAACAGTGATGTTATGATTTGGCAATAACAATATCTATTCATCTTAGTTTCACTTATTGACGATCAACAATGTTATCATTTTTTCTTAAAGGAAAACTACAAAAGATGTACATCCCATTTCCTTTTTCCATTGTGAGATTTAGATGAAAACTGGCTCATTATCTAACTTATATTGTATTGGCCCCTAAACCTAAATCAAGCAACTGCAGTAAGTTGTTTCTACAAATATACATGGCTGGTGTATGAATACTTTGAGTTATAATACCAGTAACCATAGTAATTTGTACAATATATACATGACTAATGTAACCTCTGTAGACAGAAAGGTTGTATAAGAATGATGCAGTATCTATGAGAAGATATACTAAAATAACAATAGAGTAGACAAGATGATAAACAGAGGCTGTTTACAGATTGTTAGACTGGGACATCATGTCATTAATGTACAATCAATAGGCTTGCCTACAAATTTAAGGGACATACAAAGGGGTCTATTTATAGTAGTGAGCTACATCATTATACTTGCACTCTGTTGAACACAGTGTTTAATCTGCAGCATTTAATGCTGCATAGAGAACTCTGTGACTGGATTGTGGAGAAAAGTATATAAATCAGCTAGTTTAGGTACAATCTGCTACAGTTAAGCTGGCCATAAACCTTACAATCTAAAAACTTTGCAAGGTGAAAACTATTATTTTTAATTAATATTATTATTATTATTTTTTTTTTTTTTTTTTACCAATCATGAAAACTGTGTAATGTGATGGCCCCCTAAACCACCTATTTAAGTGGTTGAAAATGATTCAAACAGGTAGGCATTTGCTATACATAATATGTATAGATTCAGAATCTCAAATCTTATAAGAAGACATTCCAGTAGCATGCAGGAGCACATACAAAGACATGTGTGATCCTCAGATTTCTCATGATCCCAGAAGTTGGTGTGTTATTTAGGAATATTAAAATACTGTCCATGATACTTTTTTTATTTGCACTCACAAACAATTTTTCAGGACATGTACTGCTGGGACCTTGAAGAAGGGGACATACCCCAAAGGCTTGTCCATTGAAATGAATGGACACCACTGCTGAATCCCCAGAACAGCGATTCTGCAGCGGCGCTAACCGACACTAACCGACGCTTTCAACCCCCTCGGGGGGGGTTAAAAATGTGGCGCTCCCAATTCAAAATCAGCACTGCAGCGCCAGTAAAACTCCGCTAAAACGAGCAAGGTTTTGCCATGCCCACGCTGCATAGGTGTACAGTACAACCACTGGCAAAGTGCATTCCTGAGAAGGGTGTTGTATTGCATTTGAGCAGAGAAAACAAGCTTTGAGAAGCAGCAGAAGAGACATTGTCATTGTGTGTGTGTGTGTGTGTGTGTGTGTGTGTGTGTGTAAATGAATTAACATAACATAATGCATATAACAGAACGCATATAACAAAGCAAAATTATGTATTTTACGAATGAAAATGAAGTAAAATGAAACAAAATTTTGTGCTGTGCACAAGTCTAGTAGTCAATGTTTTGATATTTTTATTTTATTTTTATTTTTTTTGTGCACCTTGCATTTTCATGCAATGCCCCCTTAAAAATAAGAGCTGAGATCCTGAGGATCACGGCTGATCTCTCAGGTGTACCAGTTTATGAAGCTGAGATGAGCAGTGGAAAACCTGTTCTTCACTTCTCATCACTTCTCATCACAAGACACACCCTTCTGCCATTCACTTTTACACAAATGGCCGGTTTATGAAGGTGAGATCTGAAGATCTCACTGGCCATCTCTGTAAAATATCTCCATCCCAGATTCTCCAGCTCAGAGGTGGAGAATTTGGGTGTGAAGCTGCTGTGATGTGAGGAAAAAGGCCTTTTTCTTCCTAATATCAGCACCAGCGAGGTTTAAGGATTGATATAAATATTACACACACACACACTATAGTTATAATATATTGTCTTTTAGGACTTTCACATCTGAGCAATGCAGAATTGTTGGCAGAATTGGGCAATTCATGGAGCAGTTCCAAATTGCACTAAAATTGTATCAAAATATATACTGGGTTTTTGGGTGCCATTCATTGCTAATGCCACCCCAAATGCAGCTAGCAGACATGCATTTTGCCACACATTTTGTCCTTTCACAAATATGCTACCAACGCGCCAATATGCAAAAACGCTTAACGCTGCATGTCCAAAAAAGATAAAATTTTGCTTTTTGGGCCTGTCTTTATGTGCATTTTGGTGCAGTTTTTTAATGCCCATTTTGCTACTTTTAAAAAGCACATTTTAGCACATTTTTATGTGCATTTTGGTGTTTTTTTATAACATGTATTTTGGCTAATGTTGTACCTATGTTTTTGTGTGCATTCTGGAAATGCATGCAAAATGCATGTTATGCTTGTGGTGTTAATGGCACCCCAAAAGTGGCTAGCAGATGTGCTGTTTGCAACAATACAAATAAAAACGAAATCAAAATGCACATTAAAAAGTGCCAAATATGTGCTAAAAGAAGTGCCAAAATGTGCATTACAAACTACGCCAATATGCATTTTAAAATAACCTGTGCCAAAATGTGCGTTAAAGCACCAAAATGTGTGTTTAGAAACGCCCCAAAATGCCCAGTAAAAAAAATCCACACCAAAACGCCCTGTTAAAAAGCAGCAAAATTTTTGTAAATAATGTCAAAATGTGCAACAAAAATGGGACAAAATACACATTTAAAAATATGCCAAAATGTACTTAAAAACTGTTAAAAAATCACCAGTGATCAGTGCTTATTATTTTCATGTATTTATATGGTCTTTTTAGGGCCGGTTCACACTTCCGCAGCGCGACTTCGTGGCCCGTTCACATCTAGGCGAATTGTCAGGCGACTTGAGTCGCCTGACAATTCGCCTCAATGCTGTGCAAATGGAACCGTTCTAATAGGAGTGAATCGCTTCACTCCGCCTTAGAAAAATGGTCCCTGCACTATTTTCAGGGCGATCTCAGGCGGCTTGCATTGACTTCTATAATAGAAGTCTCCTCGCAAGTCGCCTTGAGATCGCCTCAGGCGCCGAATCGCGCCGCGGAAGTGGTAACTTTAACTTTGGTTTCACTTATTAAACTCAGCTGCTCTGTAATCACACAGGTATCTCACCCAGATCACAGGCACCCCTCCCCCTTCTACACAGATCTCAGGTGTTCTCAGAGGAAAAACTTCTCCTCTCTTCTCCTTCTGAGAAGAAATGTTCTCCACTTCATAAACAGGGTGTCAGTGGAGATGATTTTTCTCAGAGAACTGCTGAGAAAACTGAAATGAGATAAATGATCTCTGTTTGATAAACATACACCTTAATGCAAAGAAGTCTTAGTTCGGTATGATATGATGCTGTGTAATCAGATAATGCTCAATACCAAGCAGACATTAATGAATGGGATATTTCTGTCAAATTACTGTGGCTATGTGCATTATGCATTTACAAAAATAACAGATCAGCTCATTATGACATATACAGTATACCAGATGAATGCTGAGAAAAGCATATTCATTTCCTATTGATTATAGATGACTTCACATTGAGCAAATATTAGACTTTCCATTCAGAACTGTTTTAACAGATGTTATTTTGCTGTACAATATGCTGACAGTTACCAATGATAGATGAGTAATACTAAGTTAATTTATAAAGCAGTCTGTGATGTTCTTGAGGAGGCTCTACATTCTGAATGAAACTTCTTAATCTAATTTTTTCTGTTTCATTAGAGACGGTCTAAACTCCTGCAACCCCTTTGTAGACACCAACAAGACATTGCTATGTTTAACATTATCAAGGTTTAAAATAGGGTGAAATCTGGAATTGTGGATTTCAGTTCTGATGAAATTGTGCAGCTGCAGAAAGGAATGACTTTTATTATTTCATGGTGGGTCCGAAGAAGACTGAAAATGTCTGTTTAAAGACATAATAGTCATCAAAGACAACATGTTATGGTTAGAAAGAATTGTTGTTGTTTTTTGCATACTACATTGATCAATCATATATGTTTTAACATGGTATGCTTATTTGCTCAGTATTTGTGCTTAGTACTGGTCCTTGCACCGCTAGTAGAGTTACTATATATATCAGGGCTACTGTATAACATTTACAGAAAAGCCACCCAGTAAACAAGGATACAACGGAGGGTGAACTGAAGTAAATGCCTAGACAAGGGGGTTGCAAAAATATAGCGAAATTTACCTGTGCTTTTTACTTGCATTTCTTAAGGTGTTTTATCTATGCCCTAAAACACATACAAAATGTCTGTGATTTACATTGGGTATCGTTTATCCCTATGGAAGCTGTGCATGTTAAAACCTGAACTGAAAATACAGTGAGCAGTACTTTTATTCTAAATACATACTGCATAGGAGAATTTAAAAAGGATCACAACCTTTGATGCACTTTGAAGCTGACAGCTAGGCTAAACATTCTTTTTATAGAATCAAAACAAGGTCAAAGTCAACATTCAACATTTTAGGACATATGTCCCTGGAATAAAGGAGTTCTTTATGTCTCTGAAACATTTCCTGTTAACTATAACCATCTTTTGATTCACTAACAAAGATGACCAAAATCCTTAAAAAGTGGCAACATTTTTCTTGTAGATAGCCATGTTAGGCACACTGCAATATTAGAGAAACTGCTGTGAGAGAGAGATTGATATCATACAGACACTGGCATAATAGAAAGGGACTGATCATTATACCACCATTATGAATTAACTTCAATGTAAGAAACCCCACCACTTACTGGTCTAAATGGTTCTGCAGTGAACAACAGATGCAATTTTAGCATCTCTTTCTCAGTCTTTTCATTCTCTGCAAATCTCATATTACCTACTATTACAAGCATTAGTTAGGAAGGTTGGATAAAAGAAGAGCCCAGCAATAAAATAATGGCATCAGAGCAATGATAATATAAGACACCTGTAATTAAACAACAAAAACACTTCCCAGTGTTGTCCCAGTTCAGGAGAATTGGCATATTTGCTGATTACCTTATCTGTTTCTCACATACAACCAATCAGCACATTCGGAATTGTCACATTTGTTCAGGTGGGGGTTGTGCACCATGCAATTATTTGAGATTGATACCTGTTCCTCATACCAGAATGGATATCTGGTTCATTAGGATTGATTTACTAAAGGAATAAAGGCTATTCAATTTAAAAAAAAAAACACAGGATAGACAGCGCTCGCTAGACTGGTTAGTGATGATCCATTGTGCCTTGAAAATACGTCCCCAAATATATTTAATGTAAGCCAGGCGTGAAAGCATAATTTATGGATGTTTTACTGCTGTGATGCAACAATAAAGTTCTTATGATTAAGCTATTGAGTTGCCGGCATTTATCTACTACATAAAAGCATCACAGTTTATTGTCCACGATGTGAAAAGTTAAATGAAGATAAAATCAATGTGTAAAATAAACGATACCACGCTATACTTGAGAGGCTAAGCCAGGACCCACCGGTGCGCCCGGATGACATCACCACAGGCCAGAAGGCTGAAGCTCGGGACCGGAGATGGATGTCATCCCAAACCAGCGTGGAACGCAATTGAGTCTGTTGCCATGACCACGTTGCAGCACTAATCGGTGTATTCTGTCACTGGAGGAGTGCCATTGACTCCTCTGATGCCAGAATACAATGACCCAGTGGGGAAAATTTCCGCATCCACCTCGAATGTGTGGATGGGGCAATCTAGTCAGTTGGCGGAACAAAAAAAAAACTGAACAATATATAGCTAGCCACCAGCACAAGGAATGCTTATTCTTGCTGAGTTAGAGAATAACTAATCAAACTTAAAGAGGAGCTCCAGGCTCCTGCAGAAAACATTAAAAGTCAGCAGCTACAAATACTGTAGCTGCTGACTTTTAATATTAGGACACTTACCTGTCCAGGAATCCAGCGATGTCTTCACCCGAGCCAATTTTTCAATTGGCTATCGGATGCTGCCACCTCCATCTGCACTAAGGGAAACCAACAGTAAAGCCTTGCAGCTTCACAGCCAGTGTCCTACTGTGCATGCCCAAATCGCAATGCACTCTGTGAATGGGCTAACTGTCGGGGGAAGGAGGAGAGGGGCCGCGGTGAGCTCAGCCGGAAATGGGAGTGGTCAAAACCAGGTACCCACTCTCCCCTCCTCAAAAGGTGCCAAATGTGGCGGGGGGGCAGACAAGTGGAGCACCACTTTAAGCGATAATATAAAATAAATATATATATATATAGTATATATATATATATATATATATATATATATACAGCTGTGTTTCACAAGCTCCTCACTTTCCTTACTTTTGTTGAGTACGTGTTAATTTGCAAGTCAGGGCTGGCTTGGTTAAAAACAAAAAGATATTTTTGCATTATCGTGATGTAAGCATAGTATTTGTAACTTGCCAAACAGCATCTGCTTTTTCTAAAGTTAGTAAAACAAGACAGCTAGTAAATTATTGTGCCAGAGTTAGTGTTCTGCAAATTAATTACTGATTTGCCAAGGGGCAAATTTTCTTAAAATAAATGTCACCCTTTCCACTGAAGTTGAAGTGTTATAAAACACATTTACTTCTTAAAATAACAGTGGTAAAAGCCTTAATGAACATCTCTGCGTTCATATTGTTAACAGAATGCACAAAATATTAGAGAATTTCTTGGAATATCCATTTGTAGAAGTTAAGAAGTGAAGTTGGTTACACCAGGTTAAGTAGAACTAGAGTTTATTGCGTGAATACAGTAAGAAGGACTTCAGAAACAATATCAGTCATGGGTAAATTAACTTAGAAGTCTTTTCTGGTGTGCATCAGAGCTAAGCCTGTGTCACTTTTCACTGTTCCCTGTTAATCAAATCCAAGAGAAACCATTTCATTTGAGTAACACATGCTGGTGCTGGATAATGAGTACATCCTGATTAGTTGACAGAGCTTATAAGAAATCATTTCTTCATCCCCAAGAAACACTTTCACTATCTGCTCCTGAAAAGAAGCAGTGATTTGGGTTTTATCTTTTCTGAAAGAGAATCAGATCAGTGCATCGAAGAATGAAACATACTCAAAGTTCTTTGTAATGGCATCCCATATTTTTCTTCCATTTTTTAGTCATTAGTATTGAATCGATGCTATGGTCAGTTAGCTGAAATAAAAAATCTTACCACTCTTTCAGTTTTACCTTTTCATAACCAGTCATGTTTCATTGTTTTGAAATGAAGACTGAATTTTACAGTTTGGCCTTTTAACAGTTAAAGAGGCACTGTTATCAAACTTAAGATAATATATAAAATGCCATAGCTGTGTACAACAAAGATTGTTTCCACCATATGTGTATATGCCTTAAAAGAAAATACTGATATATCTATAATGTAGAACTAAACATGAAATAGCACCTTACATTTGCTTGAGTTTCTCCTTTTTGTTTGTACAGTGTTACTGAGTGAAACTCATAACATAATATGAATAATAATAATTTGACTACTCTGCTGTTAATTTATCAGTTTTATCAAATTAAATCTATTATTCAGGTAACAAAAGGTAAATAAAACACAGGCTGGGTAATTTAATAAAGGGTTATTACACGTTTTTAGCAGTTGCTCCCTTTAAAACTAATTGTGTCTAATTCAGGTAAGCATTTGTGCCAGTTCTGGTAAAATTACAGACATGTGCAGTGCCCATATTTGGAAAATAATTTGATTGACAGGGGAGGCTAACCTTATAGGGAACTCAGGTCCACCTTTCCGTTGACTGTCAGTCAATAGCAATGGGTTGATTCAAAAGCCGTTAATAGACTGATTAGCAGCTAAGGTGAACCTGATGGGGAACTAGCCTCAGTTCTCCATCAGGCTGCACCCATCCTACTATAAAACTCTTTGGTCATGGGCCTGTCTAACAACACAGTGGTCAGGCAGGGAGCACACTAATAAAGCTGTGTCCAGTATGGACACTCCAACCACAGTGCTTGTCTCTGACAGATTCATGTACCTGTTTCTGACCCCAATTTCAAAAAGCACAGTAGCTGTGGGAGAGAAGAACCCCTGCACATTGTAACGGGGGATGATGGGGGTTTAGGGGGGTGGTACCATTTGCACCATGCTACAGCTTACCCCTATAGCTTTTAGGCTTCTTCACCAGGAATTAACTCTTACTGTTTTAATACCCCTAACTAAACTCTCTCTCCTACACTAACAATGTAATTCCCTAATACCTAACTTAATTCCTAATGTGTTCCCTTTATCCTTAACCTCACAGAAACAGCACTTACGCTTAACACTTAACATCTAAACCAAGCCCTTCTAATTATTAACTCTTGTTCTACATACTTGTGTCATCCTGTTCCAGGAGCTTGTGCATTATTATCATGAAGGTCTAATACTTATAGTAGACCGCGCTGACCAAAACCTTAGGTTCTGCGTAGTTGTACTTTTAAAAATCTATAGATTATTTGTCATTTGTCTATTGTCATTTTCCATCCGCTATGTTTAATGATGTAACAACTTGTATTTACTATCTTGCATAATTAAAATTCTCTAAATTATCACTGCTAACGACAATATTGGAATTTACCTGTAATGTTCCTAAATACATGTATGATTACAGAGCATCTTATAAAATAGGTCTAATTTGCTGTCTTACCTACATAATAAAAACTTGGTTTTACTATTTTGAAATTAAATGGGCAAGATATAGGAGGAATCTCACTTGTCAGTATATGTGCTCATGATCAAGCTACTTAGACTTCAACCTGATTTGGAAATTTAGCCAAGGCAACAAATGTTTTTATTTTAGGGATTTGATCAAAGGGGTGTATGGCTACATTTATCACATACTTACAGTAGATCAAGAAATCAATGCCGGTGTTTTATAGGCATGGTGAAGAAGAACTCCAGGTCAGCACCCATTATTTTTCACACCTTAATTTTCCTCTAAAATCCACCTTTACTCTGATAGCATTTGTAATCTCTCCAATTCTGTCAGCATCACTTGCATATGATGTTCCAAGACCTATAGATCCAGGATCTATATTTCCTGTCAAAATCTGCATTTACTACTCCAACTACACATGCTAGTGCAGTGGTCTGTGCAGATTTGTACTCCTATGTGCTTTTAGTGGTGTCAGCAGAAGGAGGGTATCAGACTCATGCAAAATCTTTAGAAAATATTATTCATAAAAGACTAAATATTTTCTAAACTACTCAAAAAGAGCATATTTGGCCTCATTCAGATGGGTGCTTACACCCATTGCCCTTGACTGAGCACCTTGTTTAAGTAACTTCAGCTGGCAGGTGCCAATTTGACCACAGTGAAGATGCAGGTTAATGACCCCGATTGCAGGCAGTCTGTCAAATTGTGACAAGTGGCTTTGTCAGTGCAGCCTCTGTGTCCCAATAGACATGGGCTGCCTGCACACAGCACCTGACAGGTGAAGCCGCATAAGGAAGGCAATCATTCAAGGACTACGGGTATCAGCGCTCATCTGATTGATACATAGAATGCAGAATACATCCAGATGTAGATCCCCTCACATTGCCAGATGCAGATGACCAATGTTAGCACTCTTTAAGCAAGGCTATATCATTTGTACATGGTGTTGGCACATTTTGAGGAACCACTTCTTAAGCTCTAAATGGTCTTCTTCAGCTCTGCTCAACTAATTGTGACAGAGGGTAGCATAACAAATCCTACATTTGGTCATCTGTATCTAGTGATTTGAGGGGATCCTCACCTGCATGGATGCTGTGTTTTATGTGCTGTTTTTCAAGTGTCTTTGGGAGTATTTGAAGTTTTATTATGAATTAAGATTTACTGAAAATTTTTCATGAGTCAAGTGAACACTCTTTTTGTCTTATAGTGTTGTTTAAAAATGTTCCCAGTCTGGAGAGAGTTGCAAGACTGAGAATATTTCCCTAATATCCCCAAAGTAGCTACTGGATTCCAATGACAATTAGAGAACATTCAGGCCACAGTGAGGACACAAAAAGTACAAGAACTGTTAGGGTACAATTTTTAATTAGGGCATCAATGTTAACAAAAATGTTCTGTCCCCTGCTACTGTAAAGGTTTATAAAGACTTACATTGTCCATAAAAAGTTGAATTAATCAATCGATTCTTTTAGTTTCGGATGCTTTGCAGACCCACCGGTCTTCATTTAAAGATGATCTGTTGGAATCAGTTCATAAATTACAAAATTCCTAATTATCAAGTCAGATTTAGCCTCTTCTGCTACCTTGCTCACTACACCAAACCATTACCATGTAAATACTGTTTTCTCTTTAAAGAAGAACAAAATATGCAGGAAGTCTTGTTGATTTAAAAAATTTATGGCTGGACATCTGCCAATAACAGTTTGTACAGTAATCATAATGATACTTATAGTTACTTCCTCCCATGGGACATAGAGTGCTCTACAGTTTGCCAGCAATTACAAGCTATGTCTTTACAACATGATGAAATACCAGTAATTGCAGTTAAAAGCTTAAACTTGGAGTGAATCTAGAGCCTGCTTTTGCATTTGCCTACAGAGGGTTCATTACAGATTGTTGAGCATAAGTAAAACCAAAGTGCGAGAGCCATGTGTCAAAAATTCAAATATTCAAAGAGCTTAAAGTATTTGCAGATAACCTTATGATTGAAGCTATGATGAAGAAAACTTGTTTAACCACTTTAATACCATGCACTTAGAACACTTTCCTACCAGACCAATTTTCAGTTTTCTGTGCTGTTGCATTTTGAATGACAATTGCGCGGTCGTGCGACGCTGTACCAAAACTAAGTTTTTATAATTTTTTCCCACAAATAGAGCTTTCATTTGGTGGTATTTGATCACCTCTGTGGTTTTTATTTTTTGCGCTACAAATAATTTTTTTTTCCGTCACAAAACTTTGTAAATCAGTACATTTTCTCCTTCACTGATAGGCACTGATGAGGCTGCACTGATGGGCACTGATGAGGCAGTACTGATTGGCACTGATGAGGCGGCACTGATGAGGAGGCACTTATATGCAGCACTGATGGGCACTGATAGGTGGCACTGGTAAGCGGCACTGATGGGCCCTGATAAGCGACACTGATGGGCACTCATAGGTGGCATTGATGGACACTGATAGGTGGCACTGATGAGCACTGATAGGTGGCACTGATATCGCAGCAGTTATAGGGATGGTCCTGGCAAGCATCACAGATGGGCACAGTGCCACCCCTATTGAGCATTGTATGCCCCTTACCTGGTGGTCTAGGGTGGCATCCCTGGTGGTCCCTGGATGGCATCCCTGGTGGTCCCTGGGTGGCTTTGCTGTGTTGGCTCCCTGGTGGTCCTGGTCAGCTCACTAGTGGTCCAGTGTGGTGATCCGAGGGGGGCTGTGCTGATAAACAATCAGCACAGACCCCCCCTGTCAGGAGAGCCGCCGATCAGCTCTCCTCTACTCGCATCTGCAGACGCGACTAAAGGACTAAAGGAAAAGCTGATAAACGGCTCTTCCTGTTTACACTGTGATCAGCTGTGATTCGTTACAGCTGATCACATGGTAATGAGCTCCTGACAGAATCTCATTGCCTAGATCAGAGATGCGGTGTGTCAGACTGACACACCACATCACTGATCTCTGCGATGCATGGCCCCGTGGGCGTGTGCGCCGGCTTGTTATCCTGCTGGACATCATATGACGCTCAGTCAGTATAACTGAAACACTTCCCGGCCGTCATTATGCTTTGAGTGAATCTCCCAGGCTCCAAGCCTTTCAGATTGTGAGAGCAAGTATAAAGCTCTAAAGTGTGAGAAGGGCTTTTTTTAGGTGTATGTGATCAGAGGCGTAACTGGAACCTTCAGGGCCCCGGTGCAAGAAATTATGAAGGGCCCCCTGAGCCCTCCCTCTTCCTCGAACCTGGGGCCCTTTACTCCTATTGTGGGCCCCTTTATTATGGTAGGCCCTTTCACAAGTTCTGCAACAGGCCCCCTTTCTGTCATCTTCGTGCCTTCCCATGGTGGTGAAATGCCAGGGCCCGGTCACAATTGCAACCTTTGCAATCCTGATAGTTCCCTCACTGGTGTCAGCAGTTTTTCATTTTTATTTTAATTTTATTATTTTTTTACCATTTCATTTTATTTCTTTTTACAATTTTATTTTTACAATTTTTTACAATTTATTTTAGGAGCCCTGTTGGAGGCTATGATGAGATATCAAGGGTCTAAACAATCCTCAGCCCTCAATTTCCATCTGTGTAGCCTCAGCTGCACAGAATTAATGGACAGTAATAGCTGTGCAACAAGCCTCCCATTCATTCAGAAACTGAAGTGTAGTAAAAACAGTTTACTATGCTTTAGTTATGAATGAACCAATTGGTACCAATTACTGATTCTGTTCATTCAGAAAAGGAAGTACCTGGTAAATGCCAAATTTACTGACCCATTCCCATCTCTCCATCATGACACATCTTCTACAGCAGCTGGCAGGATAGAGGAGGAGGAAGACAGCACCTCTGTGGGGGGAACCAGGGAAGCACACAGGGACCCTGGGAACAGCAAAAGACAAGTATACTGGATAGAGGAAAATGGAGGAGATTGGTTCCTCTAAATGCCACCCCCGCCATCCCTCCTAGTCAGGTGTACAAGGGAGGCACATGGGCCCTATGAACCATGGGGCCCAGTTGCAATTGCAACCCCTGCACCCCCTATCGTTACGCCCCTGTATGTGATACATAAAAGTAGAACGCTCTTCCAAACATCACATTTACAGTTACTCTAAGAAAGCAACACTTACTTGACATTCCCCTTGTACAGTACATGAAAAATACATTAATGTGGCGGTTGAGTAGTTGGGGCTCTTGGGTCCTATTACCTTGAGAAGCACTAACCACATGGGGTTTGTATATGGTCCTGTATTAGCATCATTTTTTTTGTGAATATGCAATAGATTTATAGACATATTATCCAAAGAGAATAATTGTTTCTGTATGATTGTATTAGAGATATTAGAATGCAAGCTCTTGTTAGGCAGACTTTAATATAATTAGTTATATATACTCTACAGTATCTCACAAAAGTGAGTACACCCCTCACATTTTTGTAAATATTTTATTATACTGTATCTATTCATGTGACAACACTGAAGAAATGACACTTTGCTACAATGTAAAGTAGTGAGTGTACAGCTTGTATAGCAGTGTAAATTTGCTCTCCCTTCAAAATAACTCAACACACAGCCATTAATGCCTAAATCACTGGCAACAAAAGTGAGAACACCCCTAAGTGAAAATGTCCAAATTGGGCCCAAAGTGTCAATATTTTGTGTGGCCACCATTATTTTTTTAGCACTGCCTTAACCATCTTGGGCATAGAGTTTACCAGAGATTCACAAGTTGCCACTGGAGTCCTCTTCCACTCCTCTATGATGACATTACGGAGCTGGTGGATGTTAGAGACCTTGCGCTCCTCCACCTTCCATTTGAGGATACTCCACAGATGCTCAATAGGGTTTAGGTCTGGAGACATGCTTGGCCAGTCCATCACATTTACTCTCAGCTTCTTTAGCAAGGCAGTGGTTGTCCTGGATGTGTGTTTGGGGCCATTATCATGTTGGAATACTGCCCTACGGCCCAGTCTCCAAAGGGAGGGGATTATGCTTTACTTCAGTATTTCACAGTACATGTTGGCATTCATGGTTGCATCAATGAACTATATCTCCTTAGTGCCGACAGCATTCATGCAGCCCCAGACTATGACACTTCCACCACCATGCTTGATTGTAGGCAAGACACACTTGCCTTTGCACTCCTCACCTGGTTGTCATCACACATGCTTGACACCATCTGAATCAAATAAGTTTATCTTGGTCTCATCAGACCACAGGACATGGTTCCAGTAATCCATGTCCTTAGTCTGCTTGTCTTCAGCAAACTGTTTGCGGGCTTTCTTGTGTATCATCTTTAGAAGAGGCTTCCTTCTGGGATGGCAGCCATGCAGACGAATCGGATGCAGTGTGTGTCGTTTTCAGTCAGTTTCAGGGTCTTGGCAATCTTCTTATAGCTTAGGCCATATTTATGTAGAGCAACAATATGTTTTTTCAGATCCTCAGAGAGTTCTTAGCCATGAGGTGCCTTGTTGAATGTCCAATGACCAGTATGAGAGAGTGAGAGCGATAACAACAAATTTAACACACCTGCTCCCCATTCACACCTGAGACCTTGTAACACTAAAGAGTCACATGACACCGGGGAGGGAAAATAGCTAATTGGGTCCAATTTGGATCTTCACTTAGGTGGGGATTCACTTCTAGGTTTAACCTGGGTTAATCGATAAAAGGGAGGGGCCACAGTACACTGAGAAATCACA
>BLSH010066462.1:1855943-1872474 GCA_018402905.1 Glandirana rugosa | reverse complement strand
TCTTTGTAATACCTCCGTCGTCAGTGACTCCTTCTCCAAACTCTCCAGTAGTTCCCTGAGTTTGTCCCTAGACGGGGTCCGGGTCTACCGAATAGCCGAGGCATGATATTCCGAAAATAACTGTATGAAAGGGGGGTGAATCGGGCAAAGAAATTAGTGTTCTACTTTCCCCTCGGATAACTTTGAGTGAATTTGTGACGGAAAGATTGTCAATAACGCTTCGGACTCTTTTTGGGCCTCAACCACCTTTTAATAGCTGGTTAGAGTGAATATTTATTGCTGGACCAAACCTCTTCCTCAGTGACTGCTGCCTCCATAATGTTTCTGTGTGTGGCTAATAGAATCGGAACTGGGATGTCATCAAGGAACTCGTTAATCCTGTTCAAGTTATCGGTTGGAGGCGGTGAATAACGCTTCTCATAAAAGGTATTAAAGGCTCCCAGAACCTTGTCAGGATTCGAAGAAGGGGGATTAACTCCTGTCCTAATTTTGAGAAAGGAATGGTGAGTCATGCGTGGAGATAGCTGCTTCGCCAGGAGGGAGCCCATCTTGTTACCCATTGTGTAGAATTTGTTTTTGCTCCAACGTATACTTTTCTCGGCTTTCGTTGTCAGGGCTAAGTTAACCACTTCAGCCCCGGAAGGTTTTGCAGCTTTAGGACCAGAGCACTTTTTGCGATTCGGCGCTGTGTCGCTTTAACTGACAATTGCGCGGTCCTGCGATGTTGTACCCAAACAAAATTTGCGTCCTTTTTTTCCCACAAATAGAGCTTTCTTTTGGTGGTATGTGATCGCCTCTGCGCCATTTATGATCGCCGCTATAAACAAAAGAAGAGCGACCATTTTGCAAAAAAACCCAAATTTCTTACTTTTTGCTAAAATTCAAATCCAAAAAAAAATATAAAAAAAAATTTTTTTCACAGTTTTTGGCCGATTTATATAATTCCTCATATTTGCGATAAAAAAATTTGCAATCAGCGTTTATTGATTGGTTTGCGCAAAAGTGGCCGCGTTTACGGATGGTGAGAATTAATTTCTGGGGTTTTTATTTTTTTTTTATTTTTTACTAGTAATGGCGGCGATCTGCGATTTTTAGTACTGCGATATCGGGGCGGACATGTCGGAATATTTTGACACTTTTTTGGGACCAATGACATTTATTCAGCGATCAGAAATTTAAATGTCCACTGATTACTGTATAAATGTCATTGGCAGTGAAGGGGTTAACCTGCAGGGGGAGAGCTAGGGGTTAATAGTGTTCCCTGGGTGTGTTCTTACTGTGGGGGGGTTGGGCTAACATGGGCATGAGAGATCTAACTGATCCCAGTGACAGGGATCAGTAGATCTCTCATGCCCCACTGACAGGGCGGGGAACCGCCGTGTTTACATCGGCGGTTCCCCGTTCTTTCTCTTTTGCCGCTCATCGCGGCTCACCGGCGGACATCGGGTCCGCCCCCGCGGGCACACTCCCCAGGAGTGCGGCGGGTGCGCGCGCGCGCGCCCCCCTGGTGGCCAAAAGCGAATCGCCGCTTATTTACGGCGATTCACGCAGCGCTCCCCCACTGCCGCCGTGAAAAGACGGCGCGCGGTGGGGAAGCGGTTAAGCTCTAGTCTAGCCCTGTCTAATTGATCTAGCAGGGTGGGGGAGGGGTGTTTTTTGTGTTCCGCCTTGATGGCACCAAATGCCTTCTCTAGCCTAATTATGTCCAATTTTCTTTATTTTTTAATTTGGGACGATATTTGTATAATCTTGCCTCTGATGAAGGCTTTATGAGCCGCCCATACCATTTCCACTTAGATGTCTTCCGTGACATTGTGTGTGAAATATTCCTTTAAATGTTTTCCAATTTCCGTGGCTCTTATCGGGTCTGACAGAATGGATTCGTTCAGGTGCCAATATGGCGTGTGAAACACTCTGAACTGGTTGCGGATGGATAGGGAAACCAATGCATGGTCTGAGAGCACTGTGTCATGGAATGCGCGAGGAGATAATGTTAGGTAAGTTGTAGGCAGGGGTAAATAGATGGTCAATCCTAGCATAGGAACTGTGCGGGTGCGAGAAGTGTGTGTAGTCTCTTGTTGAGGGATTCATTTCCCTCCACACATCAACTAAGTTATGGGAGTGAAGCAGTTTGGCTATACGAAGACTAGCTTTAGGTGGCTGAACCAATTGACTTCCCATGGGTCTCGTCTTATCCAGGCTCTGGTCAAAGGCCACGTTAGAGTCACCTCCGATGAGAACCGTACCCTCCAGCAAGGGAGACAAAGTTTCTAGAAGTCGGTGGAAGAAGTTGGCTTGTCCTTGATTTGGAGTGTAATATGAGATCAACGTGACTAGTTGACCTTCTGCTAACCCCTTTACTAGAATGTACCGTCCCTCAGGGTCTTTATAGTCGGAGATCCATGTGAAGTTGCATTTATTGGACACAAGGATCGCCACACCTTTGGTTTTAGTGGCTGCATTGGCCATAAAAAATTGTGTGAAGTTGGAGTGTAAAAATTTGGGATTATATTGTAACGGGAAATGAGTTTCTTGTAGCATAATGATGTCAAATTTAAGTGACTTGTATAGGTCACATAACTTTCTGCGTTTTACGGGGGAGTTAATGCCTTGCACATTGCACGGAGGGGAAGATTATTGTGGTCAGCCATTGAAGTTGTAAGAAGGAGGTTGTATGTCTCTTTGGTCACTTACCCAACCCTGGGATACTACTCAGACTCCACAGGATGTCTGAACTGGGTGGCATTCCGAGTTCCTGAAGTTGGTGACAGAAATTGCTACCAAGCAGGCTACGACACTGGAAAAGAGGGAATGAACATGAAAGTGCATTAGCTGAATAAAGAACAGCTGTGAAAAGAAGAAAGTAGAAGAAGGAAAAGAGGGGGATTTAGAGAAGATAGAGATGATTATATTGTTGAGCTGTAATAACACTAATATGGTTCTCCAGCAAAGGGAAAAGTGACCCAAGAGGGAGAACAACTCCTGGGCCTTCCCATCCAAATCAAAATTTGCCTGGCAAAAAGGGCCAGGCTTCCTGTCTCCCTGAACCATTAGGTGTCAAAGAGACAGGTGGAGGCGCATGGGAACCGCCCCCCAGTCAAAGAGTCCTGTGAAGAAGAAGAAACTATTAATGAATAAAATATAAACTGGTCCCTGAGCTATGATCCAACAGATACTTAGGGCCCTTAGGGCCTGTCTTGACAGGGATAATCTCCGACCCCATCACTATAAGGTGGGGGGTGAGAGCTATCTTTGGGTAAGGATGACCCCTCACTTGAGACCCCTTCTGGGAACTCTGAAAAGTTTTTCCAATGTGGAGGGGTCATCTCAAAGTTTTCTGGAGCATACCATATATTCTCAGGGCAACCACAGATCACTAACAATAACTTGTAAGAGAAATGTCAACCGTCAACAGAATATGAAAAAGTCTCCCCGAACGGAAATTGGGGAAACCCCCCAAGGTCCATTAGGGCTTGCTGAGCCCTAGTCTACGAAAAGTCTTTGACCCATAGAGGGAACTTGAATGAGCCTGGAGGCTTAAGGTAGAGTCTTGATTTCAAGTCGGGCCATTGTCCTTGACTCTTTTCGGTTTGGCTTTCTCCCATTGAGGCGTTCTGGGGCTAGTAGGGGATAGTCTTTTGGAGGAATTTGTAGCGGCATTGGAGACCTCCATGTCAGCTTCATGGGAAATAAGTTTCAGGTGAAGGAACAGTCTCTCCCCCTCCTGGAGAGAAGAGAAAGCGTATTCCCGCCCTTTAAGAGAGAATTTGACTGCAAAGGGGAAGGACCATTTGTATTTGATCTCTTTTTGTGACAAAACATTCAGGAGTGGTTTAAGGGTTCTACGGCGTTGAATGGTTAATGCAGATAGATCCGCAAAAATTTGCACTTGATGTCCTTTAAATATAATCTTATCTGATGCTCGGGAGTATTTCATGACCCCCTCCTTGATGGCATAAAAATGGGGCTTTACTATAATGTCCCTTGGGGAGCCATCCTTCCTGGGGGGGCCAAGAGCCCTGCGGGCCCTGTCCAGTTCCAGACGGTGGGTCGGGGTGTTGGGAAGCATGTTATTAATTAGCTCCTGAATAGCTCCAGTGATATCTGAGATATTTTCGGGAAGTCCTCTTACTCTGAAATTATACCTTCTGGACCTGTTTTCAAAATCGTCGATCCTTGACATGGCAGTGTCAAGTTGGTCCTGTAGTGTGGAAATAAGGTCAGAATTTTGGTTGGAAGCTGCTGCAGTGCGATCCAGTTTATTTTCAATCGCCTCCATTCTCAGACCCAGCATCTGAAAGTCCGTTTTCATTTCCCCTGTGATTTTCTCTACTGTATTGGCTAGGCCTCTCTCCAGAAGCATTGAAAATTTCTGGTATAGATCATCTACTGGAGTGGAGATATTTTGGTTTGGTGTGCCTGGGGTCTGGTAGATGTGAATGTCCTGTCCCAGGGGAGTAGGCCCGAGGTCTCCCTGCATGCGGCCTAGTAAGGATTCAGTCGAGGTGGGCGATGGTGTGGCCATCTGTATCAGGCTGCCTGGTGCCTTGGGTGTATAGTTGAGGGTGGCTGGGGTGATCACTTGCCTGTGCTCAGATGATAGGTTACCACCCGGTGTATAGTTGCTGTGCGCCTCATGGAGGCCTGCTGTGGGAGCCGGAGCGGCGGCCATCTTGGTACACCCAGGTGAGGGAGCCGCCGCGAGTGGGGGGAAAATCTCCTTCTTAGCTGCTGGTCCTGCCATACATGGGGATGCCGCAGTGTACAGGGGTCGAGATCACCCCTTAGTCTCAGTCTCCGTGGGCTCAGAGAGCTCTTTCGGCTGGCGGCGTTGCGGAGCTCCGGATCAAGCGTCCATGTCGGAGCTTCCGCGCATGCACTCTCTCTAACACAGAATCTTAGCAAATAATGATTAAAAATTGCATAGCCAACCAATTCAGTTTTCTGGCTTGTGGCTCTGAAAAAGCATGCTCTAATTTATATTTATGGTGGATCAAACCTTCCTAGTCTCTCCATCTTGCATTGCAGCCTAGTAAAAACATGTGCATGGTGTGCTGCATGTCTGTACAATATTTCTGGCTCTTGACTGTGACATATTAAACAGAATTTTTTTAAATATCTAAATAAAATATGCCTTATCTCTTACTCTGACATAGTGTGCAAGACAAATGCTTGCTTAATGGGAAGCGAGTCTCTAAAATTTTTAGGGTGTCATATTTGGAATATCATACCGTAATTTTTTTGGGGGGGGGAGGAGGGAGGTGACACATCTCTCTCTGTTACATTGCTGCCTTGGGACCCAATCAAACTGTTTGCAGCTACTGTATCAAAGTTTTGCCTTTTGTTTCTGAAACATGGCATTGTGATTTTTGTTTTGCTCCTGTTTGGCAATTGTATGACCTATAAACGATATAAAAGTATACACCTTATGATAGTTTTTTTCTTTATTGACTCTACTGCTTCCAACATCCAATTAATCTTTACTGCTGCTGCACAAAAAATCAGTTGTTTTTGCAAAAACTACCTACTACAATAGGTTTGCTGCTGCTGTATGTGCTGTATGCCAAGCAATTATGTAAAAGAAAAGTATATGATTAAATATTTGATTTATGTGATTTCAGGGGTTTTCCCAACTTCATGAATTGAAATTAAAAAAAACACAAGTGTAATTATTTTTTGTATTACCAACTAAGATATTATGTCCACTTCTTGATTACAGCCCACATGTCCCACTAACCTCTTTTCAGAGTAGATGCAGACTGGATCCCTATATCCTTTGCCTAATGTCTTTGATCCAATCATGTATGAATAAGTCCTTAACAAAAACCAGGAAACAGGAGGAACCTGGTACTGCATTGTAGATGAGGAGTTTGGAATATTATATTATAACAAATGAGACGTAAACACACATCTAGAGACAAGAGCAATGGCAAAAAACTCAAAACATATACTTGTCGAACAAATGTATATAAAGTCCCTGTATAGTGATACTACAAACTTGAATGTCAGTTTAAAGCATACCAACCTACCCCCCTAATTCTAAGGGTTGTCACATATATGTGAACTTGTCCCAGAGTTAAAAGACTCTTTAAGATCATAGTGTACTCTTTAATTAATATTGTACCACAACCTTGCTGGAAACCCATAAAAAGCTTTACTACCCCTATACCATTCCCCCTTCCTTCCTCTTCCTATCCTCCTCTACGCCCCCCCCCCCCCCCCCTGTCTTCCCCTTCACTACCTTACTCAACCAATTAAGCTAGCCAAGGTCGCCGGCAGGACTTTCAACCTTTAAGATGTCCACAAACTACTATAACATCTCACCCTCAATATATGCCACCCCAAAATATCACACCATCACTACCATGGAAAATTTACCTAATCACCGCCTCCTGTCTCAAGAAATCAGCTCAAACCACTCCACTGTTAATCACAACATAGACTGGACTCTCCTATGAATCCAGGCCTTAACAGCAATAGTTGAGACATAAAGTTTAGACTCCCGTGTACTCTCATCATCACTGTTTTGTTTTGAATTTTCACTACATATGGTTATTTTGATCAACCATTGGTTTGGTTATGTTAGTCCTGTAAACCTTCAGGCCATTGAGCTCATGTAACTGCTGTTTTGATTTATATTTTTAATAAAAGCACTATAGAAACTAAAATAAATAAAAAAATAAAAGCTTTACTACACAAACCCATACACAATATATTTAAACATCAGCAAACTCTGAGTACCCATGTCTTTTTCTTGGCCACTAAGCAAACTATAGTAAGTAATTGAAAATACTTATCCTTAGCTTTAACTAAGTATAACTTTGATGAAAAGGAAATTGACTGTAAAATTAACCAGATACTGTAGATCTGTAAATGTAGATGTAAATGAAAAATTAACTAAAATACTGAATAATTCCGACAACAAATGTTTGAAACCCTGGAAATCCTCAATGACCTACTGTGGCGCACAGTGCTTTGATCAACTACTCATTACCTCCTAATCTGTCAATTTGGACAAATAATTGTACAAACCCACTTCCTTTCTCACTCAATTTCTTGCTTTTTTTTCTTTCCCTTCTCTTCTAATCACAAACTATATACATCCTGTGTAATAATAATAATTATCACTGTGCCTTGCCACACCCTTGCCTCCCTCCCACTCTGACTAACACCTTAGCATTCCGTTACTCACCCAACTTATTTTAAAGTAATTGTAAAGGCAGAACATTTTTTATCCTAACACATTCTATGCATTGAGATAAAAAGCCTTCTGTGTGCAGCAGCCCCCCTCGGTCTTTCTAATTCTTACCTGAGACCTCTCTCTATCCAGCGATGTTGTAGGATTGTCTCGGCTGCCCGGGACTCCTCTCCTCATTGGCTGAGAAAGCAGCATGGCACCATTGGCTCCCGCTGCTGTCAATCAAAGTCATTCAGCCAATGAGAAGAGAAAGGGGGCAGGGCAGGGCAGGGCCGGGCCACAGATCCATGTCTGAATGGATACACAAAGCTGCGGCTCGGCTCTGGGTGCCCCCATAGCAAGCTGCTTGCTGTGGGGGCACTCGTCAGGAGGGAAGGGCCAGGAGAGCTGAAGAGGGACTGGAGAAGTGGAGGATTCAGGATGCCCTGTAAAAATCCACTGCACAGCGCAGGTAAGTATAATATGTTTGGATTTTTTTCCCAAAAAAAAAAAGCGAGACTTTACAATCACTTTAAGTTATCTATAACTAATTCTGAGATACTGAAGTATCCTGATAATCTGCAACAGCCACTAAGCACACCATTTGACAGTTTATCCATTCCTTTTTTTCTATTCTTTTTATGTACCTTTCTTCATTTCAAAACCAATAAAAACTCATTCAAAAACGTCATTCACTTCCAGTACTCGGTGAGCATTTTGGTTTGTTGGTGGCACACACTTTTGTTGTGATCCGTTGCCCGGTCACTATAGCGCCCGTTATCCACAGATTCTCACATTGTATGGAAAGTGAATAATAAATGTTTTTTTCTGCTTTCAGCATCACACATAATTTAGGAGGACTTAGATATTCTTTGGATAACTGTCAGTATTAAGAGAAGCATTGCATATTATTTAATCTTCTTTTGGAAGTTGGCAGGACAAATAGATGCAAACAGTTTTTTAGCCTGTTTTGATTATCTTCCTTTTATGCATCAATGATTTTCTTTTGTCTAATACTAGACATCTGCAGCTTCTTTTTTTCTATGCAAAATATTCAAGCTTTGCAAAAGATCATTTTGCTACCTGTGGATTAATAGTCAATAAAGCAGTAATCAATTGTCTGTTTCTGAATATAAAAATACGCTACAAAAATCTATGATTATGACTTTAATTGCAGGTATCAACCTCTTTCTTAAAGTGGACCTGGTAGCAGAATGCACATATTATATCAGGGTCTCCCTTATCTGGAAATATTTGTGCAAAATACTATTGAAAAAATGTACCCATAAGGAAAAAGTTGAATTATATCCCTGCCTTACAGCCATTTTCCACTCTATGTGCCTGGTTGCAGGCTACATTATGTTTCCAACAAAATCCTGAGAAGAATGAGGATCCAAAATCTTGCTTTAGGCCATGCTTGCACTGGGTTGGAGTGTCTCCTTGTGAGATTTAGGGCACTTATCTTTCCCCAAGAATCTTGCCAAAAAGATAATGATGTCACACCCTGAAATTCAGAAGACAAGGGTTAGGTAAATATGCATTCTACCTTTTTTCTTACAGGTAATTATTTCTAATATTATGCAGTGTTTTTTTACAAGGGGGAGCCCTGATAAGTAGACTTTGCATTTAACTGCAAGACCAGTTTTAAGGAAAAAAGATGAGACATTACTTTTACATTAAGCATATTTTCTTATATATACATGTAATATGTTTACTTAGCTATAATTCATATGCCTGTGAGAGACTCAATTGCAGGGATACTTGTAAAAAAACATTGGCTGTTTTAATATGTCCTGGTTCCCCATGCAACATATACAACTCTGCCTTTTCTTTCTCTGTGCTTTGTGAATTGTCTTCTGCACTTTAAACAGTGAATGAGAGTATAGAAGGCATCTGCTCCTCATACCCCTGCACGGGTTTAGCACCAACCATCTTCCACCAAATTCCATGCAGCCAGATATGAAAACTGAATTCAAATCTAGAATGAGACCATTTGCCTTTGTTTTTCTTTTTTTTTTTTCTGAAGACTTTACACTGTAGCTAAAGTAGTGCAAGCTGCCTGCTTCTTGCAGTTTGCAATCTGTCCCTCTAGGGATTTCCTCACCTTTATTGATACTGGTGATGAAGACACTCCTTGTCTTTATTAACAATTCATAAGGTAAACAGGGTACTGTTAACACTGGCCTAGTCTGTTAATGAAAGCTCCCTAGGCACAGGGAGATTTATTGTTTTTTAAAAAAAATATTGTTATCCTTAAGCCACCTGCAGAGTCCACCGTCATCAAAGCTATATAGTGCAGTCGCAGGCAACCCTGTAGAGGTTGAGATTTACCTGAACAACATGGAAAGAATCAAAGATCATGAGGGTATTGCATGCTTATAACCTAGCAAGGCCTTGTTAAAAAGCAAATATGATTTGAAAAAGATGTAGAAAAATGTGTTCATACAATTGTAAATGAAAAATATAAATATCCTACTTTATCATTTTCAGTGATAAACTTGATGTTTACTTTCAGTCAGATTTTTTTTTCATGTCTGACGAATACTTAAAGCATATCTAACCAATTAAACAAAAATGTAATATAGTGTAGCTTACCAATTCTTAGAAGTGGTGGCTGTATTCATTTCCAGCTTTTAGTTTTGTTGTGACATTATTTTCACCAGGTGATCTGGCCAGTAACACTTCATGTCTTATGTTGTCTCCTCTATTTATGGATGCGCAACAAAGACACCCTTGGACAGCAACATTGTCTGAAGAGGGTAGTATTAGATGGGTTAATAGGTTTAGATGGACATAAGTGACTAACAACTTAAGGTTAAACTCCAGCTAACACATTTTAAGGAGTTACAGAAACTTTTTTTTAAGGTTTTACATAAGTGAATCTGACCATTGCAAGCACCTCAATCCGTGTTAAATGGTTTGTCCCAACCCTCTAACTGCCATTTTTACTGGACAGCTTTGTCTGGTAAAGGAACTTGAAAGATAACAGACTTACTGTCTGGATCACCACTTAAAAATAAGCCTAAAAAATGAATGCAGCCACAACATCTAAGGTATGGTAAGCTGCAATGTATTACATTTTAATTACCCCAAATCTGATGTAAGGGATATGTACAAGTCTCAGGGGTCAAGAGCGTGTTATATTTAGAGTGCAGGAATTCAGGAGCAGGTAATTAACTAAATGTAGGGGTCAGAAGTGTGTAACATACGGTGTGCAGGGGGCAGAAGTATGGAATGCACAGTTTTCAGAGGTCAGGATTGTGTAACACGCAGCATGCAAGGGTTAGGATTATATATGGTACAGAGTGCAGGTGTCAGGGTGTGTAATGCAGAGTGCAGGGTTCACAAGTGTAAGGGCCAAGAGTGGGTTTTTTATTCAGGAGTAAAAGTAATGTGCAGCCCAGAAAGCAATGTTCAGGGTCAGGAGTATGTAACCTACATAGTGAGGGGGTCAGGAGTGTATACACCCTTGTGCATTCACAATAATTCATTTCACCCCATTATTCCTAACATGGCAGTACCTCCTATGAGGCATTTCATCAACACACACTCATAGACATGCGCTTACATACTGTCATGGCCAGGGGTCAGGCTCAGAGACCAGAAGCTATAGCAGTAAAGAGGTTCCCATTAAGCAGCTGGATAAGTACACAAGCAGGCCATCCTGGTGGATCATGTGGGCTCACCTGAGGTGCTGGCTCTAAGCACTAACCAGTAGTAACCAGAGCTCCTTATGGTGGAGATTGGTTTTGCTGCGTGTTAGTACCAGGTCACAGTCCTCAAGATTCCCCTACCCGGAAGTGAGTAAGCCAGCATCCAGTAGCAGATATAGCAGGGGGAATCAAACAGATGAAAGATGCTGGGATCAAATAGAAGCGCAGTCGAAAAACAAGCCAAAGTCGGTAAAAAAATTATAGTGAAGATAAGGACAGCTGCAGGTACAGTATGCAAAGGAGCAAGATATTGGCTGGAGAGAGCTCAATAATCTGGCAAACAGGAAGTGCAGAGCCATTGCTTATATTGGGATGTTCATGGGAGGAGAAAAGAATTCAAGGTTCCCCAGAAACAAGAGACAAGGCAAGATTGTACTAAGAGATCCTCAGGTGACACAGTGAGAAGAGCGACAGCAGACACCACAGAGGTTGTATGCTAAGATCTGGACCCTGACACATACATACATACACATACTCACATCCACATAAATACACTTAAATACATACAAAAACAAACATACATACACCCGAATAAACACACCTACATAAATACACACACCAGCTGGAATGGGAGGCTATCCTTCCAGCTTCTTCAGTTCCTTGTCCTACTTCTGCTTGTAGGAAAACATGAAGGTAGCTTTCCTGAGGAAGAGCAGTATGACTGGCTGTGCCCTGTTTAAGGTAGCTGTCTTTGTGTGTTTACAGTACTATTGTGGCTGACTGAAAGCAGAATATCAGGCAGCCACAGCACCTACAAAAAGGTCGACAGTGGCAGTAGAACCTGGGGCACTAAGTAAGAGGTGAAGAGTATGTGGCCCTGGTGCTCCAAAACTAATGATGCCCATGACAATGGGATGATGGTCTACCCATCACATGGCCGTGATCGACAGGTAAATTGCAACCCCCCGTTATACTCTGAACTGGAAACTCTTTAACTATTTTGATTTTTGACTTTCAATGAAACACTGAAGTTAGCTAAATACAGGGCAATTTTCTAGAAATGTTAGGTAGGTTTTGATTGCAGAAACAGCTAAGCTAGTCAAAGCAGCCTACCAACATCAATTTATTTATGTTGATACGGATGTTCATATGACAAGGATTGTGATGTGTTGCCTTAATCGATTTAATTGTATTTGTGATGGAAAACTAGTTGTTCAAAATTGCTATAATTTTCTCTGTTTGTGGAGTCTAAACTGACTATACATATAGCAATTTGAAAGAGCAATCGCACTTTCAATTCCATCTTTTGTCAAACTTGCAAAGCAACCAAAGACATAAAGACCAGTGATTTTGTTTGACTGCAATGAGAGTCAAATGGTTTGGATCACTTTTGAGGGCATTTTTTTAGTTTTCTATTTTTATGTTTAATTTCATGTTTCAAAAACTGTTACTGTAGCTGTCAATTTATTTCATGGTTTCAAAATTGCAATTGACAAAATTCTGATGGTCAGTCAAATTCAGTGGTGCTAGATTGCTTTGTTTCTGGTGATTATTTGGTGATCATGCTTGCGAATTCTAGTGGACAGAAGCAATGCAAAATGGCATGTGTACGGCAGTTAATGGATATGACACCTGTACAAGAACTTGGAGGAGTGCTTATCACCAGGACAGAAAAGCACTTATAGCAATACTTTCTTTGTCCCAAATTCTAACCCTTCCCTTTTTCACTAAACAAGTGTTTTTGATTTTAAGTTCCCAATGAAGAGATTTCCCATCACTTCCTGTCCTGACAGGACGTGATAGGTAATCCACCAAAAGGGACACAAACAGCAATAGAAACAAGGGTACTAACCCTTCTCAACTCTATCCAAACCAAGATTGAAAGGTTTCACTGAAGTTGGGCTTTAAGATAGATGTAGTTAAATATGATCACCGAGCTTTTCTCCTACACAGAAACCCAACCATATGCATTCCACAAGAAAATATAGCTAGTTCTTTCCATAACGTTTATGTAACTAACATGAAATAAAAAAATAAAATAAAAGTAAAAAAAAAATTAAAATGGATAATTATATAACAATATTGATATATATCAAGATACTACTAAAAACACTGATGCTGCTGTTTTTATATTGCCAATTGTCATCAAATACTATTAATAAAATAGCATTAATTGCAAAGAATAGGATGAAGCATATACCCTGATTCCATCTGAGGCTCATTTGTGATTTAACACTTCTGTTGGAGACTGTGAGCTGTCTTTTATCACTGCAGTATAGTAGCACTCTCTATAATAAACAACAGTAAATAATGGAGCAAAGTCAAGCAGAGACCTTTCAATGCTTTGAAAATCGTGCCATTCCTTTCACTGGTAGACATTATAAAGATTATGACTTCCATGAACTCTATTCAACTGATTTATGGGTCTTCTGCCGCCCTATAAAATGTGTTGCCTGAAGTAAGTTGTTTGTACATGTGACTTCTCTTTGCAACCCTCTTTATTGTTTGTTTTGAAAGGAACAAGTAATATTGTCACACTTTTACTGAATAATGGTAGAGTAAATTTGTCAGCCTCTAAATCATAGTTTTTTTTATCATTCTTTTTTTTTTTCTTTAAGGGAAAATTACAATTGTTTGTCTTTTTTTTAAGTTTTTCAACTGATATTTTATATCTTTTATTATACTGTTTATATAAAATGTAATTTTAAAAATAAATATTTAATACATTGTTCTCCATTGACACTGGTTCCTTAAAGCCTAAGCGCACCTTTTATATTGTGTTACATGTTGCACCCATATTTACCCCTTTCTTGCAGGATTGGGGGCTCCTGTCACTTTTTAAATCGTGCTCTGCCCACACAGGTGCATCATTCATTTGCAGATATCTGGTTGCAATGCTTTGCAGGCTTATAAGAAAAAAAAAAAAAAAAAATATATATATATATATATATATATATATATACAGTAGCTCACAAATATTTTAAATATATATTTAAATATTTATTATATTAAAATATTTTATTATATCTTTTCATGTAACAACACTGATGAAATGACACGGTTACTACAATGTAAAGCAGTGAGTGTACAGCTTGTAGTGTAAATTTACTGCCCCCCTCAAAATAACTCAATACACAGCAATTAATGTCTAAACCACTGACAACAATAGTGACTACACCCTTAAGTGAAAGTGTCCAAATTGGGCCCAATTAGCCATTTTCCCTCCCCGATGTCATGTGACTCATTAGTGTTACACAGTATCAGGTGTGAATGGGGATCAGGTGTGTTAAATTTGGTGTTATCACTCTCACTCTCTCATACTGGTCACTGGAAGTTCAACATGGCACCTCATGGCAAAAAATTCTCTAAAGATCTGAAAAAAAGAATTGCTACTCTACATAAAGATTGCCTAGGCTATAAGAAGATTGCCAAGACCCTGAAACTAAGCTGTAGCATGGTGGCCAAGACCATACAGCATTTTAACAGGACAGGTTCAACACAGAACAGGCCTCACCATGTTCTACCATAGAAGTTGAGTGCATATGCTTAGCATTATATCCAGAGGTTGTCTTTGGGAAATAGACGTATGAGTGCTGAAAGCATTGCTGCAGATGCTGAAGGGGTGGAGGGTCAGCCTGTCAATGCTCAAACCATATGCCACACACTGCATCAAATTGGTCTGCATGGCTGTCATCCCAGATCTTCTAAAGATAATGCACAAGAAAGCCCGCAAACAGTTTGCTGAAGACAAGCAGACTAAGGACATGGATTACTGGAACCATGTCCTCTGGTCTGATGAGACCAAGATAAACTTACTTGGTTCAGATGGTGTCAAGTGTGTGTGGCAGCAACCAGGTGAGGAGTACAAAGACAAGTGTGTCCTGCCTACAGTCAAGCATGGTGGTGGGAGTGTCATGGTCTGGGGCTACATGAGTGCTGTCGGCACTGGGGAGATATAGTTCATTGAGGAAACCTCGAATGCCAACATGTACTGTGACATACTGAAGCAAAGCATGATCCCCTCTCTTTGAAGACTGGGCCGCAGGGCAGTATTCCAACATGAAAATGACCACAAACACTCCTCCAAGACGACCACTGCCTTGCTAAAGAAGCTAAGAGTAAAGGTGATGGACTGGCCAAGCATGTCTCCAGACCTAAACCCTATTGAGCATATGTGGGGCATCCTCAAACGGAAGGTGGTGGAGCGCCGGGTGTCTAACATCCACCAGCTCCGTGATGTCGTCATGGAGGAGTGGAAGAGGACTCTAGAGGCAACCTGTGAAGCTCTGGTGAACTCTATGCCAAAAAGGGTTAAGGCAGTGATGGAAAATAATGGTGGCCACACAAAGTATTGACACTTTGGGCCCATTTGGACATTCTCACTTAGTGGTGTACTCACTTTTGTTGCTAGCGGTTTAGACATTAATGGCTGTGTGTTGAGTTATTTTGAGGGGACAGCAAATTTACACTGTTAAACAAGCTGTACACTCACTACTTTACATTGTAGCAAAGTGTAATTTCTTCAGTGTTGTCACATGAAAAGATGATATAATAAAATATTTACAAAAATGTGAGGGGTGTACTCACTTTTGTGAGATACTGTGTATATACATATATATATATATGGATGGGCGAAAAGTTCGGCCCAAGCATACGTTCGGGCCGAACATTTGCTGTTCACCCGCTCCCCAAATTTAGAACATTATGGGGTGTTCGGCATGACTTCGGTGCCGCCAAACACCCCATAATTGCCCACAGATGGCGCACACAGCTACTCCTCCATGGGAGGGCTGCCTCCGTCTGTGCTGGCTTTGCTTTGACGTTTTATTTATAGTGCAGGGCGAGGTCACCAGGTGACGTATGGGTGACCCCCCTCCTTCTGACGTCATGTGACGTCAGGGTGCGGGTCGCTCAATTACATAACCAGATGGCCCCTACCTTCACTATAAATAAAGCCTCAAAACAAAGAGAGCTCAGTCATTGGGAGCCATCCCATGGAGGAGGAGCTGTTCATTTTGTTTGTTTTTTTTGGGTCCGTTGTTCGCCGTGATTGACAAAGGATTACAGCGGGGGACACTTATTTTTTATTTTTTAGTAAAGGACTTGTCCCTAATTGTCTCCTGTGTTATTTTTTCTTTTTTAACACTTTTGGTGAATTAGTGGGGTATGATGTACCCGATACCCACATGGGGGGGTTGGGATCTGGAGGCCCCCTTATTAAAGGGGGCTTCCAGATTCCGATAAGCCCCCCGCCCACAGACCCCCACAACCACAGCTCAGGGTTGTGGGGAAGAGGCTCTTGTCCCCATCAACATGGGGACAAGGTGCTTTGGGGTGGGGGCGCAGAGCCCCCCCCTTGCTCCAAAGCACCCATACTCCCCATGTTGAGGGCATTTAGCCAGGTATGGTTCAGAAGGGGAAGGCGATTGCTGCCCCTCCCTCATACTGGCCGCCCAGGTTGCATGCTCGAATAAGGGTCCGGTTTGGATTTTAGGGGGGGACCCTATGTCAATTTTTTAAAATTTTGGCACAGGATTCCCCTTAAAATCCAAACCAGACCCACAGTGCCTGGTATGGTCTGGAGGGGGACCCTACGCAATTTCCTTTCAGTGATGTTTTGTTTATTGCCGGGAACACTGCTCTGGCTATATTCTAAACATCACAGAGGTGCGCCCTTTTACAGTCATACTAAGGAGACCCC
>BLSH010066462.1:1776082-1846884 GCA_018402905.1 Glandirana rugosa | reverse complement strand
TGTATAACCACCGCCAGTAGAAGTCTATGTATAATAACACGTAAAATATCTCTACACGACGTTATAATGACCCCGACCACTCGACGACGACCCCCCTAAATGATAGACGTAGTATGTCGGTAGATCATCGGAATAACGACGGACGTCCACACTTACCCTGACATGAGAACACGTATTTAATGTGTTGACCCGGACTGGTGATCGTCCGACAATATTAATTTCTTACGAAGAAATGTCGATTATGTGTTTCTGGAAATGAATAACGGATATACTCGTCCAATCTCAACTCGCTTGTGGACCTTCAAGCCCAAGACGACCAGGGTTGTCCGTGCGATCGTTCGGGTTCCGTCCGGACCCGGACCCGGACTTTGTCCCGAAGTTCGGACGGACCAGCAGAACCCGAACTTCCAGGTGTTCGCTCAACTCTAACCTGCTCATATAGGCAATAAGTAAAGGTCTTTGTGTATTAGCTGTAAAGAAGCATTCTTTAATTATAACAGCCTGCTAGTGGTCAGGCCCAGTTGTGTAATTTATGCACAAGAGTACAGTCCCATTCACACCTGCAGGCAGCAATAAGGCTACTAGATGGCTGTATGATGCAGATAGTAAATCCCCCCAGCAGCAGCTCACCAGCCCCAGTAATATTGCAGCACATCTCTATAAAATGCACAATAATATGTATCTGAAGATGACCGCCACCAATATGTGCAAAAAATAGCGCTAAAATAAGTCCCAAATCAATTTCCACACAAGATAAAAGCTGGAAAATAGTGGGTAAAGTTCTCAGGAATCACAAGGTGTCTTGCTGTGATGATATGGTGCAGTTTATTCCAAATCCCCAGATCCAGAGCTTCACACACAGACGGTCTGCTGAGCCCTGAGCAGGCATTGCTTGGTGCAGATCTGTAACTGGAGAGGGGATCACATAGATCCCAATACATCTCCCCAGAGTGAGATCACCTTCCCACCCACCTCCATCCATCCATCCATCAAAGGTGGCTTCATTCATAAGCAGCATTTATAGGGGCTCGCCAGGATCCACTAAAGTTCTTCTTCCCACTGAATTTAGGATTGGGCTCCCCTTAGGCTGACCTTAGGACGGCTCCATTGGGAGGTTGAGCAGAGTGGATTTCATCTTCTGTTTCCTCAACTTTTGCAAGGAACTGATTCATCTGCACCTGTCCATCCCTGTGATTGACCTTGGACTCATTACTGAAAGAGGAGTGCCTCGCTTCGGAGATCAGTGACCTGCAATCCACAAGATCCACTAATTTGGATGGAGTCCGCAGACCGGATGCGAGAATAGGCAGAAGGCTCCGAGCTTGCAACACAGTACAACATATTAAAGGTCTCTGTTGTTCTCACTCTCTGGTAAGCAGATTGTGGATCTGTATATTGCACGCGGTGTCCTACTCCCATTTCTTCCGGGTGATTGGAACATATCATCACAGCAAGACACCTTGTGATTCCTGAGAACTTTACCCACTATTTTCCAGCTTTTATCTTGTGTGGAAATTGATTTGGGACTTATTTTAGCGCTATTTTTTGCACATATTGGTGGCGGTCATCTTCAGATACATATTATTGTGCATTTTATAGAGATTTTTTGTTTGTTTTCAATGGCAGCTTATTTAAGCCCTGTTCATATCGAGATTCATTCCTAAAAGAGACCCAGTAGCTCCAATTTGCGCTGATTGGTGTGTCTGGAGACAGGAATTAGAGGTGACATCACCATTTCTTTTTTAATATTGCAGCACACCATCTGGTCACCCACAACAATCAGTCCACTCTCTGCTTTGCACTCAGGTGACTCTGGCTGTCGGCACTCCCAAACTCAGCACTCCAGATCCAGCTCAGGTCGCCGCCACGCAGCAGTGGTGGTGCACACTGGACAGCAATGTGCACTCTCTGGGCTCCTTTGTGGCAAAAGGCAGATAAAGGCAGACATCTCTTTTCTCCACTTATCAATGTCTTCCACTGGGAACTAGTCCAATGGTCTATATGAGTTCATAGCATGGCTCCCTTCCTAAACTTCAATTCCCACATTCCCATTGTGGCCAGCATAGATGTCTCTTGAATTCTTTAGACTTGTCAGCCCCACCTACTGGCTGGAGGCAGGCAATGTTGCTAGGCCCAGCATGAACAGCTTACTGGGACCATAGAGAGCAGCTTCAGCACAGTGTGTCTCTCATTTTAATTGTTAGCCAAGCACCTGGCTACACTATAGCATATAATGTATTGTAACAAATGAGGAAAACAAATTAATCAAGGGACCTTTATTATGTAATCTATAAATTACATATAACATATACTATAACACATTCATTTTTAAGGCATATTCATAGCTAAAACATAGTTAGTTACCCTGACTTGTTATAGTTTAAATTATGTTAACCTTTTGATGCCCGTGTAATACATATTAGCAAAGAATGTGGACTTTACTTCCCACACTTTGCACATATACGTCCATGGGCGGTTGAGGTTTTTGTGCTGAAAGCGTGCACTCCCAGCACAATGACTGAGCTGTTATAGACTGCTCCCCAATTTCTAGTAATGATGGGGATAATGATTGTGGCCAAATGATATGAGCTTAAGTATAAGTGATCATAAGGGATCAGCTCCTTCTATCAAAAAAGGGTGCATATACTGTAGGAAACTATAATTTTTTGACTAGTTATATTACTGAAAAAACAAAATCAGAGTTTTGTTTTAAAGTATATCCCAAAAAATGTCCTTCCAGGCACAAAGGAGGTCATTGACAGCCTCAGTAAATTGATGATGTGCATGTTTCCCAGTGAAGCAGTTTAGACGGAGTGTGTCCATTCCCTCCACTCGGGTTTCAGATTACACTCTGCTCTCCGTTCTGTGCTGTGCAGTATGTGATGTCTGGTCCTTACCCCCTGCCACCTGGAAGTTGAGAAATATCATTTGACAATTTGCTTTAGAGGGTTGTGGAAGAGAGAGGGTTGTAGGGAAGAGGTGCAGCTACTTGACATAATTTGATTATCATCTGAGACTAATCATTTCAGTGAGCTAATGTAAAGGTTTATTACCACTTCAAGACCACATTCACACCTGCATTTTGACCTATCAGCATGTAGATGCAAGAGAATAAGAAAGCAGCTCAATTGAAAGCAATGGGAGGCTGCCAGCACCCAATGCCAAATGCAGCCACTCACATACAGTATAATCACTATTTGGCTATTACCTGCAAGGGATCTGCCCTGGATACAGACAGTCCACTTCCAGGACTGATCATTGGCAGGTAATCTATACATAGCGACTACATGCAAGTCGCTGCAATTGAAGGGAGAACAGTGAAAGGAGAAACCACAGCTTAATAACCTTTCTATTATTATGCTTTCAGAATGCTCCTTGCCAGCATGTGACCACTGCAACAGAGATGAGTTGCTTTTTGTGCTGCTTCTCCCTCTCCCAGTCTGAGCTCTGGCGTACAAGATGCTGATACAAAGTCACATTCAGGCACATACATTAATGGTATGTTCGTGAATACACAGTTATTTATTTATTTCAGGTACTTATATAGCGCTGTCAATTTACGCAGTGCTTTACATATACATTGTACATTCACATCAGTCCCTACCCTCAAGGAGCTTACAATCTAAGGTCCCTAACTCACATTCATACATACATATAATAGGGCCAAGTACCCTGTGTGGGAGGAAACCGGAGTACCCGGAGGAAACCCACGCAGGCACAGGGAGAACATGCAAACTCCAGGTAGGTAGTGTCGTGGTCGGGAATCAAACCAGCGACCCTTTTGCTGCCAGGCAAGAGTGCTAACCACTACAGCACTGTGCACAGTTGCATTTAAGTTTATCTATGATCAACATGTAAAATCATATATTCAATTCCACGTTGCATTCAACTATTTCTAGCCTGCTCCTGTTTATCTGAATGATCTTGAAGTTTGTAAACTTACTATGTGAATATCCCCACACATTTACCTCTTTGAATTCTGTGATACACCAGGCATACTCTGTGAGTAGGAACTGCTGTGTCACACGTTTCACAGAACTACAGAGATGATGAAAGGAGGAGTTCCAGGAGCTGGCGGCAGTACAGGAATTACTGCTAGCAGGCAGCAAAGTACCATGGGCTATGTAGTCCCTAAAAAATTAAAGTAAACCACAGAGGAGAAGCTGTAAACCATGCAGGGAATACAGAAAATTGTAAAACAAGATGAGCAGCAAACAGACAGCACTCACAACATGAAAGTCGATTTTTCAAGTAAGCTTATCTTGGATTTTCAAATATAACAATTGTTTCTATTGTTATGACAAAGCTGCTGTTATAAAATGAAAGTGTATGCTGTGATCATAGAACTCCTTTTATTTGCATTTTTTATCTCTGCCTGGATTTTAGCATTAAATAATTTCCACACACTGTTTTTAGCCTTTGGTAGAAATGCCAGGACACTACATGTATACATATTCCTCCCACAGATTGTGTTTGTCCTCTTCTACACGGCACCAGTTGGTGCAGCTCAATCTGTTTGCATTTGTTATATAAAGAGCAATGCTGCTTACTGGAATTCCGCTGTGGGATTGAAGTCTGGGCTTTTCCAAACATCAAAACAATGAGTATTTCTGGCTTTTGCCTATCAGCTCCTACAGGCACAGTATATAAGCTGACAGGCTGGGACTCAATAGGCACCAAGGAAATTTGCTTGCTAAAGAACCTCGAGCAGCATCAGCAGTAATTCCCAGAGCATGCCTGGCACAATCTGTAATGTGTTCAGCAATCTTGCGGCTCCAGTAAGTGACTGATAAATACTTGTCATTACTCAGGGCGAGGTAGTGGATGAGATGAGTTAAACATAGGTCAATGCCATATCACAGGAGGACACCCTTTTATTCCACAATGCTGGTGACAGTATCAAGTAATCAAGCTACAACAGAATAAGTAAATAAGCTGGTGACTGAATAGTATGTAAAGGAGATGACAGCTAATCTTCTACTTTTTGTTTTTCCTTTCACATCTGACTGCACTCACTGTGCTAAGGAAACAGTCTGCTGTCTTATGCGAACGTCTGTTCAAATAATATGGGGGACAGGTTACGTGCAGCTGGAGCTTTGACAGTTGAATGTCAGATCCTTATTAAATGCTGTGTTAGTCAATGGGTCGCTTTGCCCTATTCGATTTACATTGAAAGCTAATAATGAGACAGGTGCTACAATTTTACCTAAACTGAACCTATCATATACACTCACCAGCCACTTTATTAGGAACATCTTGCTAGCACCGGGTTGGACCCCCTTTTGCCTAACTCTTTATGGCATAGATTCAACAAGGTGTTGGAAACATTCCTCATAGATTTTTGTCCATATTGACATGATAGCATCACGTAGTTGCTACAGATTTGTGGGCTGCACTTCCATGGTGCAAATCTTCCATTCCACCACATCCCTAAGGTGCACTATTGGATTGAGATCTGGTGACTGTGGAGACCATTGGATTACAGTTAACCAGTGGTGGCCTGTCCATAGGGAGCGCACGGGTGCTGCCCCCCATCCATGAATTCATCCTTCTAATCCACATGCAGGGCGCCGGACACATGGATTCCAATCAGGGTTTGTTTGTTTTTTTTGAAGCACGTGTTCAGAGCATGAGGCTCTAATAGGCTTTAAAAAAGGGTGGGCTCGGGTCACAGAGCACTACGCCAAACCCAGTTGTGTGACAATAGCGAAGTGAAGATTCGCTATTGTAACACTGATTCTCCTACCGGCCAATCACAAAGTGGGTCCTGGGAACCGTCACCCCATTGACCGAAAGGAGATCCAATTGGATTGGCCACCAGGAGGAGGGAGGAGACACAGGGGAAGCGAGGAAGCGGTCGCTCACAGCCTGGAGACAAGCCACCGTGCCTGCCACCCAGAGCGCTGCCTGCAAGATGAGGTAAGTGTGGGGCCCCAACCACTCACTGACCAACCCAGGGGGGTGTGTCGCCCACGACCCGGCCGACCGGGGGGGGGGGTGGTTGACGTCTGTGACCCACTGACCGGGGGGGGTTGGTGACGTCAGGTGGAATGTTTGCTGCCCCCCCAAAAAAAACACCAGCCGCCACTACAGTGAATTCTATTGTCATGTTCAAGAAACCAATTTGAGATGATTTGAGCTTTATGACATGGTGCATTATCCTGCTGGAAGGAGCCATCAGAAGCTGGGTACATTGTAGTCATAAAGGGATGGACATGGTCAGCAACAATACTTAAGTAGGTCATGCCATTTAAACGATGCTCAATTGGTACTAAGGGGCCCAAAGTGTGCCAAGAATATATCCCCCAAACCATTACACCACCACCACCAGCCTGAGCCGTTGATACAAGCTAGGGTGGATCCATGCTTTCATGTTGTTTATGTCAAATTCTGATCTTACCATCTGAATGTCACAGCTGAAATTGAGACTCATTGTCCAATTTTGGTGAGCCTGTGCAAATTATAGCCTCAGTTTCCTGTTCTTAACTGAGTGGCAGCTTTTATTGGGAGAGTGCATGTGATCAGCACAGGGCCAATCAGCACTATCCAGACAGTGAGTCAGGGGTCCTGCAGCTTTATAGGACAGTCAGAGGAGAATAAAAACTCCTCCTACAAGCTTTAAACAGACACTGACAGAAGTCGCCAGGCTGCTCTAACTACTGATGAGAAAAGGTATTTAGCAGTTTATATTTGCTAAAACTATTGCATATCCATGTTCTGTGTACTGTGGGAGACCAGATATAGTGAATGCAGTCTCCTGGGTTTAGTAACACATTAACCACTTCAGCCCAAAAGGATTTCTCACTTTAGGACCAGAGCACTTTTTGCGATTCGGCACTGCGTCGCTTTAACTGACAATTGCACGGTCGTGCAACGTTGTACCCAAACAAAATTTGCGTCCCTTTTTTCCCACAAATAGAGCTTTCTTTTGGTGGTATTTGATCACCTCTGCGTCATTTCTGATCGCCGCTATAAACAAAGGAAAAGCGACAATTTTGCAAAAAAAAAACAAATTTCTTACTTTTTGCTAAAATACAAATCCAAAAAAATATTAAAAAAAACATTTTTTCCATCGGTTTTGGCCAATTTATATTCTTCCTCATATTTTTGGTAAAAAAAATCGCAATCAGCGTTTATTGATTGGTTTGCGCAAAAGTTGCCGCATTTACGGACGATGAGAATTAATTTCTGGGGCTTTTATTTTTTTTTTATTTTTTACTAGTAATGGCAGTGATCTGCAATTTTTAGCAGTACTGCGATATTGCAGCGGACATGTCAGACCATTCTGACACTTTTTGGGACCATTGGCATTTATACAGCGATCAGTGCTATAAAAAATGCACTGATTACTGTGTAAATGCCATTGGCAGTGAAGGGGTTAACCTGCAGGGGGCGCTCTAAGGGTTAACTGTGTTCCCTGGGCGTGTTCTAACTGTGTGTGGGCTGGGCTGGCTGGGGGAAGGGGGTGATCACGGCTTCCATATAGAGGAAGTCTGTGATCACAGCCCTTCCCTCTCTATGAGAACGGAGATTCGTGCTTGCTTACACGGACCTCCATTCTCTCACTGCGGGGGGGGCCATCGCGGGTAGCCGGCAGCGATCAAATCCGAGCACGCGCCCACAGCACTAGTTATCGCAGCCGCCATCATATCACGGCGGTTTGCGATAACGAGCCACTCTGTCGCCGTCAGACTGCGGTCGGCAGTCGGCAAGTGGTTAAATGATCCTTTTGTCTATGGGATGACGAGAAAGGTGAATTACTTACCTTATTCCTCTATTGCCTGGCAGCCAGCACTCTCCTCTACTATCCAGTGCTTCCAGGATGCAAGTAGGCTCTCAGTATCATCAAATAGAATGCAGGACTAATGGTAATGTGTTGTACTTGATGACCTTTGAGAGCTGTGGCCAGTTGAGCAGCGAAGAGGAGTTGCTTGGTGGACTGTTCTTACAAGGAGGACTTTTAACTTTACAAATAGAATTTTATCCAGGCAGAATGTTACTCAGACTTCAATTTTTTTAATGCTTTTTTACGTTCTGCAATTCAGAAGGAGCTATAACCAAGTTGAACTCCAGGCTGCAGAAAGAGTAACCCTTGCAGTGGGTCCCCCACCACACGGTAATGATTAAATGCTTATTTTGTCTAGGGAATGATGAGTAAGGTGGATTATTCACTTTGTTCCTTACTTTGTCTGGCAGCCACACTTTCCTCCCCATCCAGCGCTCCCAGGATGCAAGCAGGCAAACAGCGTCCTCAAGTGGAATGCAGTACCAATGGTCCTGCATTGTATATGATGAAATGGGAGAGCTATGACTAATTGGGGGACTGGTATTACAAAGAAGAGAAAGCCTGTGGGAGCAAGGAAAAAAGTAAACCTTTTATCCTATTCATCATTCTCTAGACAACGCAAGCATTTAACCCATGGGATTTAGAGTGGTACCCACTACAAGGGTAATTTTTTGTCCAGCTCAGAATTCAACTTTAATAGAATAGTGTGCAGGTAGGAATATGTAAATTACTTGCTAATGTCTCCTTCTAAAAAGGTGCCTGGTTGTCATGCTGACCCAAAGACTCAATGGTTATCATGCTGACCCAATGACTCAATGGTTGTCATGCTGACCCAGTGACTCAATGGTTGTCATGCTGACCCAATGACTCAATGGTTGTCATGCTGACCCAATGACTCAATGGTTGTCATGTTGACCCAATGGATGTTTTTTGTGTCACTGACCTGGTACAAGTATCCAGACTTTCGACTTTACATAGAATTTTATCCAGGTAGAAGGTTACCTTTACTTTGGCTTCAATTGTTTCATAATTTTTCTAGCTCAACAAATCAAGAGGAGGCTATAGCCAAATAAATAGAATAATGGCAAGGCACCTAGCATTTATAAGAGAAGTCAGCAATGATACTTTTCACATTTTTTCTTAGCATAGGTGGATCAATATGTTTTATTAATATTGTTGTTATTATTATTATTAATATTATATTTGGTATAAATGAGTTAAAATGTTTCATTGTTCACATTTACCTGAGTTATTTCCTTCCAGCTAATCACCGGGTTGGAAAGTTAGGGGTTTGGATAAAATATTGAGGAATTAACATACGTAAAGTTTTTCTAAACTCACCAACTAATTCAGGATTTATATGTGGCATTAAGCTACAATAGCAGTGGCAGTGAGCGATCTAAAGGAGGACGCCTGTCCAAACAAAGCCAACAGAATATTTTGATTATATGTTGGACACTAAGGAACACTAATAAACAGGCATTCACATGTATCATATGTAATATTGAATGTTGTGTTTTGTATGAAGTTCTTCTGTAGAATATCACACAGGATATTCTATGCCTGTGTGTGGCTGGGTATCATTTTACATACAGCTTGTGAATGTTAGAATTTGGCACTGGTTAGTATTCAGTCACTTCACTATAGTGTCTGAGACATTGTAAATGAAGTCACTTAAAATGCTGAATGCATTCCTGAATGACTGACAGTTTAGATTTCTCGACCTGAGAAAAAGACAGCACCTTCAAATGATGGAAGAAGTCCTCGTCCTCGTACATTAGAAGAATAACTTTCTTTCTTGAGGAGTCTTCAGGTCTACAGAGAAGTAGTAGTAGTAAAATCATAAATAGACAAATATACAAATGGTGAATAATTATTATAAATGCAGTTTAGTTTTACTTCACTTAATGTCACATGGTATAGAATGTTGGTGATATAGCTTGCATACAGTATACAATATATACAATATATTGTATATATATTGGTGCTCAATATTTTGGGGGGGCGGCAAAAAAAACCCACCCCCTGACTCACACAATGAATCCCCAGCACGGGAGATGGACGGGAAGGCGGTGATTGGATCAAAAAAGGAAACCTTGAAATTGCAACCGTCACCCTACATGCAGATTAGGGGCCGGGTGCATGGATTAGGTGGGCGGTGCCCCACTGTATATGTAACATGCATACATTCTTACTCTCAATGGTCTAAGGTCAATAGTGGTGTACCCCAAGGTTCAGTGTTGGGACCCTTACTTTTTAAAACCTTTATAAATTATATAGGGTCTGGGATTAAAAGTACCATTTCCGTGTTTGCAGGTGACACCAAGCTATGCAATAGAATAACATCCTTACAGGATGTCTCCAACTTACAAGCCAACCTCAATGCACTGTTTAATTGGGCAACTGTGTGGCAAATGAGGTTTAATGTTGATAAATGTAAAGTTATGCTTTTGCGTGTTATCAATATGCATGCATAATGCATACTAGAGGGAGTACAACTGGGGAAATTCATAGTGGTGAATGATCTGGGAGTTTTGGTAGATCATACGCTTAATAATAGCATGCAATGCCAAGCTGTGGTGTCCAAAGCAAGCAAAGTCCTTTCTTGTATTAAGAGAGGTATGGACTCCAGAGAGAGAGAGAGATCATTTTACCCCTGTACAAATCATTAGTAAGACCTCATCTGGAATATGCAACCAAACTGATAAGAGGCATGAAGGAGCTCAGCTATGAAAAAAGATTAGAGGAACTGAATTTATTTTCTTTTGAGAAGAGGGGGACGTGATCAACATGTACACATGCATAAGGGATCCATATAGTGAACTCGATTTTGAGTTATTCACTTTAAGGTCATCACAGAGGACAAGGGACACTCTTTATGTCTAGAGGAAAAGAGATTTCATCTCCAAATACAGAAAGGTTTCTTCGCAGTAAGATCTGTGAAAATGTGGCATAGGCTCACTCCAGAGGTGGTACTGGCCAGCAGAGCAGGCCTGGATTCTTTCCTAAATGTACATAACATAACTGGCTACTAACATTTATAGGTAAAGTTGATCCAGGGAATATCCGATTGCCTCTCGGGGGGATCAGGAAGGAATTTCATCCCTTACTGTAGCAAAATGGACCATGCTTTGCTGGGGTTTTACGCCTTCCTCTGGATCAACTATGGGTGAAGGATTGTGTATATGGGATTGTATGATTTTTTTATTTTTTTTTATTGGTTGAACTAGATGGACTTGTGTCTTTTTTCAACATGACTAACAATGTAACTATGTACAGAATTTTTAAAACCTAAGTTTTTGGAGCATAGTCCACATTTTTGGCAAGGCAAAATGTGGACCTTTGCCTTGGCATGCAACAAGCTACATAACCCAGGCACATGTTCCTGGAGCAAGCAAGAGGAAGATGTGTACTGCTGCAGCCACTAGCTGAAGACTGATAACATCACAAGCTAAAACATACCGTATATCGATAGCACACCATGGCTCTTCAGGCTAACATCCAAACATTTATCCTGATGATGGCATCACAGTGGTAAAGTGCAAATGTTCAGGGTTATGCAGGACCTTTTCGTTGGGTCCTCTGGTACCTCAAAACATTGCATTTTACCACTGTGATCACCGGAAAAATGATTGGACATTAACTTGAAGATCTGTGGTGTTCTGTAAATGTATATCTTGCCTTGACATGGTTGGACTGTGCTCCATTGAAATATTAATTACAATAAAACAGGAGCTATGGAAGTCTCTAGCAAAATCCTATGGATGCTTATCCCAAATGATCTGTACATGCTTTCTTCAATGGATTACACCCAAATCTTCCTGTAATGACTGTGGAGTTCAGGTATCATCACTCTTTGTGATACATCATCTTTGTGATTGTCTTTTTAATGCTATATGGTGATAAATAAGATAGTACTTATCTGAGTTTAAAAAAGAAATCAAGTCAGGCATCATTTATTACAATCGGTTTATATACCAAATATACAAACTAAGTTAGATAGTAGCTCCAACCAAAATATATCGTTTTAATTCAGTTGGGGTGGGGGCCTCATGCTGGATTTTTTTCTGAAGTTTGGGTGTCTAGTGAGGAGATGTCCCCTAGAATGAATGTTTCATTCATTATGTTATTTTGTTTGACAAGCTAGGTTGGTTTGCTTTCAACTGCTTCATGCATCCACAAAAAAATTACGAAACATATAATAGAGGCAGGACTGGATTTCTGCATAGCCAACATAAGCCATGACTTATATTGTGATGCTTGTGTATGTACTAAACCCAAAATTAACTTGTTGCTAATATTAAACACTTGCAGAGAAGTATCACCAAAAAGACAGCTGCCCACATAAATACCCACAAACAGATATCCAATAAATATACAAATGCATATGTATAGCGTTGTCTCTTTAATTAAAGTTTTCTATTGATAGAACAAATAAACTTCACCAAAATCAAAAGGATCAAGCATATATAGAGTGCTAGCACTTTAAATGTGACAATAATGCAAAGAAAATAAATGGTGCGTGTATGTATAAGCATAGAGACAAATGAAAAAGTCCTAAAATCCATTGTGAACCTTAGCAGAAAAAAAAGTCCAAATGAGTCCATAAAATAAATTATCAGAAAAGTATAAATACCTTCACAACATGTGATTTGCAGTCCAAGGCCAACCCTTCATTGCTACCACAAAAATTGCACGCCTCACCAGATAGCTAGACCCCTTATTACATATAGGTCATTTTGGATGGTCTGTGGAGAGTATTCTGAATGTGATCGATCTGATGCCGGCTACACAGATACCCATGTATGTGGAATGAGCGCATCCAACCTCCATATAATAAGAGCTAGCTATCCAGTAAGGGGAGCATTTTTTTGTGGTGGCAGTGAAGGATTGACCTTGGATTAGAAATATACGGTGTGGAGGGATTTATAATTTTCTGACTCTTTATTTTATGGGCTAATATGTATTTGTTTTTTCTGCAAAATTTCACAGTGGACTTTTGGACTTTCTCATGTATCTGCATATTTATATTTTCATATGTTGTAATGCTGTTTGTTTTCGCTGCATTATTGTCACAAAGTGACAGCACTATATATACGTTTGACCATTTTCATGTTAGTGAAGGTTATTTGTTTCATCACTAGAACATAAGTGCCTTATAAAGTACAGGGAAATAGCAGTGCAAAGTTTGGGGTGGTAGGGGTCTTCCATAAGTCACAATTACCTCCTTTGTTTTTGAAACTGCAGAGAAACCTCAGCTCTTCTCCAGCTTTCATGTTCAGTTTTTTGCTTTGGCATTAATATTTGAATTGTGTATTTGCCAGTAGAAAAATGATAAGGCCAATTACTACAATTGCAAGTGCACAGATTAAAAGCATGCTGATAGTGACAAAACTTTGGGAAAAGTCAAGACTTCTCTCTAATATTTTACTTAGCTCTACATACTGTACTTACACCTTTATGTTCTCCTTTAATGGATACCATTCCTTTTTCCAGCATACTTTATGTTAATGCATTTCCTTGAAATACTCATATGCAACTACTATAATTTGTTAACTTGTGTGTCCAGACCCTCCACTGTCAAAGGATATTTCATTAGTTCCAGTCTTCATAATCACATTACTGCTCACATACTTTTTAATGAACAATATTGCGGAGAATATTAATGTCATATAAATATCGCTCTTCTAGCTCTTTAAATAGCAATTGCCAGCCAAAGCTATGATTTCTGCATTGAAAAGACAGCATGGTTTATAAAATCCTTGACTATATTCATGGCCATTATATATTCGACAAGGTGTTCTGTCTTGTGCTTCTTTTATGCATTCAATATATTTTAATAATTCCAGAATTGTTCAAATGGCATTTGCTCAAGACATAAGGGAAATCTCTTACCACACATCAAAAGTTTAACATCAAAGCAAATGATAGCTTTTCCTTGAAGCCAAAGATTCACCTGTGTCCCCTTAGTTAATATTCGTCATTTATGCTCCAAGGCCTCTAAAACCTATTGGAGATTATCTGCTAAGCTCAACTAACTTTAAAAAGATGGCTTAACATCCTTCTTGGTATACTCTAAGGGCTGGTCAGTCATTCTTGCATATTTCAAATCATGAATGTGAATTAGACTTGCAGCACTAATGAGCACTCTGCACTCTTCATCATATGAACGAGGGAGACAGCAAGTTCATTGATAAGAAGTAAATGTAAATGCACTCAAAAGCTTGTCTGGCAAAGTCATCTATCTTTTGTTATTTGTTAATCATTCCTTCATATCTCTTTGAGTCAACTGTGCAGCCAGATCTTCTGATGTATACACAGAGACAGCCTTATATACTGTATTATAAAGATTTAAAGAGAATTGGAAACATTTAGTCTGGTTATGTTTTCTTGTAACCCAACATGCCCTGCTCCAAAGAAGCTATTCTTTCTATACCATGCATCAATGATGGTCAAATACCTTGACATAGCATTTTCAGTTTGGAATATAGGGTTTTATAGGCTGTATCCAACCTGAAAATCATCAGTTCCAAATTAAAACTTTTTCCCACTGTTATTAAGGAATCATTTGCAGGCCTACTCTGTCTACTATTCTTAAAATATTATTTACTCCCAAAGCGGTTGCATTTGTAATGGAAGTGATGATACACTATGTATGTACCTTTTGTTTGAAAAGTTGTTTTTTTTGGGGGGGTGGGGGGTATGCCCACCCCACCATAACCTGTTGGTATATATATTTTCAATATTTATGAATGCAGAGTGTCTGAGTCATAACTTAGCCAATTCAGCCCTAATTTGACTGCAATCAACAATGCTTTGGAAAGCTGTGTTATTTATACCTACCTTATATGATGATACTAAGCTCACAGATATCTTCCAGTTTGCTAAGAGTATACTCGTCCTAGTCAGAAAGATACCGTGTAGTGGTCTTGCAGTGAGATAAGATGATCAGCAAGGCACAACCAGGGAGCAGAGTTTGTAATAAGTAAACGTGGCTGTTTGGTCTAGTATGGCTGTTACTAAGTACATACAGCGTGTGAAAAATTGCACACAATGGAAATTGTTGACTTTTCAACATATTTGAACAAGTAAAATAGATATTGATCCAAATAGTACTTATGAATAAAGGTGATATATTTGGCACAAATGACATGGTATATTCATTCTCATCTAAATAAATAAAAAATGCCATGTGCAATGTGGAAGAAGAAACTACACCTCAACATTTCGGCCCCTTTCACATGGGGCAGAATCCATCCAAGGTGACCCACCAGCAGGCGGATGACAGGTCCGTGTCCGCTCTGCTATGCACAGTGGACACAGACACAGTCCACTCTTCTCTATGGGGCAGTCAAATGGAAATTGACTGCATGTCCATTTCCATCCGACTGTCACCCGATCTGATCTGCTGGATGGATGGCGAACATATCGCCATACGTCCGTTATTAGCAGATCGGATCGGATGCCGGCAGGTGACAGTGGACACATGGCCCATGACATCCGCTGCCCCATAGAGAACAATGGGTGGTCTGATTGGGTCTGCCTGAAAGACGGACAGGTGGACCCGCTCGGTTCACTGGTGTGAAAGTGACCTTATTGAACCACTTCAAATTGATGATATTAGAATCAGGTGTTCATTGATTAGAAGTTTCTTAGAGCAGGTTTACATTTCACAGGCAGCGACGAAGTGTTGTATCCCTTTCTCACCACCCTTTTTAACCCTTTACACTGCACATGGCTGTGGAACCCCTCCATTCATTTAAATATGTCACATTCAGTGGGCAGTACTGCCCACTGAACGTCACAGCGGGGATCATTTTTGCAGCACTGCAATGCAAAGCATTGCAGACGCGGCATATGTACTCCCACACTGCTGCCTTTGCAGCATCAGGGGGATCGGTTTGAAGAGTAACCCAGCTATGTGTTTTATTGCTCCCCAAACACAAGTGTAAACAAGGCCTTAGAAAGTATGCAGTTGGAACTTGTCTTTTTTTAAACATCAGATATCTAAAGTATGGTGGCCTTGCTGGAGATGTGTGTGTTATCAAGCCAAGATCAAAATAGCTCTTCAAGACCCTCAGGAAGAAGGTTAAGAATGCCTATGAGTATGCCAAAAGTAAAATAGATGACCAAATTATTTGAAATAAACAATTCCACTGTATGGAAAATCCACAAGTGGCATAGATTTTAAATGACAACTTTGTCCAGGATAATTACTCAAAGAGCTATTTGTTTGATGCTAAAAAAAAGTCTCCAGCAATCCCAAAATTTCATTTCAGGATCCAGATAGTGTTGCCAAAGTGCATGCATTGATAATCCAAATGAGATTGCACCCAGTTAATGTGTACGGGAGATGTTCCAGGAAAAAGACATTGCTGTCAAGGACATTAGAGCAGGACTACAGTTTGCTATTGGACATATAGGCAAATACCTTCCAGAATAATGTGCTGTGGGCTGGGTAATTCAAAATAAAGTACTTTGGCTACAGTATCAGTAGACATGTTTGGCGCAATCCAAAGATAGCATTTTAAAGTGTTACTAAACCCACAACAGTGAAATCAGTCTGCATATGCAGTAAAGCATGCTTGTTATACTAACTGTGTCACCTAAGGGGTTAATCCTCTGCATTGTGTAAAAAGACTGCATGACACTGTCTTCTCTGATCCTCCCCCTCTTCTACAGTACCCAAACCATCTCCTGATAGAACAGAGCCTTGGGGACAAGATGCACATTCTCAGTTCAGTGTGTATTGCTAGATAGTTGTTTTTGTTAATGAGAGAGTGCATGTGATTAGCACAGGGTCAATCAGCACTGTCCAGACAGAGGGTCAGGGGTACTGCAGCCTCATAGGACAATCAGTGGAGAATGAAAACTCCTCCTGCAAGCTTTAACCAGACACTGATAAAAGTCTGCAATATACTGCTGATGAGAAAATGTATTTAGCAGTTTATATTTACTAAAACAATTGCATTTCCATGTTCTATGTACTGTGGGAGACCAGATATAGTGAATGCAGGGTCCTGCGTTTAGTAACAAAAAATATTGTACCAACTTTGAAACATTGTGGTGATGATGTTGGAGTTGTTTGCTGTTTTACAGCCCTATATTGAAAACGATTTCCACCAGGGGGTGCTCACTTTTTTACATTATTGTATATGATTACAAACTATACTTTTTTTCTTCACAAAAGTTAAATTATTTCTCCCCTTTTCAATTCAAATTTCATTTGAAAAATGTAATTGCAGAACTGTGAAATGGGAATTACGTTTATCATCGCTTGTCTTTTTTTTCACTGAAAAGTTTCTTTTGATTTTCAGTAGAATTACATGTGATAATGTTTGGAACTGCAAATAAAGGCTAACATCTATAGTTACAAGCGTATACACTAACAAAGAATAATAGAGTTGAGCTTGAACTAGGAGAGATGTAAGGAATAACACATATTTGAGCTTATCAGCATATTAACATTATGACGATAGGGGAGTGACTGGGTCCTGCACGTTTAATAAAAATAAAGATATAACAGAATCATCTCTTGTCTTTTATGCCAATGTGGGCTTAAAAGCGAATGTTGCTTGTTGTGCTTGATGCCAGTTTTGTTGTACTTTGTGCCCCCATCTTACTTACATTTTGTTTTTATACTTGTGCTATGTACCTAGACATGTTCCTAGGAATTGTTGTCTAATGTTCAAAGCCAGAAATGTGTTTGCTGACGGAAGCCTCATGTAGGCGAGTTATTTTATTTTCACAGCAATCATAATTCTCTCTTCCAGCCAGCACAGCACAGTGCTGCATCATTGCAAACGAGCAGCTTAAAAATCAAACCCAGTAAGAAGAGATGTCAGACGTGAGGCATGTGAAGCAGCGTTATCCCATCGGCAGCCTGACCATATGTCAGGCCTCAAGGCAACTTTTAAGCCAGCCAGAGACTAAGATGTCACTTCTGGAAAATTATCTCTCTCAGCTTGATGTGTATCTAGGTCCTGTGATTTCCATCCAAACTGGAATGAGGCGAATCAGTCAGCAGCAAGATGTGCTAAGGAAATTGCACCAGCTGTCTCATTTCATGCCCTTTCTTTTGTTTTGTAAAGAAAACAAAAAGACATCACGCAGATCTCGTCTCTTCTTCTCTTAGCTATTTTAAAATAGAAAAGTGAGGTGCTTTGCTCATGATAGCAGAGTTCATATGTCTGCCAGGCTTAGGGAAGAGTGGCGGCTCACTGTACATAATTTAAAGGTAAAGTCTCACCTGTTTTCTTTTATGATTTCTGTCCCTCAGGGGAGAAGGTACATGTAGTACCTTGTTCTGTCTATCTAAGTGCTGTCTAATGCCAGCTGCAGGGTTGAACAGGGTGCCCTCCCTCTCGTGGATGTCTGACCACACTGCTAACAAGGAAATTAATAATTAATGAGACTTGATTGACAGCATTTTCCTTCAACGTCAAATGCTTGCATGAGACAAGTGCCATCACTAGGAATGACTGGTCAGCTAAGCTATGCTCTGCTCATTCACTGCAGAGCACAATACAGCTCATAACATGCGCTGTTTGTCTAAATGAGTGGGAGGCTGGGACCAACTTCACTACATAGACAACAACACAGGATACAGGAAACCTGTCATTTTTATCTTCTCGTTGAATGTTTACAGACCTTAGTAACTCCTTTAACAATTAAATCCTAATTCTAGTTCTAATTAGCTCCTTCTTCCCCTTCTCCCCTTAGCTATTATTTTGCTGCTTTTTTAAAATTCTTTTTTTTTACCATTCATTTTAAACAGTTGTTCATTGTTTTTCATTTAGTTCCCTATTTTTTATCAACCCATTGTTAAAAAGTGTAATAAATAAAAAAAGGCTTTTATTTAATATGTAATTAACTTTGCCATGCTCTGTGATAGAAAAGTAATGGCAGGCATTGTAGAATATTATATACATTTAAAAATATTTATAAATATTATTTGCACAGAACGCACCCATTCTTCTCATTGGATTTAATTGGAAAATTGTATGAATCCAGAGTGAAAGCTATGCCAATCTTGTGTGAAAAATGTGTAAATATACCTCTAGGTGTTTTAAAACAAACACTAGCCAAACTAGAAAAAAACAACTTTTTTTATTGTGTTACATTTTTGTCTGTAGAATGCATAGAAAATAAAATAATGTCTGAAAGACAGTATTGCCTTCAGCCAGCCATGTACCAAAACATGATATATGTATTCTTTAGTTATCCTAAGCAATGACAGTTATCCCTGAATCAATAGGCCCATGGCTGAAAAGTCCTCCAATACAAAAATAAAAGCATTATTTACACTAGATCACTGCCTTAGAATGCCCATTCTATACTGTGAATTGTGAAATCGTTTTTGTAGAGCTCCTCATAGTGACAACAGCAACCAGTCCCATGCTGCTGTGCCCCAGTGGGCCACATTTGTTCTGTCAGGTGGGTGCCTGGTTCAAAAGAGACCTGTGATATTTTAAAGGTATTTTAGTCAAAGATGATAGCTATACTGTAAGATGCATACAGGGAGCATAGCCTACCTGCTTTTTAGATATATAGTACAGTTGCAAGAAAAAGTATGTGAACCCTTTGGAATGATATGGATTTCTGCACAAATTGGTCATAAAATGTGATCTGATCTTCATCTAAGGCCCAACAATAGACAATCACAGTCTGCTTAAACTAATAACACACAATGAATTAAATGTTACCATGTTTTTATTGAACACACCATGTAAACATTCACAGTGCAGGTGGAAAAAGTATGTGAACCCTTGGATTTAATAACTGGTTGAACCTCCTTTGGCAGCAATAACTTCAACCAAACGTTTCCTGTAGTTTCCCCTCTATTCCAGTTTTGGTGGAAACTCATGCTTGAGGGGATCAGTACTTCTTGGACCTTGAAGTAGGGGACACACCACGAAAGCTTGTCATGAAAAATTGTATGTCAGTACAAATAAAAATAGTATCATGGACAGTAATCAATTTTCTCGGTGGAAACTCAAAATTTGGGATTTTTCCATCACCTTCAGTCACCAAGAAAAATAGTGGTAATTCTCACCTGTGGGAATGCAGACCACAAAAAAAAATAGATACATTTTAAAGGTCTTTATATCTCGTACTCAATTCATTTGTGCTAATTAGGATGTTAACATATTGTGCCACGTTCTAGGAGAGTACACATTGTACTGTAGATGATTTTAACTAACAATAGCAAGCAAAGATGTTGTTACAATGCATGCATTATTCAAACTATTCACGTAGTGTTCCAATTCCAATATAATGCATTACTTTCCTCTTATTAATTTGTTAAATTATACATATTTGTCCATAGTAATGAAAAAAGCTCCTGATCTATTTCAGTTGCCTGAGCAGAAGACTAAGGACTGAACTTTATCATTGTTTTTTGTTATAACTTTTACATTTAAAATACTGCAATTGTTCTCTTTCTTTAGTGTGCTTTGTGCAGTGTGTTTTACATGTTCAGCAGCATGTAATTCAAAATGCTCTGTAGGAAAAAAACGTATATTTAAACATATATCTAATATGCTTTATTTCTGCACTATCACTTAGAAGATTATGTACTATATAGAAAAAAATATGCGCTACTGTGTTGTGTAAAGTAAATACAGCAGCTGTGCACTAAAACCTAAATACCAGGTTAAAAAAATATGTATATCTTAAAAGTGCAGCGCTAAATAAAAATACCATGTGCAAAACCCCATATATGGCACCATATATGACTTGAAGTGAACAGAAATTCTAATCAAAATATGATTCAATCCAAACATGTCCTTATGCAAAAGTGCAAAATATATTGCATAATAAAGTGCAAAGTTCATAAATTGATCACTAAAGTGCTCCTGTGTAAATAGTTCATGCATGCCAGTGTCCCACCCTGGACAGATCGATCCTGTAGGCGCAGTGCTCAGACATTCACAGTTGTGACACCTTCACCATAAATCAGATGGGGGCTTACCAGATCACCAGCGTTCTCCCTTACTCAGGAAGATCATTCAGTGCTTATTGGGATCTCTGATCCTCAGATGGAAATCCGGAAGTGTTCCCCCGCCAGGTTCACTGTTATCCCCTTATGGGGACAAGATGATCCAGCTCACCGTCCCAGATGGAATGGATGGATGAATCCTCAGAGCTAAAATAGGTGACACACAGGGAGACTCCTCATGGTGTAGTATGGTCTCTACCATTTTATTTTAAAACCAGTGCACTTACATATATAGCCAGTGCTATCCTTCAAACAGTCATTAATTCAAAAAGCATCTGTGCAGCAGCGTGTGTACACCATGAGGAGTCATATATGGTGTTTTGCACATGGTATTTTATTTAGCACTGCACTTTTAGGATATACATGTTAGAAGATGATGTACAGAAGCAACAACAGTAATGCTATTAAACAAGAATCAACTTTTGGACCATGCACAGAATTGAAGCCTTTAGCCTGTTTAACCATTTCAGCCCCAGAAGGATTTCCTACTGTAGGACCAGAGCACTTTTTGCGATTCGGCACTGCGTTGCTTTAACTGACAATTGCGCGGTCGTGCAATGCTGTACCCAAACAAAAGTGATGTCCTTTTTTCCCACAAATAGTGCTTTCTTTTGGTGGTATTTGATCCCCTCTGCATCACTTCTGATCACCGCTATTAACAAAAAAAGAGCGACAATTTTGAAAAAAATATATATTTTTTACTTTTTGCTAAAATACATATCCAAAAAAAATATTAAAAAAAAAAAATGTATTCATCAGTATTGGCCAATTTATATTCTTCCTCATATTTGTGGTAAAAAAAAAATCGTGATCGGTGTTTATTGATTGGTTTGCGCAAAAGTTGCCGCGTTTACAAACCATGAGAATTAATTTATGACGTTTTTTACTATTTATTTTTTTTACTAGTTATGGTGGCGATCTGTGATTTTTATCAGAACTGCGATATTGCAGCGGACATGTCGGACATTTTTGACACTTTTCAATGACATTTGTACAGCGATCAGAAATTTAAATAGCCACTGATTACTGTATAAATGTCAATGGCAGCAAAGGGGCTAACCTGCAGGGGGCGATCTAGGGGTTAAATGTGTTCCCTAGGCATGTTCTAACTGTGAGGGGGCCGGGCTGCCAGGGGCATAAGAGATCTAACTGATCCCAGTGACAGGGATCAGTGGATCTCTTACATGCCATCTGACAGAGCGGGGAACCGCTGTGTTTACATCGGCGGTTCCCTGTTTTCCTTCTGTGCCAGGTGAGTCTGTCCAAACCGTGGCCATACTGCTGGAGAGTGTGACGGGCACGAGAGTGTGCTGCCGGCGGCGCACTCCCGCCCACTAGCCGCGCACGCGCAAGCTGCTGTTTATAGATGGCAATTCGCGGTATCGAGCCACTCTGCAGCAGTAAATGTACACAAGCTGGTCGTTAACCGGTTAAAGCTAAACTTTAGGCATGTATAAAAGACACAAAAAAATTCAGCTTTGTCCTCAGTATTGCATTTTTAAATGCAATATTTAAATTCTTTAGTTAGCAATTTGTTCACAATACAAGGTGTGCAATATGGTCAATGGGTACAGAGCAGCAAATTTAAGAACATAAAATTAAGGTGCAATCATACATACAGTTTTGTTAATGCAATGTTGTCTACCAGTTAACAGTTGTGTGTTATCAGCTTAACACATTGTGTTTGTATATGTTGTGACTAACTAAGGCCGGCCATAGACAAAGCAAATTTCTTTCCCTCCCACTGAGCCATTAGGGTGGATTTACTAAAGCTTGAAAGTGCACAATTTGGTGCAGCTCCACAAAGACACCAATCAGCTTCGAGGTTTTATTGTCAGAGCTTGACTGAAGAAGCTGAGGTTAGAAGCGGATTGGCTAGCATGCACAGCTGCACTGGTTTTTGTACTCTCTAGCTTTAGTAAATCAACCCCATTGTGTTCTCAGCGTCCCTCCCCATGACTACACAGTCATTATTGCTAGCGGCTATAACAGCTGCTTGCAATAATTGCATGTAAAATCCAGCAGGCTGGTTGTACCAAAGTTGATTGATTGATCAACTTGGGTACATTCAGCCTGTCCATACATGGCTCGAATCTCGGCTCAGCAGGAATAGTCTATGACTAGCTGTAGCTGAGGATCAGATCACATTTTATGGCAGATTACTGCAGAAAGCCAGGTAATTCCAAGTGGTTCCTATACTTTTACTTGCCACCACTATACCAATATCAATAAACATTAGTAATATTGCATCTTCTAGAATTAAAATATTCAGTCTCTTGGACTGCCTCGCACTGAATAGGTTAATATCATAGTATGTGAAAAGCGAGTCAATCACTTCCAGTCCTCTGGAATCTATTCTATATCTCCATAGCAAAAATAAATAAATAAAAATAAAAGCTCTTGTGAGCCATGCTTATAAAGGATATGTCAGTCTTGTCTGCATATAGTACAATTTTCACCTGTGCAGTGAAAGCTTTTATTGCAGCAAATTGCATGGCACATCCGGGCTGAATTCGAAAGCATTTACAGATAAGGATCAAGCCAAATACACTGTTTTCACTAGGATTTTGTGAACTTTGTTTTGACAGTTTAATGAATAAGTCTTGACAAAGCAAAAGCACCTCTTTGCCAACACAAACATTTCTATGTTTCATGAATATTCGCTTCACAATGCTCACTTCGGAGACTTGACACAGACATTTCCTGAGTATCAGCCTCCAGTAAACACATCTTCAGAGAGCTGACTCCCAACCCTCATTTCCATCACACACAAGTTGCAGCTGGAAGCATACAGGAAAAGTGTGTATTCCATGTTAGTTAATGTGTGCTAAGGCAGAAAGTCTGTGATTTGGATTTCTCTGCTGAATACATTTGCACAACCTCAACATTCCATGTCTTTATTCACATGCAAACACACTATATTCAAATAGTCTCATTTAAATGTATATATGTTGAAGCAAAATTAACATGTCGTTTACAGCTTGGTAGGAATACATTTTTTACAAGAGAGATAAAGGGAGCTGCGCTTAACAACCCTGTCTCGCTTCTCTTCTCTTTCTCAAATACTCTCTACTAAAAAAACAAGTTTAAAAAGTTTTAGGTATGCATTGACAGTATTGGGTATGAATGTTAGGAGGTCATGAACACAGACTCTGATTCTAAGTTTCCATATTTTTTTAACTGGATGGGAGTTTCAATTGTGAAATATACCAGTATGATAATAAGGCAGTGGTGTATCATCCATGGGTGCAGGGTGTTCACTGAACACGGGCCCTGAGGGGTGGGGGGCCCACTGTGCTCTGACGCACACTGCACCCATGGATGATCTCTCCCTGGTTGACAGCTGGGGATGATCGGTGCGGTGTGGGCATGCACACGGGCCCACCAATTAATGATACGCCCCTGTAATAATGACATTAATTCTTTTGCAACACAACTCTATATATTACTAATGATGGTTTTCCATGGTCTTTATGTACCCATAAAGACCATGTGGTAACCCTGGATCACTCACTGCTTACCACAACCTTCAATCAAACAGTCGTTTTGCCATGGCAGTGAATACCACACCGTTCTCACCGAATGTCTCTCTGGCAGGTCAGATCATCCTTTTGGACTCCTTTTTCCCTCTTCTCTCCTTTTATATAATTTCTCCCCACTAGAGATGAAACTCCTTCCTTCTCAAGTAACACAGACTCTATTCTTCCCAATCTATAGTCAGACAACGTGGTTATTGTGAAATGAAGTAGTATTTTTTTAGTTTGTCTGTCCTCCTCCTACCTTTACCCTGCAACTACCTCACAATACAGAAAATCAAGCTTTTTACATTTTGTCGAATAAATGTGCTCTCTAAAATGATGTCTTGTGATGTTATTTTGATGCATACCTTTAAATAAAATAGGTAAAAAAAAAACTGTCTCTATACTAAAGGTCATTAAGGAAGGAATACCTAAAAAAAAGAATTACCTCTACTGCCGCTGAAATAGAAACATAGAAAAATGACGACAGAAAAAGACTGAGTAGTCCATCAAGTCTGCCCTTTTTAAATTTTTTTTTTTTTCACAATAACATCTTTGTCTGACTATAGATTGGGAAGAATAGAGTCTGTGTTACTTGAGAAGGAAGGAGTTTCATCTCTAGTGGGGAGAAATTATATAAAAGGAGAGAAGAGTGAAAAAGGAGTCCAAATGGACGATCTGACCTGCAAGAGAGACATTCGGTGAGAACGGTGTGGTATTCACTGCCATGGCAAAAGGACTGTTTGATTGAAGGTCGGTGGTAAGCAGTGAGTGATCCAGGGTTGCCACGCTGTGTCAAATTTGAAGACCTGATCCTTTTCAATAGCTTCCATTTTGGCATGTATCATGGTGCGATTTACCCTGTGTTTAGCCTTGGCTACAATTAAAGTGGGGGACTTCCTTGCTTTAGCTATCATTTTTTTTTTGCAGCTGTAAGAAGTTGGACAAAGGGCGTGAATTGCTTGTGTGTTAGGGAATCTGGTTTGAGATGAAGTGCCATGGCTGGATCCGGCTGCACCGATATGTCAAACATTCTGGAAGCGAGAGCAAAGATATCGTTCCTGAAGGTTTGGACTATTGGGGAGGTCCACCATATATGCATGTGCGTTCGTTGTTCCGTACAGCAACAACAACAGAGAGCTGAGTAGGAAGGGACAAATTTAGCTATTCTGGAGGGTACTAGGTACCAGGAGGTTAGCACTTTATAATTGACTTCCACCGCTAATACATTAGGTGAGGACGATTTGGCTGTTGACCAGATCTCAGACCAGTCTGCAGTGTCTAAAGTGCGCCCAGGGTCCTCTTCCCATTTCTGTGTGTACTGTGGTCTACCTGAGTCCGGCTTGACACAGGGGCATAGTGACTATGAGTAAGTTGTTGCACCGCAATGATGTGAATCCAAAGGTTGTGCGAGTACTGTACATGTAGACAAGAAGTGACCAAAAAAGGCAGGATGAGATAAGCAGCACTAAAATACAAAATTAAAGAAAATGAAGTAGTATTTTTTAGTTTGTCTGTCCTCCTCCTACCTTTACCCTGCAACTACCTCACAATACAGAAACTCAAGCTTTTTACATTTTGTTGAATAAATGTGCTCTCTAAAATGATCTCATGCGGCAAACATTTTTCACAGATATTAAGAATATGTGAACTATTACAGATAAAATAAATGCACATTTGACAGTTTTCCTATAAAAATACAATGTAAGTGTTATTGAGCTAACGCTGCATAATGTGGGTAGTTGTTAATATAACACAATTTATATATAAATGGATATGTATTATCACAGGACACAGGGCACATAACAAGATCAATGTGTAATTTTTTTCCTTTTCGGTGACCCTGATAAAAAAAACACAGTGAATAATAATAGCAGTTAATGGGAAACACCTCAGTTCTGCAAATTCTTGTTTTTACTCCAGTCTCTCACAACTTGCTGTCCAGGGATTACCAATGAATTAAACGCTTGCGAAGATGAAAGAAAAAATTAAGTCAAGCCAAAAAAGTTATTTACATGTATCATTTTTTTTCTTTGTAAGAGCCCATTCATTCTTGTGCATTTTCTTGTGGTTAAATGCATGTAAAATTGCACAAAGAGGGAAGGGGGCCTTTCGTTCACCAGGCCTATATAAATAATATTTATTGGACTGTTGGACCAGAGGAAAGATACTACCAATTCAGACTTCAATTCGAGCTGAACCCGCAATTTGTACCATCCAACTTTCATAGACCTTCTCTGATCTTGTTAAGCTCAAAAAGTACTATATTCTTTACAGCTTATCTCTCAATAATCCCCATTTTTGGCATATATTTGAAAATGTGTGTTATAGTAGACCATGTTCTTTAAAGCAACAGTAAACCCTGCTTGTTTATTTACAACTACAGGTAAGCCTATAATTAGCAGATATTTACTTTAGTAGCAGCTCTCAATGGATGTCATCGGGACTCGGCCATTCAAATGACCAGAGCCGGCGAACCCAGAAGGAAGACTGTGTGAAGACGAAAACCCTGTCAGGGGTGACAGCGCGCCGCTGGAAGGCTTTATTTTAGGGTAAGTCTTTTCGACGCATAATAGCACATTATGCTCTTAAAGTGATTGTAAGACCCCTTTCACACTGAGGCGCTTTACAGACGCTATTTAGCTATATAGCTAATAGCTATTTAGTACCGGAGTGCTTTCACACTGTGGCGGTGCGCTTGTAGGACGTTATAAAAAGTGCTGCAAGTCGCATCTTTGGAACGGTGCGGTGAGCGGTAATATACCGCTCCTCCAACGCCCCTGCCCATTGCCGCACACCGCCTCGGAAGCGCGTAGAGCTGGCACTTTTAACCTGGTTTTAACCCCTTGTGGGGGCTTAAAAGCTCACCGCTCCTGTCGCCGTAGCGCCGCTGTAACAGTGGTAAATCCCAGCTGTGACTAGCGGGGATTTACCACTAACCCCCCATCGCCCCCAGTGTGAAAGTGCCCTAAATGATCCCCTTGTTAACTAAAATAGAAGTGTATCAGCACTGCCTCTGCAAATGCAACTTAGTGAATGAACAATATAAGTATATACTCTTTACTCAATATATAAATAAATGTAAAACTGATATAAATAATGCAAATTCAACAGCAAAAATTATATAAAAATAATTTAAACAATGTGCAAAGCAATGAAAGGTAAGCCATAGAGTCATAGAAAATCACATATTATAAGATCAGTTCATCAGGATAAGCAATCTCCCAAGAAATGGAGAAAATTAAGAAAAGAAGCAGGTGACACTCTCATTCAAGAAAAAAGTGCTCTTGTGCTCCAAAAAAAATGCAATAGGGAAGGCGTCACCAGATAGATTGCATGCTCACCTCAACAACTCGACCCCCAGGGGTCACACCAGCATAATAGGTCAGGAATTGTCCTGGTAGGTGGCCATCTTTTTCTTTTACAGCAATCCCTTTAGCAGCGATTCCTCCATGAATCCATATGTAACAAGAGGGGTAAAGATGTATGTATGTATGTATGTAAACATTTGCTCATATGCTGTGTCAATCTTAATGTAATGTGATTTACCTTGTCTCTCGCGCTCACCCGTGTCATCTCCGTATAATCTTTATCTTTTTGTCCAGTGACGTCAGCCGCGCATGCTCCATTGTACCGCATTTGCCGGCAGGCATGTACCCTGCCTGAAAAATGCTAGCTGCATGCCGGGGCTGCGTCATTTCCAATTGCTGATGTCAGCCCCGGAAATCCCGCGATAGGAAACCCCTAAGCAGACTGAAACTAAGATGCGCCTGTATTGCCACTCGTAGTGCGCATGCGCGGGATTACAGCAACACTACACAGTGAGGGCAGAAGTACATTACTGTACACAACGCAGAAGCCCACAGCTAAAATGGCGCGGCCGTTTCCAGGGCAGCACAGGGAGAATAACAAAGATTTTATAAAGTAAGCAGCAAGTTATAAAACGGCTGGTGTTTAGTGTTGTATTAACATGTTCTATTGGGGGATGTAATTTACTCATTGTATGTATGAGAGAAAACAACCGCTTTAACTAGAAGTACTACAGTATACTGCCCCCCCCCCTTACTCCTCTTGTTACATATGGATGTATGGAGGAACCGCTGCTAACGAGATTGCTGTAAAAGAAAAAGATGCTGGTGTGACCCCTGGGTCTTTTTAATTTTCTCCATTTCTTGGGAGATTTCTTATCCAGATGAACTGATCTTATAATATGTGGTTTTCTATGACTCTACTTACCTTTCATTGCTTTGCACATTGTTGAAATAATTTTTATATCATTTTTACTGTTGAATTTGCATTATTTATATCAGTTTTACATTTATTTATAAATTGAGTGAAGAGTATATACCTATATTGTTCATTCACTGAGTTGCATTTGCAGAGGCAGCGCTGATACACTTCTATTTCAGTCAGGGCCGTCTTTAAGGCAGGGCAAAAGGGGCAGCTGCCCTGGGCCCTGTCATTGTTGTGGGGCCCAAAAGAGCTGTCTCATACTTGCCAACTATCCTGGTTTAAATTCCCTTGTCCCTTGGAGTTTTAGACCTGTGCTGTGTCCCGATATCTAAGTGCTGCTACTAAAGCTGCCCAACTCTGCCCTATTGTTGTGTACAGATGACTCACCTGGAGACCCTGTGTTTACATGTAAATAAACAGCATTGATATGTAAATAGTGGCAGCATTCATATGTAAATAGTGGCGGCCAGCTGCACTGATATGTAAACAAAGGTGGCATTCATATGTATATCATGCCCCCCCCCCGAGGTCATATCTACCATCACCTATACTGGATGCTGCCCACTGGGGAGACAAAGGCATGCTTAAAAGTCCACAGCACATGTCAGCAGATGCATGAGGGTGTCATTGATAATTGATGGCACTGCTGTGTATCTGCAGCACATTTTGTGCTCCCCAGTCCATGGTGTGCAGGCAGTGAGGACATGATGTGCTGTAACCACTAGCAACCAATCTGTGGGCAGTAATGATGTGCAGTAACCTTTAGCAACCAATGAGTGAGCAGTATTGATGTACAGTAATCTCTAGCAACCAAACAAGCAGAAACCATGTGCTGTAACCTCTAGCAACTAATCAGTGAGCAGTAATGTGTGCTGTAACCTCTAGCAACCAGACAGTAAGTGGCAATGATATGCTGTGACCTCTGGCAACCAATCAAAATCACTGCTGATCTGATTCAGTAAATTGATTTTGAGTCTAGTTGCTATTTATTGTATGTCTCAGAGCAGGTAGAGCGTGAAATTGCATGGGGGGGGGGCGAAGAAAATATTTGCCCAGGGTCCAATCAATATTAAAGACGGCCCTGATTTCAGTTAATCTATTGGCTGTGGGAACACATTTTAGTGTCAGGAGCAGCCTATTTCTAGTTTTTTATTTGCTTCTCATTCCTTAACACTAGGTGGCAGCACACACATAGTCCCTTGTATTTATTGATCCCCTTGTTAAACAATCCATTCAGTTTAAAATAGAAATGAAAGGCAAAACATTTTTGTATAGATATAGAAATACATTATAAATATCTTTTTCCCTTTTTTATAAGTGATCCCATTCCTTCTGTTCCCAGCTGCATAAGAGCTGGGTGAGGAGAAGCAGCAGTACACTGAGTTTCCCAGTGAATGGCTGTGCAGAGGGGGCGTGTCAGGACAAGTCTGATCATTGGAGGAGAGTACACTGATTTCCCAGCATAGCTAGGGAACTGACCATGGTGTGCTCTCCTATTTAGGGTGATCAGTTTTTAATAGGAAAGCAGAGGGGCTGGCAGAATCACCAGGGATTTCACATAAAGGAATCAATACAAAGAGAACAGGAGTCTTTCTCATACAAGTACATGGTAGAGCAGGCACATATCAGGAATATGAAGTGTTGGGGTAACAAAAGCTTTAACTTGCAGGGGAATTTTTTTTCTTTGTTTTCTTTGGCAATTTTGTTTTTCATTGTGGCACCACAGCACGCTTTATTTAGCCATGCTTTTATTTAACCACTTCCTTACTGGGCACTTAAACCCCCCTCCTGCCCAGACCAATTTTCAGGTTTCAGCGCTGTCGCATTTTGAATGACAATTGCGCGGTCGTGTGGCGTTGTACCCAAATAAAATTGATGTCCTTTTTTCCCCACAAATAGAGCTTTCTTTTGGTGGTACTTGATCACCCCTGCGTTTTTTTTATTTTTTGCGCTATAAACAAAACCAAGAGCGACAATTTTGAAAAAAGAACAATATTTTTTACTTTTTGCTCTAATAAATATCCCAAAATAAAATATAAAAAAAAATTATTCATTGGGTTTGGCCGATTTATATTCTTCTATATATTTTTGGTAAAAAAAATCGCAATCGGCGTTTATTGATTTGTTTGCGCAAAAGTTATCGCGTCTACAAACTATGGGAATTGATTTATGGCGTTTTTATTATTATTATTTCTTTTACTAGTAATGGCGGCGATCTGCGATTTTTAGCGGTACTGCGATATTGAGGCGGACATGTCGGTCATTTTTGACACTTTTTTGGGACCAATGACATTTATTCAGCGATCAGAAATTTAAATGTCCACTGATTACTGTATAAATGTCATTGGCAGTGAAGGGGTTAACCTGCAGGGGGCAGTGAAGGGGTTAACAATGTTCCCTGGGTGTGTTCTAACTGTGGGGGGGATGGGCTGGTCGGGACATAACAGATCTAACTGATCCCAGTGACAGGGATCAGTAGATCTATTTGTCCCCTGTCAGAGAACGGGGAACCGCCGTGTTTACATCGGCGGTTCCCCGTTCTACAGCTCTGTAAGGCGATCGCGGGTCAGGAGCGGACATCGAGTCCGCCCGACCCGCCGCCCAGAGCACGCAGGGGGCGTGTGAAGGGGCGGACGTCCATGGACGTCCACCCGGATTTTCAGATCCGCGCTGTAGACGTCTTTTGTCTATAGCGCGGATCTGGACAGGTTAAAGGGAGTGAAAGGATGTTGACTAGAGCAATGTTCAGTGGTGCATGTTGACCTGAAGTAGAACCAGGTATACGAGAACTTCAGTCTGCTGGTAGCACGTTTTTATTTTTCTGATAAAAGTGATGATAAGCGTTAAGAAGGTCTAGTTAGGATTTAACTGCACCAATCTACAGAGGCATGACCAGGGCCTACTACGAGAGGTTCTGTTTCGAAGTTTTAAAACTCCAGAACCCCCAGATCCAAGCTGTTTTATTGACTATCAATAAATATACTGTATACCTTTCCAAGTATATCTCTTATCACAAGTCTGCAATGGATAGTTTGGTCCTGACACAAAAATCTTGGGCTGTATTAGATTGCAGTCAGATGCGGATCCCTAACTTTGCAAACACAAATAAAATAGCCTTTTATTGTTTTGTTTTTATAGATAACTACATTTTTGGGTTGATTTCCTAAAGGATTTGTTTTTCTCCTAAGTCTCTCTATTTTTACGTTTTAAAATCCCATGAACTGTAATGGGTATTAGATAAGAACGTAGACTAGAATGCGGTTAGTGAATCCATCATTTGTGGTTTGCTGTTAGTCATTTTAGGTATTTCCTACACGGAGGTCTATACTTACTTCATGCAGCTGTCAATGAGATACTTGTTGCCACCAACTTGAGATTTCTTTGAATTCTCCAACTTTGACAACATCCTTTAGGGCAGTGTTTCTCAACTCCTGTCCTCAGGACCCACTAACAGGCCAGATTTTAAGTATAACCTTGGGGAGATGCAGACTACAATACTGCAATCGCTGAGCAGCAAATGATATCGCCTGTGATGTATTTCAGTTATCCTGCAAACCTGGCCTGCTAGTGGGTCCTGAGGACAGGAGTTGAGAACCACTGCTCTAGGGTAGTCTCTAAGAGTGTATCTGAGGGACATAAAGGCTGGCAATAAGAAGCAGCTTGGCTTCTCCTGTCAGTCTCAGCACTTGTCTTATCCATTTAGGGATGGGGAGGAGATTTCCTCAACACAGAGAACCAAGCCCCACCAAAGTTCACAAAACAGATTAATCTTGAAGTAAATACAAGAGCCAGTGGGGTTGACTTACGAACACTGGAGTGTGCAAAATCTGGTGCAATTGTGCATGGTAGCCAATCAGCTTCTAACTGCAGCTTGTTCAATTGACCTCTTGCCGACCAGCCGCCGTCGTTATACGTCAGCAGGTCGGCTCTCCTGCACGGATCAGCATAACTGTATGGCGGCTCACACAGGCGCAGTTGTGGGCAGGAGCGCACCCGCTGCATGAGCGTGTCCGTGGGTCAGGCGGACTCAATGTCCACCACCAACCTGTAATCGCCTACTACAGAGGCAGAATGGGGATCTTCCATTCTGTCAGGGGACATGACTGTCATCTACTGTTCCCAGTGATCAGGAACAGTTAGATCTGTCATGTCCCATGCAGCCCAGCCCCACACAGTTAGAACAGAGTGAGGGAACACAGTTAACCCCTTGTTTGCTCCCTACAGTTTAACCCCTTCCCTGCCCGTCACATTTATACAGTAATCAGTGGCTATTTAAAGCTCTGATCACTATACAAATGTCATTTGTCCCAAAAAAGTGTAAAAAGTGTCCGATCTATCAGCCGCAATGTCGCAGTCCCGATAAAAAAATTGCAGATCTCCTCCATTACTAGTTAAAAAAAAAAATATATATAAAAATGCCATAAATTTATTCCCATAGTTTGTAGGCGCAATAACTTTTGCGCAACCCAGTCAATATACACCTATTGCAGTTTTATTTACCAAAAATATGTAGAAGAATACATATCGGCCTAAACGGTGAATAAATTCGTTTTTTATATTTCTTTTTAGATATTTATAATAAAAAATATTGTTTTTTTTTCCAAAATTGTCTCTCTTTTTTGTTTATAGCGCAAAGAATAAAAACCTAAAAACCGCAGAGGTGATCCAATACCACCAAAAGAAAGCTCTATTTGTGGGGAAAAAAAGGACATCAATCTTGTTTGGGTACAACATCGCACAACTGCGCAATTGTCAGTTAAAGCGACGCAGTACCGAATCGCAAAAAGTGCTCTGGTCAGGAAGGGGGTAAATCCTTTCGGGGCTGAAGTGGTTAAAGGGGTTGTAAAGTCAGAAGGTTTTTTTTATCTTAATGCATTCTAAGCATTAAGATAAGAGGCCTTCTGTGTGCAACAGCTCCCCCCAATACTCACCTGAGCCCCATCTCTGTCCACTGATGTCCATGAGTGTCTCGACTGTCCGAGACTCTCCCTCCTGATTGACTGAGACACAGCAGTGGTGCCAGTGGCTCCCACTGCTGTCAATCAAAGTCAGATAGTCAATCAGGAGAGAGAGGGAGTGGGGCCGGGCCACTGCTCCATGTCTGAATGGACACAGAGAGCTGCAGCTCGGCACAGGTGCCCCCATAGCAAACTGCTTGCTGTGGGGGAACTCAACAGGAGGGAGGGGCCAGGAGCACAAAAGAGACACCCGAGAAAAGGAGGATCCGTGCTGCTCTGTGCAAATCCACTGCACAGGGCAGGTAAGTATAACATGTTGTTATTTTTATAGAAAAAATAACATGCCTTTACAATCACTTTGTCAAGAAACCTGGAAGCTGATTGGCTTCTATGCAGAGCTGCACCAGATTTTGAACTCTCCAGTTTTAGTAAATCAATCTCACTGTCTTTCTGCTTAATGCTTTAGATTTTCTTTCAGAAATTGCAGTGCTGTGCCTTTTTTCTGTAATCCTGGAAAGTACCGCCTTGTGATGTTGTGATACGCTGCAGGTCCCTTGCTGCCTCTTACATAAAACCCACTGTGCAAATTTGCCATATTCCTTTTATCACTAATATTATCCGAGGTGCTTATGAGGTGTTCCAAAACACATCCACTGCAGCCTCCTTGTATCCTTTACTTACAAAAAGCCTGATGTTTAACCGGTTCCGGACCGGCTTGCGTAGTTTTACTGCTGCAGAGTGCACCCCTTCCCTGCCAGTGACATTTATACAATAATCAGTGGTTTTTTTAGATCTGATCACTGTTTAAATGTCAATGGTCCCAAAAAAGTGTTAAAAATGTCTGACATGTCCGTCGCAATATCGCAGTCCCGATAAAAATTGCAGATTTCCGCCATTACTGGTAAAAAAATAAATAGTAAAAACGCCATAAATAAATTCTCATGGTTTGTAAACGCGGCAACTTTTGCACAAACAAATCAATAAACACCAATTGCAATTTTTTTTACCATAAATATGTAGGAGAATATATATTGGCAAAACTGATCAATACATTTTTTTTTTTATATGTTTTTTGGACATGTATTATAGCAAAAAGTAAAAAATATTGTTATTTTTTTTTCAAAATTTGTTTATAGAGCAAAAAATAAAAACTGCAGAGCTGATCATATACCACCAAAAGAAAGCTCTTTTTGTGGGGGAAAAAAGACACCAATTTTGTTAAGGTACAGTGCCGCATGACTGCGCAATTGTCAGTTAAAGCGGCACAGTGCCGAATCGCAAAAAGTGCTCTGGTCATTAAGGGGGGACATTTTCCCGGGGCTGAAGTGGTTAAAAAAAAAGTGTTCAAGGCTTGTGACAGTCACCAGTCCTATTCATACCTGCTTTGGAAATTTAAGAGCCGGTTCATACCTGACAAGTCACGCTCCATGCAGTGCAATGGAACCGTTCTAATAGGAGCGACTCAAGTCGTGGCTCTAGTAGAGGAAGTGGACCTGGGAGCCTGTGAAAACAGGGTCCTCGGTCTCCCCCCAAAAATGTCATGCCGATTATGATATGTCGGGGGGTCATCTTCTCTTAAAGCGGAAGTTCCACTTTTGGGTGGAACTCCACTTTAAAGTAAACGGAGTTCATTTTAGCACAAATGCAACATTTTGCTGAATTGCTAAGTAATAATAGCTCACTTATGTATATTTCATTGCTGCTTAAAACAGCTGTTTTATTTATTTTTATCTAAATTGCCTCTGTATGTTGCAATATTACCATAGGCGTGCGCACAGGGTGTGTGCCGGGTGTGCCTGGTCACATCCTAATCACCCCATGTGCATTAGCATTATCGTTCTGTGTGCCAGCAAGAAGATGGGAAACATCTCCCTATTACCAGCTCTTTTACCAGAAATGTTTCGCACTTCTCTTTCACTGTGCTGTCAGGGAGAACAATGTACCGGGGTCATATATATGTAGACACACACGCGTGTTGGAGCTTTAGCGTGCACACCCTAATGCAATAGGCTGCGCACACCTATGAATATTACAGATATTATAGAAAAATATACATTAGGTGTTATTGATGCAAACATACATATCATATTGGGTCCTCACTGTTGCATATGCAAATACTATATTCCTCCTACTTGTTCTAGAACATCATTGTTCATCTAAGGCGCCAAGACAAGAAAGATGGTGGCAGAAGGCTCCCAACTGTCCTTCTAGTAAAATAAATGTAGGATGGGATTTATAGAAGCCATATGCTATCAGAAGTATGCACATTTTGGAAAATAGCTATATGCAGTTTTGTAACAATTAACCATCTGCTTAAAATGCTGTTAGGGATTGATAAAATCTCCGTGGAAGCAGAGCAAACATTGAAAATATTGTCTCTTCCAAGTGCTGGCGATTAGTTATCTCATAGCGCAATTTGTAGCCTATTTTTTAAAAAAAGACACATGACATAACTGTGCTAAATCCCAAAATGAAAGCAGAGGATTCTGGGAAAAGGCAGCTGTATATTACTAACACAGAAGAAAAGAGGAGAATAAATGGAAGAACTAAAATAAATACTAATAGGAATCACCTCTGCAAAGTTCATCCATTTTAGCTGTGCCAGATGCCGTCATGTCCTTGTATCTTAATATTTTGATCAGTGAGGGACATAGAATCAGTATAATAATTAAAAAAATAAGAAAGTGCATTTTGTCATTTAAATCAGTTCTATGGATGTAGGTGAAAATAAAGGAAAACATGAAAAAAAAAAAAGATACAGGTATTGAAATAATAATGGAAGTATGAGATAGACACTGTGAAAGAATGATTCGGAGTTGCTCTTATCGAGAAAGATCAAGCTAGACTATAACATAATGGAAGATTGCTTCACAAGTCACTCATGTAGTTTATGATGTAAGAAGGTAAGGTGGTTTAAAGAAGAGTAAAGTAGATGTGTCTTCTAGATGTGTATCTATGGATGCATGTATTCTTGGATTGCCTAGAGCACCCTTCTAGGTGAGGTATAACGGCCTATTTAAAAGTTAGAAGAAAACCCTAGGTAGAATTCAAGCAAAATATTACAAGATAAAAACGAATGGCCAATTAAAAGCTATCCAGCACTTTGCTCCAATATTTAGATTCCATTCAGAGATTTCCCAAATGATTTGTCTGCTGCTCAATGGCCTCACTCTGATGATGAGCTTCATTCAATACACTTCCTTCGAGTACAGGTTATCCTGGACCTGTCTAAAGCCTCATACACACGGGACGACGATCGTATACAACAGGTCATACGAACGACCGTTGTATGCGAAATCGATCGTTCATACGCGCGATTAGAACAGCTGACATACGGCAGTTGTACAACGGGAGTTGTAAGAGCAAACTAGAAAACTTGGTCATACCAACGAACGATCATACGACTGTTGTATCGTGTGTACAGAGAAGTTGGTACAACAAGTTGTATTGTGCAAAACACGCATGCTCAGAAGTCAGTAACGGCCGGATGCTAATTACATGCACCTGAACGTTCTTTCTTTGGTTGTACGATGGTGTAGTGCAGTCAGTATGCTAGATACAACAGCCAACATACGGCTTTAGTATGTAACTGAACAGACAAGAAGAAGCAGCATAGTAATAATTCATTCCCCTGCCACTCTGCCTTCTCCTCCTATCTGCATGCTTGTAGTCAGCCCATGAACAAATTGGCCCCTTGTTCTGTTATTGCTCTCTTGGCCCGCGTTCACACAGGGACGATCCGACTTCGTCGTGACTTTGCTATTTTATACGCGACTTCAAGGTGACTTACAACACCACTCCATGCCAGGCGACTTTGTCTGTGGCCAATCAGAAAAGGGAGGGAGGGGGGTTGCCTAGGAATTCACTGGGTAACTTCTTTTCTTTTTCCTGTAAAGTCGCTTCAATATAGATAAGGGATCCGACTTCCATTGAATTCTATGGGCACAAGTCGGATAGAAGTCGCCTTGAAGTAGTACAGGAACCTTTTACGAAGTCGGAGCGACTTCAATAGTGTACAGAGGCGTAACTAGACCCTTCAGGGCCCCAGTGCAAGAAATTATGAAGGGCCCATCTGACCCCTGGCCTGGGGCCCTTTACTGCCATCGCGGGTCCCTTTATTACAACCCTGCAGCGGCACCCTTTAAAAAGTTCTGCAGTGGGCCCCTTTTCTGCCATCTTGGGGCCTCTCCGTGGTGGGAAAATGCCAGGGCCTGGTCCCAATTGCAACCCAGTATCAGTGTCAGTAGTTTTTAATTTTTTTTTTTTTTTACCATTTCATTTTATTTCTTTTACAATTTTATTTTTATAATTTTTTACAATTTATTTTAGGAGCCCTTTAGGGGGGCTTTGATGAGATATCAAGGGTCTAAAAAACTTCAGCTCTCAATCTCCATCTGTGTAGCCTCAGTTGCACAGAATGAATGGACAGGAATAGTTGAGTACCGAGCTTCCCATTCATTCAGAAATGGAAGTATAGTAAAAACAGTTTACTGTGCTTCCGTTATGAATGAACCAATCGGTACCAATCACTTTCTGTCCTTTCCTAAAGGAAGGAGCCGGTAAATGACAAATTTATCAACCCGTTCCCATCTCTCCATCATGACACATCTTCAACAGCTGGCAGGAGAGAAGAGGGGGGAAGACAACAGCTCTGTGGGGAGGACCCTGGGAACAGCAGAAGACAAGTAAACTAGATAGGAGGGGCGGCGGGGGCAGCATATAGAGGAACCGATCTCCTCCATTAGGAGGAAAATGGAGGAGAATGGTTCCTCTAAATGCCACCCCCGCCATCCCTCCCATCCAGGTTGTACAAGGGAGGCACACGGGCCCCCTGGACCATGGGGTCCGGTTGCAATTGCAACCCCTGCATCCCCTATCGTTACGCCCCTGGTAGTGTACATTAAGACGACTCCCATTCATTTCAACGGGATTTCAAGTGTCAAGCGACTTGGGGCGACACAAATGGGAGCGCAAGTCGCCCCTGTGTGAACCGGCCCTTACTCCAGCATTGCTGTAAAGTTAATGAGAGCAGCTGATATCAGGTCAGGTTTAAGCACTACACTGCTTACATTAAAAAATACATTTTTTATTGTGCTAATTATTACAGAGCTAGATTGATTTGAGTCATTTATACACCATACTAGAGTTCATCTTTAATACCTTAGCTGATTTTTCCATGGTTGAAAATATTTATTCAGAATCATTTCAGTGCTGTCCAAGAATTCATAGAACAGAATTGATGTTTGCAAAAAAGACAATTCCATCAATAAAGGTCTGAATTGTTGCGTTAGAGTAGGTTCTTATGTAATGCAGGATAATACAGAACAAATAAACATTAGTCATGATTTATCAAATCTGAAATAAAAATGCAACTGTTTCCCATGCCAACTCGATTCTATATTTCATTACAAAGATAAAACTTTAAGCTGCTGTGGGCAACAACTCTGCTTTTATGCCAGTTTCTTGATTTCATAGATCAGCTCCACTGCTCCAGTCTATATATAGAGCTGTCAAGAGCACAGACCTACCAGCATCTGCAGAACTATACGACTCCATAAAATATGGACTCTCTTCATGGATGTCATTCTGCACTTTTGTTTAATTTACTTTTTTATCATCATGAGAGCAAATGTTTGCTGCCAACCAGTGCATCTAGTTATTGACATATAAGTTACACACTTTCATTCAGGGCCTAATATGCATGTTAAACTTGTGTTTTTTAAATAATAAACACATCATATTTACCTGCTCTGTGTAATGGGTTTGCACAGAGCAGCCACAATCCTCCTCTTCTGGCTGATGTTCCTGAACACCCCCCCCCCCCTGCTGGCTATGGGGGCACTTGTGCATGCTCGCTCCTAAGCCAGCTTGGCCCCATCCCTTACTCCCTTCACACTGGTCGTGATTGACAGCAACATGAGCCAATTGCTGCTGTGTCTGAGTCAATGAGGAGTGAGAGCAGGGGAGTCAAGAGAGCCTCTGTTTTTGTGCACATCGCTGGAATGAGATCGAGCTCAGGTAAGTATTTAGGGGGGCTGCATGCAGAAGGTTGTTTACATTTAAGCATAAAATGCATTAAAGCAGAACTTCACCCAAAAGGGAAAGTTCCTCTCCCCCCCCCCTCCCATATTTTGAAATGTCTTTTTTTTTGGAGGGGGGTACATGATTTTGACAGGTACCTGGTCCCACTTCTGCTCCAACTGCCTAGGCAATTGTAGCGGAAGTTTGCCCCCCCCCAACCTCTCCCTGAAGAGCGGATGTTTGCCCCCCCCCCCCCAACCTCTCCCTGCAGTTTCTTGGGCCATGTCACAGGTCCCAGGAGACTGCGGGAGACCGCCTGCACCTTAAAACCAGCAAAGAGTTGATTGGATGAGGATATCGATGGATCCAGGGACAGGTGAGTGTGTGTTTTTTAAGTCAGCGGCTATAGTATTTATAGCTGTTGATTTTTACATTTTTGTTTACGAGGTGGAGAACCTCTTTATGATGAAAAACCTTCTGCCTTTAGAACTACATTAAGTAAGCCTGTGCTGGGAAAAGTAAGTAGGCCACAATTACTCATGTCTTAGCATCTAAAGTCAGTTGAATATCTCTTCTAATGCATCAGTTATTTTTGCCTCTGTCCCATAACAAAATAGTATATTTCTGATCCTAGCACATCAAGGGTAAATTCACATTTTCACAAAAGATGAAAAAGAGAACTAACTCCAAATATCCTGGTGACCTTTCCAAACACTGCTAAACATAATGGCCCTGACTCCCTGTGTTGTCTTTGTAGTTGTTTGTACACCGTACACCACAATACACAGAGTGAGTTTCCATCATAATGCTTGCAATGGCAAGCGCTCATTGGTCCGTGCAACCATGTCACTACTGACCAATAAGAAGCTTTTTTTTCTTCTTGGACACCCTACTGGAAGAAGAAGCCTCAGATGCTCTTTTATTGGTCATTTTACCTATGGCTCATATCACCTGCTGACTAAATAAAATTTCTGGCAAACTCTGAGGCTGGAACCCACAGCAGCTCCCAGCAGGGGTCCGGTGCATGCTGGTTCACAGTTTCAGGTCCAATTTCAGTCTGAACCTGAAACGGTCCAAAGGACGCACAGCATCTTTTTGCAAACCGCACCGGACCTGTTGTGGAGATATTTGAACCCGCTTCATAGAGAGCCGGTCATAATCTCCTGCTATACGAATTGGATGCGGTGAAACCTGCATCTAATTTGCATAGGTGTGAACCCAGCCTAATACAAAATATACCTAAAAGTCCAACTCCAGTCAAAAATGTTGCCTGAAAGGGATAAACTCTCAGTGAACCTTTATTGCTTTCTGTGTCCTTGTTTGGGAGATGTAATGTCACTTCCTGTCCATTTAACATGAATAAGACTTAACAAAAATCTTTGAAGACAGCATTTAAAAGAATTTGTCTACCAGAGTAGGGAAGGGTTAAATCCTTGGTCAAGTTTTATTGCTATCTGAGTCCCCATTGGGTAGTTTATGTCTCATTTTTTGTCCAAGTCATGAGTGTCTGACAAAACATGACCTGAGAACCTCCTCAACAGGGGCACAACCACCAGTGAAAGAAAAGGCCTATACAGTTGGCTTTAAAATGTAATACATGACATTTTTAAAGTGGGAGTAAACTCCCCTGTATGATTTTTACCTATAGGTAAGCCTATAATAAGGCTTATCTATAGGTACTGTAAATATCTCCTAAACATGCACTGATAGGAGGTATTTACTTTAGATGCAGCTGGTGATGTCACCTGCGTAAGCGCTCTGAAAGAACAGCATACCCATATGCGTGTGCCCATAGGGTGGAAGGTGTGCCTGGGCACACCCTAATCATCCTGTACTGTGCAGAATCCGCCTGCTACCTGACTGCAAAGAGGGACGGAGGAATCTCTGTCCTTAGTCTCTTTCTCTGTCTCCGTTTAGACCCCTGATATTTCCCCAAAGCCCCCCAGCAGCGCTCCTAAATAAAATTGTAAAAAATAATAAAAAAACAAAATTGTAAAAAGATAAAGTAAAAATAAACTACTGACACCTATCTGCCCTACTGACACTGTCCTCTGCCCTTCTGACATATATACACCAATACTCATGTTTGTGTGCGCTTTGAGGTGCACACCCTAATGCAATAGGCTGCGCACACCTATGAGCATACCCATAGGTGTGCGCAGCCTATTGCATTAGGGTGTGCACCCAAAGCTCAAGCACATGGTGCCAATCACTCAGTGTGTTCATTCAGAAAGGGAAGGGGCCTTTAAATGACATATTTACTGTCCCCTTCCTACAATTATTGTAAAACATCCCCTTGTGTGTGTGCTCGCAGTAGAGGAAGGGACGGGGAGCAGGGCAATAGGGGGAATCCGTGCTGCACAGGGTGATTAGGGCATGCCTGGGCACACCTGGCACACCCTGTGCGCACGCCTATGAGCATACCCATGCAGTTCCTTGCCATAAACAGTGACTTTGATGTCATCGCCGGCTCGGCCATTCACATCATATCTACATCAGGCAGGAACTGATGTGGAAACCCAAAGAAGGACCCACACAGGAAATAAACAGAAAAAGTGAAGACTCTGGGCCAGAATGTCACATGACCAAAAAAGTTCTTTTAAACAGAGTTGTTGTTTTTTTTTTTAATATAGTGATTAGTTGGTGGGCAGGAGGGGTGGGAAGGGTAGGATTATCCCAGAGTGGTACTTTAAGAAACCAAACAGAAGTGAATAAAATAAATCATTGTTAATGTGTAGCTAAACCCAAAAACAAAAATATAATATACAGCATATCAGCTTACCAATCACTGGATGTGGCAGCTGTATTAGTTTTCTTTTTCAGACTTCTATTCCTTTATTTTCACCTAGTGGTTGGCCAGTAACACAACTCCTGTGTTAGGGTGGCTGCATTCACTTCTCAATTGCATCTATGGAGGAGTTCCATAGCTACCCTTGGAGAGCTGCATTGTCAATCAGTGGAGAGGGTGGTGTTGGATGGACTAGTAAATTTAGATGGACTCTTCATTAGTGACTAAAGCCTAACTACGACTAACACTTTTTAAGTAGTTACAGCAATATTTTTTTCTTTTGAGATAAAGGTTTTACATGAATTAATAAAAGCTGGTCGTTGTAAGCACACCTGTTAATGTTAAATGGTTTGTCTCAACCCTCTAACTGCCATCTTTGCTGGTGAGCTTGGTCTGTTAAAGGGAATTGAAAAAAACAGATGTACTGGCCGATTCATCAGGTAATAAACAATGTTACGGGTGGGCCAGCGGGGACAACGCCTGCTGTATTAACCACTTCAGCCCCAAAAGGATTTACCCACTTCCTGACCAGGGCATTTTTTGCGATACGGCACTGCGTCACTTTAACTGACAATTGCGCGGTCGAGCAACGCTGTACCCAAAATGTATGTTCTTTTTTTCCCACAAATAGAGCTTTCTTTTTGTGGTATTTGATCACCTCTGCGGTTTTTAATTTTTGCACTATAAACAAAAAAAGAGCGACAATTTTGAAAAAAAAAAATATTGTTTACTTTTTGCTATAATAACTATCGAAAAAAAATTGTAAAAACACAAATTTCTTCCTCAGTTTAGGCCAATATATATTCTGCTACATATTTTTGGTTAAAAAAAATCGCAATAAGCGTATATTGATTGGTTTGCACAAAAGTTATAGCGTCTACAAACTATGGGAATAGATTTATGGAATTCTTATTTATTTTTTTACTAGTAATGGTGGCGATCTGCGATTTTTATCGGGACAGTGATATTGCCGCGGACAGATTGGACACTTTTGACACTTTTTGGGGAGCATTCACATTTATACAGCTATCAGTGCTATAAATAGCCACTAATTACTATATAAATGTCACCGGCAGGGAAGGGGTTAACACTAGGGGGTGATCAAAGGGTTAAATGTGTTCCCTGAGAAGTGTTTCTAACTGCATGGGGGCTGGGCTGACTGGAGGAGGAGAAAAATCGTTGTTCCCCATCACAGGGAACAGACGATCACTCTCAACTCCCCTGTCAGAATAGGGATCTGCTTGTTTACACTCGCAGATCCCCCTTCTGTCACTGCAGGGGAGCGATCGCTGGTGGTCAGCAGACATCGAGTCTGCCCCACCCACTGACTGGCTTGCCCACTAGCCAGTGAGCACGCTTGCCCACAACACACGCTCCAGCGCCCGATCATCAATGCCCTGATTACAATGAAATGCCACCAGTGCCAGCAAGCAGTGCCCACCAGTGCCAGCAATCAGTGTCCATTAGTGATGCCAGTCAGTGCTGGCTTTCAGTGCCTATCAGTGCTGCCCATCAATGCTCATCAGTGATACCCATCAGTGCCACCCATCAATGCTCATCAGTGCCAATCAGTACCACCAATCAATGCCGCTCATCAGTGCCGCTTATCCGTGTCACCTATCAGTGCCCACCAGTGTCGCCTATTACTGCCCATCAGTGCCATCTATCAGTGCCCACCAGTACCACCCATCAGTGCTGCCTATCAGTGCTCATCAGTGCCACATATCAGTGCCACCTATCAGTGCCCATAAGGGCCCCCTCATCAGTGCCCATAAGTGCCACCTCATCATTGCAAATCAGTGCAGCTTCATCAGCGCACATTAGTGAAGGAGAAAAAATATTTATTCACAAAATTTACTGACAGAAATTAAGAAAAACTTTTTTTTTTCAAAATTTTCTTTCTTTTTTTTTTTTAGTAAAAAGTAAAAAACTCAGCAGTGATTAAATACCACCAAAGAAAAGCTCTGTTTGTGTGAAGAAAATGATAAAAAAATTCACATGGTTACAGTGTAGCATGACCGCGTTATTGTCATTCAAAATGTAACAGAGCTGAAAAATAGCCTGGGCAGGAAGGAGGTGAAAGTGCCTGGTACTGAAGTGGTTAAAGTGGTTCATTCTAGTGATAGTCTGTATCATATGTAAGTATTTTTTTTATTATTTTGCCCACAGTTACAGTTTAAAATTTACACTTTAAAATCACAAACAATCCTTGTAAAGGAATAATTTTGTTGATTTATCTGTTCTTTATCTTTTGTTGGCTTTGATTTTTGAATCTACATGTTTAATTGCGTTCAAGGAGCAAATTGGTTAATGGATAATACATTACAATTTACCATCAGTTTGATAGAAAAATAGAAATTAGTGGTCTGCCAGTCTAAAATTATTGATTTAATCAAATTTACAACCTATCCATAAACATAAAATAATCATTGCTGGTGACTGCCAGGATGCAATCAGAGAGGGGTGCATGAAATATTTTGCAGCTGTAGACAAAGCAACCCATCCACACGCTTCCATCTAAGGCATCACAACGCCAACCCATTCATTAGTCCTCCGCTAATGATCAGAGGTATTTGTGCAGCTGTTCCTCCTAAGCTTGAAATATAATATTGTTGTTACAAACAATTGAACACAGATTATAACAATGTCAATTCTTTCTGCTGAATAAATATCACTGCACATGAATGGTCAATCTGTTAGAGAACAAACAATAGAAATAAATAAATAATGCAATAACAGTAGAATTTGATAATGATTGCGCCTGTGCACATTACTTATTGGTGTGAATACAGCAGACGCACAGGCAATATAGGAGCGGGATGCAGCAGAAGCATTATCGGCCCACATTTCAGCACTTCTGTGCTTGTTAGTGTTAGGGTTGTGTCATTATTTTGTTAACTATTGTGGCATAACGATCTGAAATGTGTACAGCGAATGCTGAGCAAGGATGTTTCTGAGTTAGGGTCGGTTCACTCTGCTCCGATCTCAGCGATCGCATATGATTCGCACCACACTGCAGTGTGAGCCATATGCGATCTCTGTGCAATGCAAATTCAGCTATAGAGATTGTATGGCTGAATTTGTATCGCAATCGGAGCAAACTCGCACAGGACCCTTTTTTTTCCACAGGGTCAAAATCGGACCACACAGTGGTTCACATCATGCGATCTGATTCCTGTGTGAGTTTGCAGATCGCAGTGAAATGTGCAAATTAACATTGTATTGACACTCCCCACAGTTCGCATATGGCAGTGTGAACTGCCACCCAGAGACATGCGATGTGGGAACCCGCAGTGGATTTGCAGGGTTCCTGCATCGCTGCAGTGTGAACCGGCCCCTATGGCTGAATTTGCATCGCACAGAGATCGCATATGGCTCACAATGCAGTGTGGTGCAAATCATATGCGATCTCCATGTTCGGTGCAGTGTGACTCGGCCCTTAGAGCTGCTCCAAGTGTAAAATATGAATATATCTTCAGAATGAAGTCTCAAAGTGTCACTTCTTTCTCAGGTGATCATAACCCTCATATAGCCTGTCACACAGCCAGCAGTCCTCAAAATAAATCTAAATCTAACACTAAAATTTCACTAAATCTCACACTAAAATTTAATGTGGATGTAAACCCACCACTCACCCAGTATAAACTAATGGCACAAAATGAATGTATATATACATGCAAGCCTCCTGCATGTATCCCTACCTTCCAAATGTCACCCCCTTCAGCAGTAGCAGCCCCACAAAACTCTGGAATCAGTGAGTGGGTTTCTTTGCTGGAGCTCGGTGGGTGGAGTCATGGTGTCACAAGACTCCCCGCCCAACTCTACACTCTCCTACTCTGCTATTCCTAAGTTTTGAGAAACATCCTGTCAAAACTCAGGAAAGTCACCACATGACTTCAGCATGCCCAATCATGCTGAGGTGTGGAGCAGCCAATCCTGGGAGAGCTGGAGAAGAAAGGAGGGGGTGTTGTGAATCTCTGTGTGCTGGTGCATGAGATAAGGAAATGAGCTGTCTGTGTGTCTGTTTTTTTCCTACTGAAAAAAGATAATGGGATTGCTCAGAGCTGGATTAACTCTTCGTGGCAAGACTTGGCACAGATGACATGACATCCTCTACTGTAAAAGGTAGAACTATTAATTAATTATTTTTCCGGGTTTACATCCACTTTAAGCTTTAACATGGTAATTCAAAAGTGGTTTTCAATCCTGTTCCTATTGCTATTCTAATATAGTCAGTAAATTTAGAATAGCAACAGGGTCGCTTTATGACATACACCTTTTTAAGACACATTTTTTAAGAAAATCTCTTGTGTTTCAACATAAGGCATCATTTCCATATTCCATATATCATAGAAATATTCAATCATATTTTTGTATTCAACCACTTCCCGACCGTCCACAGTATATATACGTTATTAAGTTTAATGCCAGGATTATGGCAGCAGCTAGCTGCCATAACCCTGGTATAATTTTTTTTCTGTGGGCAATTCAGCATCTGCTAAAAGTGATCCCGGTGGCGGATTCATCATGGGATCATTTTTAGGGGTGGTGGGAGGGGTGAACCGCTTTCCGGTCATTTCCAGGTTTACCAGAGCCGTAAACATTTTTAAAACCTTGCCTATGGAGATTTTTAAGTACCGTAGTTTGTCACCATTCCACAAGTGTGCGCAATATTAATGCATTGGGGTGTTAGGTATCTATTTACTCGGCGTAACATCATCATTCACATTATATAAAAAAATTTGGCTAACTTCAGTGTTTTGGTTTTTTTTTAATTCAAAAAAGTATTTTTTTCCAAAAAGATACATATACAGTGTGACATAAAATATTGCAACAATCGCCCTTTTATTCTCTAGGGTCTCTGCTAAAAAAAAAAAAATATATATATATATATATATATATATATATATATATATATAATGTTTGGGGGTTCTAAAAGAGCAAAAAATACTAATCTAAACTAGTAAACTAAAAGTTCCAGAAAAGACCTGGTCAGCAAGTGGCTATAAAAAAAAATCATTAATGGTGGTATTTTGCTACTTCGCCAGTCCTATTTGCTCTGTATACTTAGGTTGGGGCTTTTCGTGGCAACGCAGCATGTTTTAAATATTGCATCATACAGAGGCATATACAGTATATATATACTACAATGGAATTAAATGTCCCAGTATTATGTAAATAATGAGAAGTATATATGCCATCATCTGTAGTCTATATAGCAGAGTTATGTCCTTTCTCTATAGGATTGTGAAGAGTGTCCCTGTTAAACTCTATGGCTCCTCTCGGTGATCCCTACATCACTACTGTATTCTGCCATCCAGTAACTAAAGATAGCTTCAGGCCTTCATGACCTGATCATCCTGCCACAAAGGTTCTTCTTCAAACCCTTCCTGTCATGGGGTGACAGGCATTTTTCAATTGTACTCCATTTTGTCGACCTGCTCATGCACCCCTGGTTGAGCCTTTAAGTGGCCATACCGACACACATCACAGCCACTGTCTACTACTATCCAAAACAATGATTTGCACCAAATCTGAAGCAATGCATGTATAAAAGACCATTGTTTATTATACAGTGTGCTTTAATGACATGTCATCAAGTTGGGGTTTAGATTCACCCTAAGAGCCGGTTCACACTGAGGCGACTTGTCAGGCCACTTGAGTCGCCTGACAAGTTGTCTCCATGCAGTGCAATGGAACTCTTCTAATAGGAGCGACTCAGGTCGCTCCGACTTAGAAAAAGGTTCCTGCTCTATTTTCGGGGCGACCTCAGTGTGACTTGCATTGACTTCTATGGATAGAAGTCTCCTTGCAAGCCGCACTGAGGTCGCCTCAAGTGGGGCAACTTGCTTCGCCCTGCAAGTCACGCCACTCAAGTGTGAACCGGCTCTAAGGAGCTATGTGGAATGATCTTAGAATGCATTTACTGGGTCACCTTTTTACAGTCCATCTATGGCTATCATGTGTGCAGCTTTACCTCTATGGATAGAAGTCTCCTTGCAAGCCGCACTGAGGTCACCTCAAGTGGGGCAACTTGCTTCGCCCTGCAAGTGACGCCACTCAAGTGTGAACCGGCTCTAAGGAGCTATGTGGAATGATCTTAGAATGCATTTACTGGGTCACCTGTTTACAGTCCATCTATGGCTATCATGTGTGCAGCTTTACCTGTATGAGATAGTTTAGCCACTTCATAGTTTTATGTCTATTATAAGTTTCTTGTGAATTTAACTTCACATCCAATTGCTCTAGTGTTAATGGCATCACTTATACTATTACCACTTAAAGGAAATCATTCATGCAAAAAATGTGTAGACAGCCAATGCAGGCCTTTCATAAAATCTAGGGGTTGATTTAATAAAGCTGGAGAGTGCAAAATCTGGTGCAGCTGTGCATGGTAGCCAATCAGCTTCTAACCACAGCTTGTTCAATTAAGCTTTGACAATAAAACCTGGAAGCTGATTGGCTTTTATGCAGAGCTGCACCAGATTTTGCACTCTCCAGCTTTAGTAAATCAACCCCTAGGTGTCAATCTGCTAGCAAGAACAACAGGTTCACTCCAATGGCAGTCCAACTAGCTACACATATCTGTGTTCCCTTCACTTCTCCACTGCTCCATATGGCCACTGGAAATTAAGGAAAGTTAGAGAATTGGAGCTTGCACAGAACTGATGTTTCTCTTTCTACCCCCTAAAGTATGTGACAGCACTGTGTACATGAGTGACCATCATTGTCAAATGAGAGAGGAATGATGTACATGCTCCCCTCATACCTGTAATCCTGCGTAGCTGAGTATGTAAAGCTTTGAGGCTGCAGTTCATTGAACTTGATTTGCTCCAAAAGCAGTTGCATGGATTGAAGCTATGACTCCCCATTGTTAGGGACATTGAAGGGCAGCTCTTGAAAGTAGGTTGACGAGCTTCAGGCCAAGCTTCTTGAACTCTTATTATTGTCTGTTCCGTGAGTCTCATTATCATAATGTAATAACATTCTCTTAAGATTGTGTCTGTGTTTTGTGGCATTAGTGTTTTCCACGCCATTACATTCACGTTTACTTCAGACATAAAAGATATGTACGGATGATGGTTTTTGATGACTGTAATATTCTGCCCTCTCTCTTGTATAATATTGTTCAAGCAAGCATAGCTTAGAAATTGTTTTTGGAAAGCTATCTTTCTATATGAAATATCTGGCAATTGTAGAGCTGGATTTGACTAGGCTAGAGAAAATATGAGTTGTAATTTTAGACTTTCTAACCAACTGGATTACTGGACGATAGTGCAAAGAAAGATCAAAGTACGTTTGAATAAAAATACAAGAAATTTTAATGAATTTAGATTCAGTTGTATTTTTTCTGCCAGCATTTATACTTAAATATTAGTCCTTATATTTCTGTAAAAAAAAGAACACAAACCTCTCCTCATCTTCTTCCCTCATCCTCCTCTCCATAACCTTTCCGTGTTTGAATCAACTAGGGAATAATTAAAACCCCTATCAGTTTATTTTCTGCTGGCTGTCTTCCATTGGGAAAATTTCCCTCCAGTTTCTGATCCAGAGACACAACAGGAAGTTAAAGGAAATCACCCAAAGTGATGGAAATTTCCCTTATAGGGAATTGTACCTGGAACAAGCATCCCCATTGCAACATTTCCTCTTGGCTCTTGTTTTGTTGAGAGGCCTACTATTTTCGAATTTTCCTTCACTTTTTTCAGTGACAAAAATCACCAGCACAAATACAGTATTAAATCTTTCTGTTGGGAACATAAACAGCTGCTGTATAAAAATTTGACAGAAGGTCTAAATGTTCTCCACCTTATCCAAAACAAAAAAAGGCTTTGCCCAGAGATACACTTTAATGCAGGGTTCACATATGTGTGACGACGGGTTCATGCCTGGGGTCGGCTGTGTGTCTGTTCACCGGTTAAGGTGCGATTCAGGACCGAATTTATGCCTGAATTGGAACCTGAACAGGACCCTTTTGCAATCTGCTCCACAGCCCCCGTGGACCTGTGTGAACTGGCTCCACTGAGAGCCGGTCACACTCGCATGTCATGTGAATTGGATGCGTTGAAACCAGCATCCAATTCACAGATATGTGAACCCAGCGTTAAGGAGTTGCCGGCTTAGCAACTGACTTAAACAAAAAAGGTACATTTTGCACAGCATTAACAGTGATGTTTAGTCTGCTAAAGAAGCATGCTTTGGCCAAATAATCACTACATTTGAATTAGTTGACACAGTGGAGTATGATGATGCAATATTTACTATGTTTCCATCAATTTAAGTTCCAAACAAATTGTCTAGTTAGGAAATGACACACCATTTTTGCAGGTCCTCTGGGATTTAGGTTTCTATTTACATCCTTAGTACTGGGAATAAGGATTAGGCTTGAGTTACCCTCAACTTGGATTCCAGGAGCATGCCCTGGGTTCACATTTGGGCTGACTCTCGAGCTATTGGCTTTTGGCTGCCATTTATAGGCTAATGAGTAAGGAATTGTCAAACAAATGGCATAGGGGGCTGGGCAATGCCCTGAAGAACAAAGTTGTAACTCTGTGTAAGGGTTTTGGACAGAGCCAATCCTCCTCTTCTCGGGTTCCCCATCGGCGCTTCCGGCCCCTCCTTCTTGCCGAGTGTCCCTATAGCAAGTTACTTGCTCTGGGGCACTTGTGCATAACACCTGATGACGTGCATGCACACAAATGCATTGGGAGGGGCCTTACTTGCTGATGTCACTCCGCCATTTCTGTTTTTTGGTTCGGCGACCATCTTAGTAAGTCTGGCTGTGATTGCTTATTTTATATTGGATAATTTATGTATGCTACAGCTTTTTTGTTACATTGTATGAATATTGAGCACAATGAATATAACACTATATATGGATTCTGTGGCTCTATGTGCTGAGCTTGTTTATTACAGCACTATGGAAGGTACTGTGGCGCTCTGGATTGGATAACTTGGAGATCTGGGGGACCATTTTACTAAGTGATGATTGTTACATGCATATACTTAATGTGCTTCTGGTGAGTGTATATACGGTGGTGGAGACATAGCACCATTGTCTTCCATGTGGTGGACATTCAAGATTATTTATATAATATATGCATTTATATCATTGAATTCTAGTGAGTACATAGGAGTGGTGGATGATAGTACCCTCTCAATCACATGCTGGATTCTTCTCACTTCTAAAGATTTTTTAATTGAACATATATAGACTTGCTGGAGGTCTGTGCACTGTTTCTATTAAAGCGTAACTCCACATTCGTGGGGAAAAAAATAGCAAATTAAAAAACATAATATGGCGTATACAATTGTGACACAAGTCATATTGTAATTGAATGTTAATTGAATGTTATTAAAAATTACCTTTCCTTTTCAAACTGCAGCGCTGTAATTGCATATGCAGTGCATATGGGTACCTAGAGGTGTTATGTACACAAAATGTGTACAGAATACCGCCCCCCCCCCCCCCCCTCGAAACATAATTTCCTGCTTGTGTGATTGGCTTAATGATTTTCCTAGAAGTCTGTCCTAAGATACAAGTCAGACTTCGGGCATCCCCTGCAACAAAAATGTCATTTTTGGTGAGATACTGCCAATAGAAATCACCTCTAAAGGGATGCAGACCCAGCAGATTTCCTCATTAGAGCCCTGTAGGTGCAACAGTTGATAATTATAAAACCACTGCCATTCGATTCACTTTCCCACATGAACACAGACAAACACACATGGATTTCTTCAGAATAACGAAAGGTAGGAATCTGCAACAACGTTTGTTAAAAGCCTTGTAATGTACATAGATCACTCAGAGGGGAATTTTTTTTCTTAACAAAAGTGGAGTTACTATTTAATATTATTTTTGAGAGGCTTATAATAAACTATATATTTTTCAAGTGCTGAGTTTTTGTTAGGTTTCTATTTTGAAGGTTTGTGGAGCCACCTTGTGTGCTACCTGCTGGGACACTCAGGCGCTCACTTATTGTTTTTATTTTTTTTATTAAAAAATCAACAGGGCTGCTGTTAGAAAATATTGGGCCTTTTGCTAAAAATACACCCAAATCATTATTAGCGGATGCAACCACAACATAACTTACAACATTTCTGCTAAATCTAAAAAATATAATTGTTTTGAGTTAATAAATAAAGCTCTGTTGGAGAATGAGGTTTTGGGGCTCATTCACATGGGTGCTGTGGCCTGTACAGAATAAATCATTTTTTTATGTGGCTGGAGCTGTGTGCAGGCAGCCTATGTCACACTATGGGGAAGCAGCAGCTGTACGAACACAGCCACAGGTCCTAATTTAACAGGCATTTGGGTGCAGGTGTATGGCCTCCCGGACAGTGTGCATTTAGGGCCACTCAATGACACTTTCACACCTGTCATTATTACGACCCGCGGCTGTGTTTGTCCCCATAGAGTAACAAGCGGCCCCAACCGCCTGAACAAACTGCTTTTGTATAGGCCGGATAACCCATTTAAATGAGCCAGTAATTCCATATTTTTTATTTTGTAACTACTTTTTAAAATTGTATATTTATTCATTTTTTACATTTTTTAACAACCCTGTTGGGGGGGGGGGCCTTGGCGAAATATCAGGGGTTTAAACACGCCCCTGATGTCTCACTTTTGAGACAGAAAAATTGATTAAGGACACAGCCTTCAATTTCTATCACTGCAGCCTCAGCTGCACAGAACAAATTAACAGGAATAACTCTGCACAGTCTCCCTGTTCATTCACAAATTGAAGCAAAGTAAACACAGTTTACTATGCTTCAGTTATGAATGAAAATAGTGAGTGATTGGTGCCAATCACTCATTGTGTTCATTCAGAAAAAAAACGGGCAATGACATATTTACCGGCCACTTCCCCTAGTCTCCATCCTCAAACTATCCCCCACAGCAGAAGGCAGGAGGTACAGGAGGGGAAGCTGGCAGTGCTGTGGGAGGAGGGGACCTGGGGAGTTTACAAGGGGGGCCTGGGCAGCAGAAGGAAGAGGAACCTGGACAGGAGGTGCAGCGGGGACAGCGTTTACTGGAACCAATCTCCTGTAGTAACCTTGTGGGAGCTGAAATCGGCATGAGGGAGAAGAGGAGAATCCGGCTTTCAGCTGCTGCAGGGGGGACTGCAGGGGATCAATTCCAGCTGGTTAAATGAAAGAAATAGAATCACATATGGCCTGCTTAATCCCATCAGACTCCACTAATAACTAACATATCACTTTGGATTGACCAGATCATTATATATGTACAAAACCAATTGTTCCATCAAATTCAGAGCAAACAAGTCTAATTGGGTGTTTAGTATTCTGTGTGCTGTACTTCAGTGTTCTATATTTACTATATGTAAAATTATTACAAGTGATATTTTTAACTAGGTCCACCATCATGGGTATGATAGATTTACATTTCAAAAGTACAAGGATTAAATAAAGAGAATGTACGGCTTTTTAAAATTTTTTTAAACATAAATGTAAAAAAGATCAATTTGATTGATATAATGCCATCAATGTGTTATTGTACGGTAACTCTACGTAGTCGGATGCCGGTGTCCGCTTGATCCCTGCTGGTCAGGGTTAGGGCGGCTGCTTCCTTGCGGTGTCTGCAGGGGCTCCAGGATTAGCCGGCGTCCGGACTCACGTATACATGCTTTTATCGTTGTTGATCTGGTAAGGAGACCACAAAAGGGGAGAGATTCCTTGCTGTATAATGTTTTAAACTGGGTTTAAACGTTATCACGCTACGTCCCGGTCTTTATTCTTATACCTTGCAAGAGTCCGGCCCTCCGCTGCCTATATGGGATACAAGAACCTAACCATGGGGAAGGTGTCCACTGCCTACCTGTGCACGAGGTGTGGTGTTGGAGATACCTATGAGTGACGGACAATCACTGGCACATTTTGGATCTATTTTGATATTTCCAATTAGATTTTTTCATATCTATCACTTGGAGATTTTCTTATCTGAGATTTTACATGTCATTAAGAATTTTTGCACTGCTGTATATATCTATCATCATTGAGAATTATTGATAATTATTGATATATACTGTTTATTTATTTATTGATTTTGCTGACAGCAGCAGCTATGCTATAATGCTATAATACTGGTCATCCATTATTATATTTAGTGTTTATTTCTATTGGCGCAGGCTTGAGGTCCTAAGTGGTGTGGGCTTACATTTTTTGTGGATCTCTGAGTTATCATCAATGTGTTATTGTCTCAGAAACCTTTGTTTCTAGGTATAGCTTGTAAATGCAGACACACATGGAGCCAGCCACGATTGCTTTTTTCATATTCAGGCTTTGCTTCCTGTTTTGAGGGCTTCACAGTGGGTGTGCTTCACTGCTTCTTCTCACAATGCAATCTAGGAGTCAGCCAACTGACTGAAAACAATGTAAAGCAATGAAAACTATCTAAAATCTTATCTCAGCACTTTAAGCAGAAAGATTGAACAAGGATGAGCTGAAGGAATAAGATGGCCATAAAAGCATTGAATTTCAGCTATTTCTTGCCAAATCAGTCAAAATTTAAATTGAAACCATGGGTCGCCCTGCTAACACCACCCAGCTCAGCAAACTGAAGTTGAAAGATTGAAGAAGCCAGGTGGAAAGTTGTCAGCCAAACAGTGGCTGCAGCCAATCAGCTGCAGTCACTCTTTGGGTATTCTGACAGCTACAGGAACTGGCTGTTGGAATACAATAGCTGGCAAGGGAACAATGAGTCACACCCATGTGCAACCCATGTTTCTTCCCACATTCTAAGTGTGGAGTGAGGAAGAACATGTGTTTACACCTGGACAGTGTACAGTGGGAGGGTCCCCTAATAAGGGTTTTGTGGGAGCAACATTTTTAATAAAAAGTCTAATTAAAGTAACATACCAATTTCTTTCTTTCAAAATTTATTATGCGTTTCCATAGATAAATATACAGTAAAAACATAAGCAAACACAAACAAGGGACCTATGCATCATTATACAATGTTATAGTGTTAAAATGCAAAGGATCGCATACGATACAGCCATAGCTGTGTCGATTCCCCAATGCATTTCGACCTTTAAAGGGTTTGTAGGTCTTCCTCAGGGGGAAGTGTCCTTTTCTACATGAGTATCAAAAAAGAGAAGTCTTAAGTATTAACTGGAAGGTCAAACAGATTTCACATTTATACACATGTAAAACTTACATTTATCACTGGGCATTGACTTTGAGGCACCAGTCCCAAAAAACAGACCAAAGTTAAAAACAGGTCAGCAGTGAATGGTTCATCATGGGCTGTCCCCGCTCCCATGACTCTCAGCCCAGAGGCTTGCAGGGAGTCATAAGTGGTTCCCTCTGTGGAGGGATATAGCAAACTATGCCAGAGATTTTGTCCTGTATTAAAGCGGAGTTCCACACAGAAATTTTTTATTTTTTTGGCATCCACTTTTTTAATACTAAATAGATGTAACCTTTTGTTTCCTTACTTTCAAACCGCCTAGTAATTACATGTATTTTTTACTCACAATTTAGTTTCTCTCACTGCTGGACTTTTCCATTTTAGGTGAGGGCATCTGAAGCCCATCTGTAGTCTCCTGGCATCTCTTCCTGAAAGAAGTGCATGGTGGGTAACCATCAGGCACTCCTCGATCTCGGTCTGCCTTAAATCGCGTCATTTCCTGTCTGGAAAAAACAAGATTTTATAGTACAGGGAAGCCCACTGACTCCTGGGAAATGATGAGTCACATCTCCCAGGAGGCCAGGCGAAGTAGGGAGATAAGAGAAGAGCCTAGGGCCTAAAAGGGGCAGATTACAAACACCACCTAGCAACAAGCGACTTAAGGTGAGTATAATTGTTTTTCCTTCAAAGGTAAGTCTATATAGGCAAAGGACTTGAAAAAACTCTGTGTGGAACTCCGCTTTAAATTAATAACGTTAATTAGTGCTATATAGGGTTTGTTTCTACAGGGTAGTCAGAGCATGGGTCACCCCCTAGAGATTAGAGTACACCTGGACAGTGGAGGATACAGATGTTTGGAGTGGTGGTACTCCCCAAGTTGACTACTAGCTTGCAGAGAAGATTCATTGATCTCTGCTATGGATGGGGGGAATCCATTGTATTTCTTTTTTTCAGCCCACAGGCTGGACTAAAAAAATAAGTCTATGCGATCAGGTATAAAGCCTTTAAATTTGTCATGATAGAATGTGGGCATTGACATTGCTTACCTTTTAAAAGTCACTAGCAGTTCAAGTATAGTGATATATATTTGCAATAAAAACCTATTTCCTCCTATAAGGTGCCAAGGTATAAGCTAGACATGTTTCCTCTTTCTTTTAAGATTACACCTAACTTAAAGAAACAAGCAAGTAAACAAACATCCATAATGTCGCTCCAGAACAGTCATTTCTAGCTCAAGGCAAGAAATAAACTTACTGCAGTCAACTAGTACTTTAAAAGAGCACAAAATACAACTAAGAAAACCTCATAAAACAATATATTTTACCAGGAGACTTATTATGATTCACAGTGTTATTCTTTTCCATGTTCCCTTTGCAGCTTTAGAAACCAGCATCCCAGCACAGATGGTTTGCTTTTGGACTCCTGTCTTTAAACTTTATTATTCCCAGAATTCAAATTTCTATGCCCCATAACATCTACTCTTCTAAATTGAATACTGCATGCCAGGCTATGTCATTTTTATTTGACTCTGACCCATGTCCTCAGGCATAACAGTGCTCAGATCAAACACAAGCCTGAGTTTCCAGAATACACAAAGCCAAGTGGGACACAAACCACTTGAACTCCGAGTACAGCTATTTAATGTCTGTGCTCCATAGGACTAAAAGACAAATTGGTATTAGTAGAGGGTCTGGCTGTCAACCTGAGGATTCGCTGGAGAGTAAAACTGGTTTGAGCTTTTCTATGCCCTCATCATTTTGACTCTGAATGAAAGTAAATCTAAACCCAAAAAGCAAAAATGTTATCTATTGCAGTTTACCAGTTCTTAGATACAGTGGCTGCATTTGCTATTTTCCAGGATTTTTTCTGTTTTTGTTTTTACCTGGTAATCCTGCAAATAACACACTTTCTGTCCTAGGATGGCGAAGCTCATTGTATCTATTAAAGGAGCTATGATTGGAACACACGCTTGTTTTGGTACACTTTTTCCTAACTTTATCTCCAATACATGGGCGGGAGGGCTTAGTAGTTCAAAGAAGGAAGATAATATTTTATGTGCGTTCACTCCAGCTCACAAGAAGTGACAAGAACATTACATTTTTGGCAAGATTAATGGATATTTCTGTACTTGCTGAAAATGTTCTTAACCCAAAAAAATGAAAACTAATGTAGCCACCATACCAAGAACTAGATAGCTGCAATATATTAAATATTTGTTTTTTGGATGCGGAAATCCCATAACATCAGCAGTTTGTAAGTTTAAATGTAGTTGCTAGTTACAGAGAAATATGTCTTCTTGGATTTATTTTCCATATTTACTGTGCTTATTGGCTAGCACATTGGCCTTGTAAAACTGATATTTTGAGTGTCATATCCACAAGAAGCATATTTACTTGGAGATTTGTGGGGTATCTATTTTAGGCATAAGTGTTCTATGCTACCCTGCTTTGCACCATTTTGATTACATATTTGCATTGGCAAATCATGAACCAATAAACTTAATTCAAATAAATAATACATTTTTTTAAAAATTCTGCTTCCACGGAGGTTCGGAATTTGGCATGTTTAGTATGTAATAAAAGTAAATTAATGTGGCACTGCTCATTTACATACAATACAATATAGGTGCAATATACAATTACGTTTAGATCACAGTGTCAACAATCAATCAACATATATTGGTAAAAATATCATGAATTGATAAAGTAATAAAAAGTGAAAATCAACTTTAGTAAATAATAAAAAGTGAAGATCAACAAGGTAGGAAACTATTCAGTCTCAGGGAGTGTAAGAAGACACGGGGCCACACAATGAGACTGGAAGAGAAGCGGTTTAATCTTAAGCTGCGTAGGGGGTTTTTCACTGTCAGGCCGGTAAGGATGTGAAACCCTCTTCCGCAATCTGTGGTGTCTGCAGGAAGTATTGATAGTTTTAAAAGACTCTTGGATGTGAATCTTAGCAAACACAATATACAGGGATATGGGAAATGATTATCTACCCGAACACACACCAACACAGATTGAACTGGATGGACTATTGTCTTTATTAAACCTTACCAACTATGTATGTATCAAATCACATAATATTCCATGCAGTGCAATACAAATATATCATAATTGTGAATCAATAATCACTTTAAATCAGGAAATAATAAAAGTGCATGAAGTAAATGTACACTCAAAGTCCAGTCAGAAAAGTGATTGCCCAGTGATTTCTTGCACAAATATACCAAAAGGACAATGTTCCACCACCTTCTAGGGTGTACACTCACCTCAGCATTCAACCCATAAATTAATACAGGTCACATACACTTGATGAAATCCATGTGATCCTTTCTCTATCCAACCAATATAATAATCCCAAAGAATAAATATGCACTAAGAGGTCCTAGACTGCTAAGCCATATATAGCATAGCCTATAGGCTCATGGCTCTCCTCCTTCTCCCATTCAGGTACTCAGCCCTGGAGCCGGCTGCTATCTTGTGCTTGCTGCAGAGTCCACACTCTGCTGTCAGACTGATATGTTGAAGGGTACCCGCTGTTCCTTCGATGTGAGGTCCGCCGTAGTGCCCTCCCTCCTTCTCTCACCACAGCGGTCTATGCTGTCCTGACAGAATTGTGTGGAATGCCTGCTGCTGGTGCAGAATGAATGGAGGCACGCAGAGCAGGAAGGAGATATCTATTTACTTAACATAGCATCATTGTTTATATTTTACAAAAAAATGTGTATTATATTGTGTTTGTCTTCATTAAAATTCATTAGGTGTGTTTTTCAAAAAAATGCATTTAAAAAAAACACTGCACAATTATCATGTGACATTAAAACAATTGTGACACCCACCATTTTATTCTCTAGGGCATTCGCTTAAAATATATATATATATATATATATATATATATATATATATATATATATATATAATGTTTCAGGGTTCTAAGTATGTTTCTAGCAGCAAAACAAATGCAGATTTTTACATGTATGACATAAATGTTTGAATTGGCCTTGGGATCAAGTACTTAAAAGTGTTTTTCTTAATGCAAGCAGTGTAAGTACCTGAATTTGACTTGTCAGTCTTTTACAGAACCTATACAGCTTAGCTCAGACTTGGAAAGCAGCACAATGAACCAATCAGCTGTCCTGCAGTGCTCATGTACTCACAGCAAACATGCTGTTAGGAGGAGAGAGCATAGTGACCAAGGTTTATCTAATCGGTCTTCTGCTTCTTTTTAATTGTCTAGTCTCAGGCTAGGGGTGGGATAAAAGTATTAAGTGTCACTGAACTGCAGCTTGGAGAAATGATGTCTCCTGCTCTGCCAAACAGGAAGGTCTTGTGTGGCAAAGCTGTATAAATCTCAGAACTCGATAGACAAAACTACAAATCTTTTGACAGGTATTTAATCTTCTGTACATTTGCCTGGAATTCAGCATTAAAGGAGAATTCCAGGTATGCATATTTTTATATAGTTGCTTTGGTCCAGCTTGGACCCGTGCTGAATGGCTGGCTTGCTGCACTGTAAACACAGGAGGCTGCCCACTCGGCACGGGTGCCATTCAGAGATCACTTTGCATTTTCCCAATGAATACAATGCATTCTCTGATTGGATGAGGTGGATTGAATGATGTCACACTCACCGCCTTGTCCAGTAAGAGAATGCATTGCAATTCATTGAGAAAATGCAAAACATTCTCTGCAGGTGCCCTTGCCCAGAAGGTGACCTTCTGTGTTCAAAATGCAGCAGGCCAGCCATTCAGCATGGGACCCAGAAGTTAGTGGATATCACTGGAGCAACAATGTCTACTATAGTGATTTCCAACTTCTAGAGGGATCCTACAGGTACGGTATATGCATAGTTACATTGGTCCAGGATAGACCAATGTAAAAATATCCATACCTGGAATTCTTCTTTATGACAACCAGAAGTTGTCCTGTTAACAAGAAGGCTTATGTTGTAAGGAGCATTATTTAAAGGTCAATATCACAATAGACTATTATATATCACTGGTCTGTCTGCAGTAAGTTAAAATCTGAACTGGCTGGTTTGATACTCATTACCCTTTTCCCTCCTTATCAAGAAAAAAAAAAAAAAAGAAAAGTGCCTTACATCATTTGAATCAGTTGCTCCATTCACATCTCTCAAATCTAAATTTAATTCTGTGAAGGCAGAAAAAATTAGAAATAGTCAGTAACTGGAACAGGTCTTCATATATGTAAGTTCCATAATGGGTTATAATGTTATTAGATTAGAATACGTTCTGCTTAATAAAGCTGGAAATGCTTCAAGTTGGGGTGGATTGCCTCTACCTTCTATGCAATGATATGTTTTTGTGGGAAAGAATGAATCAATATAAAATTTTATTTCTCTGCTGCAGGGTGTTCATCATGAGACGCAGACTAAATTTTCACTAATGTAAGTTTCTGGACTGCTGATTTGTAATTTCATTTAGAGGTATAAATTGTAGCTGCGGGGAATTTGTTCACCTTCCTTGTTTCTCTCACCAATATTGTCACTCTAGAATGCAGCAAATTAACTAAAGCTCTCTTAAATGACAGGCTATTTCTTAGGGGAGCATAGTGGAACAGAACAATAAACCTAGCGCACAGGGAAATGTTTGCTCGAAATATAAGAAATGTCTTCAAAGGAGCAATCTGGCTGAAATCAAACCCAAGGAATCACAAAACATAATTTAAGTCTCTTTGCTGAAAAGGGAATGTTTCAGTGATAGGTGAAGCTTCAATAAACTGTAATTCATGATTCAGAAAGTAGTTTTTTAGCTTTTTACTTTGTAAGTTTGGAATAATATTTCAGAAAAACTGCTGGCAGGCTGAAACAGAAAAGCTATGGCTTAAAGTGGAAATGGCATTGCTTCTCGTGCATGTTGGTTCATTTTGCATTTTGGTGTCAATGCTTCAGGCACCAGATTAAGCATTTGAAAAATATCAGGGATTAGGTTAATACATGGCATTAATCCATTCAAGATGCATTAGTGCTTATTGTAAAGTAAACAGTAAAGTTGACCATACATTATGAGATATTCGTAAAACAAATTCTCTGTACATCCAATGTAATTTCATTTGATTTTAACATTCAATATTGGAATGAATTGACTTTATCAAATGAAAAACACCTACATTGTTAGAAACTCTTTCATTTGACAAACAATTTCCATCCTACTCAACGCCGCAAAAAGGAATGCTAATTTGACCCCACCAACAACTGGAAAATCAAACAAACTTTCCTACAACCAAAAAATGTGAAATAAATTCTACCAGTAGATGGCCAGTTTAAGACTTTGCTCCAGCTCTCCTAAAGCAGCCCATTGATTGTGAAATTTCCTTTCCTTCCACCATGGGTGGAAGAAATAAAAATTGCTCAATTCCCCCATCAACACAATCAGTATTGATGGGGAACCCCCCACCGTGCTATTGTGTTCTGCCAGTAGGTAGTGCAGGGAGTCATCCTTGCCAGAACACAATGATCACTGATCAACTTCAGTACAACCAGCCTGCCCATACATGGATCAAATCTTGGTTGATCCCTGTTGAACCAGGCAAGATTTGATCCATCTATGGCCAGCTTAAAACATCCCAAATTTAGCTGACTCACAGAGGGATATTTCAGACTAATGCCTGTGTTACAGTTGCACCCTTTGTAGTTTTTTGGCTTTTGTGAAAAAAATGTTCTTTTTGTAAATGGTACGTACAAATATATTAAAAATATTTGACCCTTAGGCTAGGTTCACACTGTTGCGGTGCGAATTTTCTGCGAATTTAATACGATTGCGATGCGCGTTTTTTTCAGTTCAGATCTACACGTGTTCTTGAGAATCTAATGCAAAACTTGCAAATTATTTTATCAGTTGGGAGGGGATTGCGATGTTTTATTTGGCCAATAGAACTCAGTGTGTATGCTGACATCAATAGAGCTGTACAATTTCCTGTTTACTTCCTGGTTCTTTGTAGTGTGTAGAGAGCAGCGTGGAGAGTGGAATATTATGTTTTTCAGCATGTATCACCATTCATTGCCCTTGGTTATGGCAGCAGTAGCCGCTGCTACTGATGCAGTGCTGATCAAAAAGAAAAAACGGAGGAGGAGGAGGATGATGCACTCAAGTAGAAGATACTGGGTCCACCCTGTAATTGCAAATAGGGAGCAGAGAGGCCAGTTCACCATCATGTATAATGATTTACGTGCACATCAAGAGAAGTTTTTTAACTATGCTCGTATGTCAGTGGAGAGGTGAGTAATTATTTGAAAGTTCTAACGTACCCCTCTATCCTTCACCCCCTCTATCCCACATCCATCTATCCCACACCCCTCTATCCCTACCCCCTCTATCCCACATCCATCTATCCCACACCCCTCTATCCCTACCCCCTCTATCCCTCAACCCTCTATCCCAGATCATAATCTGATTCCTCTGTCCCTAACAAATTTTAAATAGCTCTCTGTGTATGTATTATTTTCAGTTTCGACAAATTACTTCGACTGATTTATAGCAAGTTGCAGCGTCAGAACACCAACTTCAGGAAAAGTGTGGAGCCAGCTGAGTGATTATTAGTCACCTTAAGGTAAACTACTTACACTGTACAATTTTATATATTTTGACCATAGTACCCATACCCACTCCAAAAAAATGCACTTCAAGGTATGGTGCAGAACTTTTTTTGTTTTCAAATGTTTTTGAGAAAATAAAATTCTGCAAAAGTACACACAGTCTCAGAACTGAGATTTGCCACAAGAACTATGCCACAGGCATATAATAACTGAAATATAAAATAATAACAATAATAACATAACCTGCCACAGGCATTAAATAACTATGCTCAATTTTGATGAACATTTTTAAACCAAACTCAAACCAAATTAAAGAACAATGAACATTTTTACAGATTGAAAAATGTTGGGGAACCATCATCTTCTCCCATCCTTCTTTCCTGTTCTGAGATATTTGAATATTGGGACATGGATTTTCTGTTGTACTGGCCAAATGGAGGGTGGCAAAAAGGCACATTAGAATTTTTGGAGGGCACTGCATTGTATGGGACTGGAGGCCTTGTTGGGGCAACTAGTGCATTCTTCTGATACAGATGAGCCATACAGGAACTTTTATAGCTGATTGAAGAAACGTGGTTACTGGGTAGTCTGTTTAATTGGGATAATTTGTAATTGGTGGGGGGCACTGGGGCAATAACAGAGGGCATTGGAGAGGGAATGGGATGTGGGATTCTCGAAACAGGTTTATCGTACACACTTGTAGCTTCATTAAAACTGGATGGGTAAGGGTTTGGTGCACATTGGGGTGGTGGAGGAAGGGTGTTTATTTGTTGCTCATGTATAGGATTGCTCGGCAGGCAGAAGGAGTGGATACACTCTTGTACAGCCATTTGCATCCTAAAGTATCGGTCCTCAGGGATGTCTTTCAGGAGAGGTACTAAGCTAATGGCGAACAAGGTATGCGGGCAGGCTTGTGCCTCCATTTGCTTAGATATTCCAGAGACAATACTAAGTAATTGTTCTATCGCATCATCGTCCACTTCCGGACCTACTTACTATTCCTTCCTCGGCTATTTAACCTAGGCCTTTCACGAACAGCAGTAGTTGTATTATTAGCCTCTGTTTGGTTTGTCATCTGTTGTGGTATGGGAGTCTGTGAAGCTGCTGGCTACATAGATTCAAAACAAGTCTGCTCCATTGTGGACTGTTCTAAAGGACTGCTGCCCACTTGGTTCTCCGCTTCATCCAGTGATTGAACAGGTGCCGGTGATTGAACAGGTGGTCCTGGAGCAGTCACATCTTACTCCTCATCCTCCTCCTCCCCCCAGCTTGCTTCTGTGCTGTAATAAGAAATTGTTCATATTACTACTTTTGTCTTTAGATGGTTATACATCTGTTGCATACATGCTAGTAAATTCCAAATGAGGGAGGTTGAGGAGGCATAGGGAATGAGGGAGGTTGAGAAGAAAAAGATTGAATAATAGGTTACCTTCTCATTTCCAGAACCGGTTTAAGAAAATCGAGGCAACCAGCATAAGCATATGGTTTTTTTTTCTTCCCTGCTGACCCACTCTTGGCCTCACTCAGATTCCTCAGATATTTTGTATAGGTATCTCGGAGACTACGCCATCTTGTTTGTAGAGCAATAAATGAAAATAAGAAAGTACAGTATTAATTATGTTTTTTTGTTTTTTTTCAGATACCTAGCTACCGGAAATTCATTTGCCAGTCTACAGTACGAGTTCAAGCTGGGTAAATCAACAGTGAGTTGTATTGTGCACGAAACCTGTGGAGTTATCTGGCAAGTTTTAAAAGAATTGGTAATGAAGAAGCCAAATAAAGAAGACTGGACCAAAATTGCTTGAGTTTTTTGGCAGCGGTGTAATTTTCCAAATTGTCTTGGCGCAGTAGATGGAAAGCACATACAGATAATCAGCCCAGTTGATAGTGGCTCAAAATACTTCAATTACAAAAAATATTTTTCATTCGTTCTAATGGCGGTGTCCGATGCCAATTACTCTTTTACCTATGTGGATATAGGTTCGTATAGGAGTAGCTCTGACTCTAGCATCTTCTCTCATTCTTCTTTTGGCAAGATGCTTAGGGAAAACTCACTTGACCTTCCTGATAACTCCCCCCTTCCTGGAACAAATGACCCATTACCTTATGTTTTTGTGGGGGATGAGGCATTCCCTATTTCAGAGCACCATTGAAAAGAGGGTATTTAATTACCGACTGTCAAGGGCAAGACGTGTAGTGGAATGTGCTTTTGGCATACTTGCCAATAAGTGGCGTTTCCTCCACTCACCAATTTGCATGACTACAGAACATGCTATTGGTGCAGTGAAAGCAGCATGTGCACTGCACAATTTTGTCTGTGATCGCGGTGGGTACATATTCGAGGACTCCTTGATGCATGACCTTGAGAATCCTACATGGATCCGAACACGTGGAAAACACATTGGGGAAATGTTCGCCAGGATTTCAATTTATGTACTTTATGTCAGAAAATGGGCAGGTTTCCTGGCAGTTAGATGCAAATGAGTCTTAAAGTTTACAACACCGCTGAAAATAATGTTGTCTATTATCATTGTTTAAAATAAAAAAATGTATTTGCTAATGTTCACATGAGTGTCATATTGTCATTATTTTGCAGTTTGTGTGTATTTATGTATATATAGATATTATTATATCAAATACCCTAAACCAGGTAACCCTAACCCTAACCCAGCTGTTAGCTGGGTTAGGGTTAGCTGGGTTAGGGTTAGGGTTAGCTGGGTTAGGGTTAGCTGGGTTAGGGTTACCGTGCATGATGAGGTACTTACGTAGATCTTTCTGCACCGTGGGTGCTAAGCTGTCCCACTCAGGAAACAGGGTGACGACTATGTCTTGCCATCCTCTTTTCTTTTTGCTAGAATCTTTGTGCTGCGGGTCCTGGCTGTCCCAGAGGTACTGCCTCTGTCGCACCAGTCTTATAAGGTCCTCATTTTCAACCCCTGTCTTCCTGCGTCTGCCAGACATTCTGTCCTCACTAGCCACTACACAACTTGTCACATGGGCAAGGAACAGGAAGTGAATCTGTGAGGGGAAGAGGGGGAGCGTGAGGAGGAGGAGGAGAGGAGGGGAGGAGCTGGAGAGGACAGCTATCACAGTGATGTGAATCAGGATTGCGTTTTCTATCCATGTTCTATTGCAGGCTATGGAGCTGAATTCGCAATGCAAAGCATCGCACACGGATCAAACTGGCACAGGACCCTTTTTTTTCACGGATTAGTTTTGCAACGCATCGATGTGAACTGCACTGGTAGAACATGTTATTGGAGATGACTTGTGAATTTAATCTATCGCAACGCAATCTATTCGCAGTACAGTTCGCAGCAGTGTGAACCGAGCCTTAAACCATTATAATCTCTCTTTAAAGTGGAGAGATATTCTTTGAACATTCTTAGAGCTGAACTCCAGGAATTACATTTTTTGTATTCTTACATTGGGCCATCTTAGCTCAATGTAAGTGTGCATGTTTGATATCTAGGGATGATATAAATTAATATAGTATTTCATGCTACATACAGTGAGAGGCATGATCTTCCTGGTACTGTGCAAGTGGCTTCCACTCTGCACACTGACCATAGGGTGTGACACACTTAGCACCTCCTCTGTTTATAGTAATACTCCATATTTCCATCACACACCAGTGGTGACCCGTCCATTAATGTGCATGGGCGCCTCCCCCTCTCTCCAGTCATGCTAATGCTAATGAATAGTTTCATGCATAGCATGAAACTATCCATGGCCGCCCGTGACTACCCCCCATTTGAGGCACCAACTGCATAAATTACCACGGCGGGGGGTGTCTATGAAGCATCTCATTAGAGCCTTAGGCTCTAATTGGCTTCATTAAAGTGTGGCTTGTGGCGCAAAGCATGCCGCCACAAGCTCCACTGAACGTCTCTCTGCCAATCAGGAAGCACAGGTATGTTACTGGTTTCCTGATTGACGGAGAAGACAGGCAATCCTATTGGACGCCTTTCTCAGAGGAGGAGGAGGATGGCGCCGGACGGCGAGCACTCACACAGAACGCTCCCCACTTGCTGAACTCTGCACGTTGCCTGTGCCTGCTGCCCACTCATAGATGGGGTAAGTGCAGAACTTTGATGTCCCAACTGCCCTGGGGGATACCGAGTGGGTGGATTCTATAAGGGGTGGGGCTTATGAGAAGTAGGAGAGGTCAAAAAGGAAGGGTGGGGCCTAGTGCCCCCCCATCATAAAACTTCACCAGCTGCCACTGTCACACACGTTCCTGGATAAAACTTTAAAAGAAATGGGTGCTGCAGCAATGGCCAGCTGGAGACTTGTTCAAAAGTCACAATGCAGATACTTTCCAGCACACCATGGATCAACAAAATAGCACCCAAACTGATTTTTTACTGCATTATCACATCACAAAGTGGTGCAATGTTCTGGAGCCATGCAGGGCCCCGTCATCTTCACATTCCTGACGAAGGGGCCCTGCATGGCTCCGAAATGTTGCACCACTTTGTGATGTGATCATACAATAAAAAATCTGTTTGGACGCTATTTTGATGATCCATGGTGAATATCTGCATTGTCTTCTGTTTATAGAACACCATTCATATAACATAATTAATGGAACACATTGTTTTTTAGGGTTTTTTTTGCAGTGAAGGTTGGATGATGTGCAGAGGAATGTGATGAACTCACGATCTCCATCTCATTCAGCCAGAGAATAAAGATAGTATGAAAGTATAAAAAAAATATAGATTTGTATGATAGCTGGAGGGGCCGAGTGTGCAACCCCTTGTGGTCAGTGTGCACAATCAGTACATCAACCTCTCATACAACACCATGCATTTTTTTCAATAAATACATGCCATTCTCTGACTGGATGAGATGGAGATCATTAGGTCACAACCACTTCTCCCCATCTCACCCAATCAGAGAATACCTTGTATTATTTAGTACACTGCAAGTCAATCTGTGAATGACTGAGGTGACAAGTGAAGCCTGTCAGCTGTCTGTGCTCAGTGTGTAGCGGGGAAGCCACTAGCACAGAACTTGGAAGATCACGGCTCACACTGTATGTAGCACAGACTACTACAGAGATTTACAGTACAACATACCCAATGGCCCTCTGACCACAGATATGCATATTTACATGAAAGCCAAACTGGCCCAATGCAAGAAAACAAAAAATTTAATTCCCGGAGTTCAACTTTAAGCCTGATAGCATATAAAATGCATTTTATTCAGAGCAATTTTTTTCTTCCCCATTGGCCTTTTAAATTGTTGTGCTGGTATTGCACTTGTAATTTTTTGTATTAGATATTTATTAAAACACAATATAAATGAAAATAATTTTGTAATCAAGGTCTCTTTGAGACTGTTAACTTGTATTTGAGTAAACATTTTAATTGTGTTATGTGAATAATAATGTATTTCAGGCATATTACAAATTCTTAGAAAATTTTATTTTATTCAAATTGTATCTTGGGTTTTTCATAGAGTAGGGTAATGTTAGGATGCCTTTCTGATTTCTTTATGTCCCATTTGGGAGATTGTTCTTCATTTCCTGTCCAAAAGAAACAATAAAATTAGACAGCTGTCACCAGAATAGGTGTCCCCATTGGGTGATTTCCCCTAACCTCCTGTTCCAGTGTGAACATTAAAATGTTAGATTACTTTCTATTGCAGTAACAATGGTCACCAAGACAAATGGAGAGGGTGAATCTCTCCAGCTGTGATACAGACAGAGGTAATAAATGTGTCCTATTCTATCCAAAACTGAAAAAAACAAATCTGATTTTAAATATACTTTGATAGTATGATGCAAATATCATATATAGTTACATAGTTAGCCAGGTTGAAAAAAGACACAGGTCCATTTAGTTCAACCAATAAAAAAAAATATATATATATAACCATACAATCCCATATACACAATCCTTCACCCACAGGTGATCCAGAGGAAGGCAAAAAAAAACCCTGCAAAGCATGACACAATTTGCTACAGCAGGGGAAAAAATCCTTCCTGATTCCCCGAGAGGCAATCAGATATTCCCTGGATCAACTTTACCTATACAGTAAATGTTAGTAGCCAGTTATGTTATGTACATTTAGGAAAGGATCCAGGTTTTTTTTAGTAATCTTCTGTGCTGAACCACTTTTGGAGGGAGTCTATTTTCACAGCTCTTACTGTGAAGAAACCTTTCCGTATTTGGAGATTAAATCTTTTTTCCTCTAGACATAAAGAGTGCCCCCTTGTCCTTTGTGATGACCTTAAAGTGAATAACTCAACACCAAGTTCATTATATGGACCACTTATGTATTTATACATGTTGATCATAACCCCCCCTTAATCTCCTCTTCTCAAGAGAGAATAAATTCAGTTCCTCTAATCTTTCCTCATAGCTGAGCTCCTCCATGCCCCCTATTAGTTTGGATGCCCTTCTCTGCACTTTCTCCAGTTCCCCGATATCCTTTTTGAAAACTTGTGCCCAAAACTGAACTGCATATTCCAGATGAGGTCTCACTAATGATTTGTACAGGGGCAAAATGATGTCTCTCTCTCTAGGGTTCATACCTCTCTTAATACAACAAAGGATTTTCCTCCCTTTGGAAACCGCAACTTGGCATTGCATGCCATTATTAAGCCTATGATCTACCAAAACCCCCAGATCCTTCTGCATTATGCATTCCCCAGTTGTACTGCCCCTAGTATGTACGATACATGCATATTCTTAGCCCCCAAGTGCATAACTTTACATTTATCTACATTAAACCTCGTTTGTCACATAGTCGCCCAATTAAACAGTGCATTGAGGTCTGCTTGTAAGTATCATACATAATCATTACGGGAAACCTGTGCAAAGAGAAACATGGGGGCTAATCTCCTTCTGAAAATACTAGCTGCCTGACTGTTTCATCGATCCTCTGGCTTTAATACTATATGTGTCAATGGCCCAGCATAATTATGCAGCAAATGAGGTCAGACCCAAGTCTTTTCTGAATATATTGACAAATTATTTCTAAGAAAAGTCAAAACTGCACCAACCATAACTCTAGAAGCATTTAATCTGTAAGATCTAATGTTGAGTTGCTTTAATTTTCTAATATATAACTGTTTAAACATGTTTTTATGTATGGGGAAGGGTTGAAAGGGTTCTGAAAGTATTTTTTTTTTTTTTGCAATCTCATGTGAAATAGATGTTCTGCAAGTAGTGGGAATGTGCCCAATACACAATGTAATAAAAGCTTACACAAACTTCTCTCCCCCAGCCCCACCAGCATTGACAGTACTGGATATAGTTCTTCTCTCCTGGTAACTGAACAGAGAGTCTAGGGAGCACAGAGAAGGTGATAATGTGCTGCTGTTCAGACCTAAAGCATGCAAGGGCAAAGCACTCAAGTAATTATTTACTGTTCAATTTGCATTACTTTAGCAATGATAAAAGATCATTCTTATGCCCATTACATGGTCAGGATACTCTAATAAAGTCAGTGTAAATTCAGTACACTAGAAGAAATAATTTACACCATTACATAAAAAGGCATTTACAAAATCAACATAAAACATTTTAAAATATGCCTTTGCTTACGTGAAACTATCAAAACGCACCGTATGAATAAACTTCAGACATATGCAGGTGTCTGGACATTACTTTTGCCCCTTACTTTCTGCAGGTTGCTGTTCAGTATTGGTGACATTTGTCACATTAAAGGACTAATGGTAAATTGCAGGAGCAGAGGAGGTTCAGTGCTTGATTTTTCCTGCAGAATTTGAGAGTTGCGTAGATTACCTTGGATATTGGGGCTTCTGGGGCATTCATA